>SSNP01000056.1:2910935-3019522 GCA_006937955.1 Pachypanchax playfairii | reverse complement strand
GGTGTGGCTCATTCTCCTCATCACCTGAGAGGGGATTTAAGGGGAGGATCAACACGAGACAGGCGCCAGATAGTTCTCTCTCATCACTCGGAGTTTCACCCGGATCTGACGCCTCTCCGAGGATCCGCACCTCCTGTCCTGGAGAGCAGCCGCTTCCACAGGCTCTCACGCTGGCTTGGTTTTTCCCGGACCTGCTCTCCGCCTGTCTCCTCCTCCCCGGAGCCTGCACCTGCTGGACACACGGACCCAGAGCTGATCTGTTCACCCTCCAGCACCTGCACATCTCACTCCGGACCACAGACCTCTTTTCAGCCGCTAACAACTCCTCCTCTCTACCACCACCATCTGCGCCATCCACGTAAGCCTGCTCTTCTGTTCTCATGCTTGCTCCAACATCACAACCCCCAGATATCTAACCTGTGTTCTCACCGTCTAGAATCCCACGGTTCCATCCCGGTGAGGCCCGGTTCCTGTACCGCCAGCAGCACAGGAGTTACGTGCCTGGCCGTGCCTTTCTCATACTTGCAATAAACATTTTAAAACTGTTTTGTTGTCTGGAGCTTGTGCTTGTAAGAGGGTTCGCACCAAAACAGAGGCCATGACAGTCTCTCGCTGTTGTAAGACTTATAGCTTTCTCTCAGATCCCTGAGTGCACAGTGTGCACGTTCAAGCTCCAATAGTGTTCTATTATATAACAACTAATCTTTTTCTTTTCAGAAAAAAATACAAGTTTTTTCTGTCTTGTCACACACATTTCCAACACAGACTTTTATGAGTGTCCAACACTCTAGAGCAACTGTTTGAGGATCCATTTCTTATGACAACAAACCTGTTCTCCACCAGTTTTGTGCATTTGTGTTCAGTATCTCACAGGTGTGTAATTTCCATGCATATTGAATGTAATGGTTATAAAACATGTTAATTTAAAGTTTATGTGTGAAGCTCTTATTTTACAAACTTTTTTTATTGAGACTGAAATGCTTTTTGTTAAAAGAAATGTTTTTAAGTAGGTTAATAAACCGTTCTGTTGAACAAAATATATATTTGTTGTGTTGTTGAAATTTGTCAGCATTCATAAAGTTTTAGATATTTTCTCTGCAGAATTGTTAAACATGTATTAATCCATTTATAGTAAAAATATATATTTGTGTTGAAGAATAAAAATAAAATAAAAAAAAAACAATCCTGGGAAATATCTCACCTTTCTGTTAATGAAAAAACTGTTGAATTAGACTCCTCATTGATTAACAATTTTATGAGCAGGCTATTTACGGCAGGAAATGGGTTATAATTTGCTCAACACTTTAGTAAAAGGTTTCTGTTTTTAATGATGGTGAAGAACAAACCATTTTAGAAACAACTTCTCACTCTTTGTCTCATTGCTAATTTTTGTATGTTGGACACTGTGAGTCTGCTGTTTGTGTTGAAGTTCTGTGACATTTTATTAGAAAGAATATTGTGTTTTATGTGAACTGGTGCAGTGAGATTAACTTGATGTAATTTATTACATTAAAACAAGGAGATTGCTGGCAAACATATAAGCATTTAGCGTGTGCCTGTGTAGGGTGAGAATGCCTTTCTGGGCTGCTTCGCAGCACTTCCGTGGCTGGCGTGAACCAGGCTCAACACAGAAAAGCAAAGACTTCAAGAGTTAACATTTCCTACCTTTGACGGCTTGTAAAACATCCTTCATTTCCAGAAAGATGTTGGTCTCATTCTGTCTGTACAGTTCTAGGGAATATAATTCAGTAAAATAATAAGGTCCACAACACAGGATAGATCCTCAAAGGCACAAATACTGCAGAAAACATTTCCCAACTTGATATCAGCGCTGACAGGTTTTTCATTTATATTGGTCATATCAGGAGTAATGTACTTCCGCCTGCAATAACTAACTAAAATTTGGAAATAGCATATTACATGTAATTTAGCTAAAATGACCCTGCTTGTTATATTAATGCACCCAACAACCTCCTAGACACTCTAAATTCACTACACAAAACATTTAAGGGCTAAAAAAGTGGAATTTTCATATGTCCCGTTTAAATGCTAAGCAGAAACTTGTCATGTTCATGTTAGCTATAGCTACTGAAGGTAGAACCCAAACGCAGGGAGAACTCTCACGCACCAATTAGAACTCAAAACCAAACTTTTAATAATGAGGAAAACAAAGTGCTGAATAGGAATCGAACTTACAGTTAAAACAGGGAATCAGCTCGAGACACAGAAGGGAAAAGCAGTCGAACATAATCTACAAGCAACGAGACATAACTGGACACCGACTTATATACAAACAGGAAACACAGAACCGATGAGGGGAAACAGCAAACACCTGGGACAAAAGGATGACAAAGCTTCCGGGAAACACGAGGGAAACAGGAAGTAATGACAATGTCAAAATAAAAGCAGGATAGGAAGACACGGAACGAGAAGCAACCAGGAAACAGGACCACAGGACCACAGGGGAGGCAAGAAGGACATCGCGGAGATACAAAACACTGAAAACCCCCATAACATAAAACCACAGATAACTGTGGGAGAAAAAAGACTCAATACATAACAAAACCCCTGAGACCCAACAAAACTGGGCAACATGATCTTCTTATGTTAATACCTGTGGAACAATTGTAAGAACCGCAAACCCAACTGAACATAGAAAAGCAGTTCTCCCCTGTTCTGTTAGACAGAAATTCCCACTGGACACTTGATATTTATGATGTGCGGAGTCCCATCTTTTTTCTTGACTTGTCCCACTGTGATCTGTTGTTTCTCTGTCATAAAACTGCATTAGGTGAGCTAACACAAAGGGTGGTTGCCCAAAATTATATTTTAAAAATAAGAAAAAGATCAAAGACGTTGGTTTCTTTTGTACAGCAACTCCGTGTTACAATAAATAAATACTACTAAACACTAATCCTGTTTAAAAAGTAAGGCTCTCAGAAAAAAGGGTATTAAACAAGATGGATTTGGCATTAGGGGGTTGCTATATTTAATCTTAAAGTATGAATTTGTTAGATTTAAGAAGCTGTGATTGCTACTATTAGTTCTCTGTTTAGACTGAAGGTTGGATGTATTTTTTCCTGTCTGTTCAGGGTTTAATCCCACGCTTGAGGGATTCTGTTAAAACAGCCACCTGATCCCACGCATTGTGGAGGACAGCTTATTGATTAAGACACGGTCTTAGATTTAGTCCATCTGACTTTGAGGCTAGTAGAATTTATTGATCAAGAAACACAATTCTGAAAAAAAGCAGTTTATGAGTGTCTTGTGATCAATATTACATGAAATGTGCTTGCGTCTGCGTATTGTTCACATGTACAGCAAATGACGGTGAGTTAAGAGATGGCAAATACAGGTGAAAACAACTTTGTGTTTATGAATGTATTTTTTTTTAAAAGCTTTCACTTCATCCACTCATCTCCCAGCACTTTTATCCAGCTGGTTAAGAGGTGAAATAAAATGGTTTTGTAACTAGTGGGATCGTTTTATGTTAACATGACCCTGATCCATTACGAGACCATTACACTGATCATGTGCTTTTAGTGAGTGTTATCACTTTGGAAGCACTACAACACGCCTACAGTATAAAGCTGTAGGGAAAACCCACACTGTAACACATTTTTAATTTTGTAGTTTTCAGCCAAATGTGGTGGTGGTACTCTGAAACATGCCATATTGCCCCTGAAAAGCATTTAAATGTCTTAAGTATGGGAAATAAAATGTAAAAATAAATGATTTTTGAATTATTTTGCAAAACTATCTAAAAATAGAATTGTCATGATTGTTGTACCTTTGAAGGAACTTTTCATCCTATAGTTTTGTTCCAGACTAAGTGTTTGATCCTAATTAGTTTTGCAGGTGTCTCCAAGCTTTTCATCAACAATTCAGACTCTTGGGTCGTTTGGTGTCACTAGCTACGTTTACATGGGCACATTTAATCGGAATAAACGCCCAATCGGATAAAAAAGACGTCATGTAAACATGTCAATCAGAATGTTTTGATCCGATGCAGCCTGATCAGAATGAAATTTCCTTCCGATCGAGAGGGGTGGTTTTGTCCGATCTTCATTCGGATAGACGTGCATGTACACACCCATTCGGAAAGAAAGGGTGAAAAGAGCCCACTGCGCATGCGTACAACTTCAGCGTGACGTCTTTCCACTTTCGCAGACTCAAGTAGAAAACATAGCGGGAAGTAAACAGAAGTGGTCTGCTGGTGCAGTCATCCTGTCATCCTGCTCTCCTCTCCTGTGGTGGAGGAGCAGTAGCAATATGTATTCAGCCTCTAGCTTGGTTAATGCGACCAATAAAAACCCAAACATAAAGGTAATCACCCGCAGAGGGTCCATATTGGGGATAACGTGAGTCAGCTCGAGCGTACGATGGGGCGGGAAAGACGTGCAGAAAGGACGGAGTTTGTTTACTTTGTTTTCTTCCCCCGGAAAGACAACTCGCTGTGCGCATGCTCAACTCATTTAACCTGATTGAGTGCTTGGTGCATGTGTACTCATGGCATGATCAGATCATTTCAGTTAGTGTCCATGTAAACAGGGATTTGGGAATTCCGATCGACCAAGATTTTAATCAGATTGGGGAAATTTGGCGCATGTAAACATAGCTACTGTGTGCACCACACTAAACATTAACCAGAGAGAGCAAAGACCAGAGCTGTCTGAGGAGATCAAAGTTAAGCTTTTAGATCTCTATATGGGGCCGGCCCTGAGCATAGGCCACTCAGGCCGTTACATAAGGTGCTATCTGCTGTAGGGGCACCAAATCCAAGTTATTATTGACATAAAGTATCTGTATCTTTTTGTAATTGTTTACGGTTACTGAGGTTTTTTTTTTTCCCTATTGCACTGTTCCATTTATAGTCTTTACTATTCACTTTAGTATAAATAAATATTTTTTGCAACTCAATCCAATTATGTTGTTTCCGTTCTGGACGGTAGGGGGTGCCAAAATCCTTTTTTGACTAAGGCACCATGCAGCTCAAGGCTGGCCGTGTCTCTTTAGCCCCTTTCAGACAGGCCATGAAAACGGTAATGTTCCTGGCTTCGTCCGTTGCGCTTTTCAGTCTGAAAGGGCCGTTGCGGTGTTGGCCTGCATAATCTGGTCCTGGATTTATCCCGCTGAAGACCTAGTAATAAGAGCGGACATTCTGGTGAACAGTGTTTGCATTCAACACAGTGGCGTGTCTGAAAAGATAACTCCAATTAACGACCGAATCGAATTGTCCATAAATATTCCCGAACGTCTGAAAACGGCTTATGTTAAAGGTAAAAGCTGCTAGATCATCTCCAACCAGCTTCATGTTTCAGTGACCACAGCTGCTAACATTATTAAACATTATAAGGTTCATGGGACTGTTGCAGTCTCCCAGGATGTGGATGCAACCCCAGAATATCAGATAGTTAGAGAGGATGGTAAAAAATAAAAAGAAAAAAAAATCAAAAACCATTTAAGTTGACCTCCAAGTGTCAACATGTTTAACAAACATTTATGGCAGGATATCTTTTGGACTGATGAGACAAAAATGGAGCATTTTGGCACTGGTTACCCTCGTGTGTGTTACCCTGAAGGTCTCTTTGCTGCAGCTGTTTGACTCAGCCAGATATTGTGCTTTTTAACCGAGACCTGTGCTAATTGAGGCACAGCAGTGGGACTTTGAAGCCGTACTGGCTGCAGCCATTGTTTGTCCTCCAGAGATGGTGCACGCCCTCAGGGCTAGCCTGTGATCTTTGATGCTCAATCTGTTTATCTCCAGAGAGCTCATGCTCCATGAGACCTTTTTCCATTTGCATTCTGTTAAATTACATCTACTGAACAATAACAACTGTTTCCTGATTTGGTGTGTTTTGTTTAACGGACTTTTTAAGTTTTCCATTCATTATCATTTCCACAGCAGGGTCAAAGCTCCATCGACTTACTGCTTCCTGCGTGAATTGTGAATTGTTGCAGTTACCATTTACATTAGCTTCTGCTCCTTGACCACAGTCAATATAGACAAAGAGACATATGACCCTCTCGGATGCATGGGATGCATTTGTGTTGATAAGAATTTAATTGACTTTATCTCCCTTGAGCAGTCTGCTTTCTCAGCTCACAGCAACTTATTGCTTAATCTTTTTTTTCTCCCCTGTTCATTGTTTCTCAGCTTTTTTTTTACTTCTCTGAGTGTTTGTATTGAAGATAGATGTGGCTGAGTGCTTGTGTCTCTTTTCTTTCTGCAGTGCTAATCAAATAGATCTTAGAACACGCTCCCATCAAGTTAAAAACAATCATAACAACAGCTGATGTTGAGCTTGTGGTATTGATATGAATTTATTTTTGATGCACTGCAAGAAAAAAAAAAGATAAAATAATAAACAAATGAACAAAGATTTGAAATAACTAAAATTTAAAAGGTGTTATGGTCGTTTTTATTGAACAGTTAGGGTGCATTCACATCAGCCCTGTTTAGTCTGCTTGAATCAAACTCTAGTTTGTTTGCACAGAAAGTCCGGTTCGGTTGGGGAGGTGTGAACGGGCAACCGAACTCTGATTCGGACCAAACAACCGAACTCTAATCCGCCTAAAAACGTGGGTCTCAGTTCGATTGAAACGAACTCTGGTGCGGTTCGATTGCATGTGTGAACGCAACCGCACTGGGACTGCACCACAAGCAGGAAGTGGACTATATTGTGCAGTCGTCTCAGCCGCCTCGTGTAGTCCTCTGTCTCGTTATCTGTTTATTCTGAGTCCAGTGCTGCAGAATATTGATCTGGTACATTACCAAACACAAAAGATCCAAAAACCACCAGAATCTGCTGCTAGTCCATGTGTGTTTATGTTTCACTCTCCCGCGGCAGCACCAGGAAGTGCAGTAACAAGTATTGCTGTAACTCTACAGCACCACCACAGGCAGGGGTGTAACATGCTCCAAAGGTTATTTGGTTCGGTTCATAGAGTGCAGAGTGACTCCAAACTGCACCAACTAAAAACAGCAAAAATGTTGCAATTTTGGTCCCCAATCGACCCGAGTCCACCGGACTATCAGGTGTGAATACAGCCATAGTTGTACATTTAAAAGCTGATGTTACTGAACTAATAAAGATTTGACAGCTTATATGAACTGATACAATCTTTCACAACTCTGCTCCATTCAGAAAAAATAGTCAAAATTGTCAGTGAGCAACACAATGCAGCTGCTGCTGCATCCTGATTGACATTGACCTGATTGATAACCTGCCTGTAATCATTCAGACCTTCATGAAATCTCAATCATTTCCTACTCACATTAGTACCACAGGTGAGACTGTGTGCTGTAAAATCCAAACAGACGGTCCTGCTGTGAGACTTTCATCCACATGCCGTCATATTTTCTTCAAGTCTCTGTCAGTTTTATTCGTCTGTGCTTTTCTGGATTTGACGTAAAAACAGGAAACTGTCAAAAACATTAGCAGTTTTCCTGATTGCTTTCTCTAGATGATGCACTACAGCTCATCTTTGAAACGTCCTCTGAACTTCTCTCCGTCTTTGTTTGTTCAGATTTACATTACAGATGATGCTTTTTGCTGAATATTTTTCAGACTGCGTTTCCTTTTTAATATGTTTCCACCTTCCTATAAACGAGAAACGAAGTAAATGTCAGAATATAGTCGACATTTTAATGACTACAAGGCAGCTGCTCCAACCTGAATTGCTGCAGTCAGTCACACCTCAGGGGCAGAGAGTGAGTGTGCTGCAGTCACATTTGTGTTTGTTGTAAATGTGTGTGTGGAAGCTTGTGCATGAATAAGCAAGCCTGCAGTGTGGATTTGTGTGTGACTCCTACTCTGGTCACTTTTAGACCAAACTGTAGAGAAATGTTATATTAGACTGCAAAGATTGGAAAAGAATTGGGTCTTGTCAAATAGAAAAAGACATCATCTGATATATGACAAGTTTTTTTTGTTTTTTTTTTAAATGCTGTGAGATTGTAAAAACAAGCATCGAAGCTCCATATAGAGCTTCACCCTTTAGTCTCAGGTTGTTCTTTATAGATCCACCGTTTAGAGGTGTAAAACGTTACACATAATTCCACATACTCATACACACACACACACACACACACACAATGACCAGCTGTTATCACTGCAGGCACGCCTCATATCACATCAAGAGGTTTTGGCCAGAAGACTATCATCATGGTACTACTATAGTATTTAACATAGCAGCTGTTACGTGTGTCATATTTATAATACAGAGTTTAACATTTCATAGTACTGTGATGTAAATTTGGAAAATATCACAAACTAAAATGTATTTTTTAAGAACTTAATGTTGAAAAAGTTTAATTATTATATCAGATTCAACTCAGTTTCCATATTTTACTAAAAATTGGGGAGAAAATGAAACTTTACACAATGAATGTTCAAAATAAAACAGATGAAGGACAAATTTCATTTCCACAGGCAGATGAAGCGATAAAAGCTCTTTTTTTTAAATGAAATATGTAGTTTTTAAACAGATTTGAATTTCTGACAAAAAGTTATGAAGACTATTTGTTTCCAACACAGACAGACACAGTTATTTAATTTAATGCTTGACGGTGATGGAAAGAGATCAGGCAATTATTAGTAAAATATAACTTATAATTTACATTTCAGCATTTTGAAATGACAAAGAATCAGACAAACAAGCTGATTAAAATGAGGATGTTGAATGTTTCTGATTCAGAAAAGCCACTGTTCATTCTGTGTCACACTCTAATGCCTCGTCAAACCTGTAAAGGTGCTGAAAGGCTGTAATTTAAAAAGAAGAAAACATGATAATATCTTTGCTCTAAAAGGTGACAAGGTGCTACAGTCTGGGAACTTCAAACTCATTCTCAGAGGTCAAAGTATTTGAAATTTATTTCAGCAAACTTCAAAAATAAAACTGATTTAAAACAGAGGAAAAATATATTAAATATTACAGTAAAATATACTTCTCGTTCCTTCCAACTTAATTTAATGGTTAATGACTGTTTACTGTGAAACTTCAATATTAAATATTTTTAGGACTTTGGGAAACAAACATTGATCCATTTGTTTCTGTAACTGAATTACAAAAAGCCAGAAAACTGTGCAGGTCCTAAATGAGTCAATAAAGAGACTGAGACAGAAATCTGATATAAGCATAATGTAAGCATGAAATTATATATAATACAAAAAAGTAATTTATACATTTTTATATACACTCACTGCCCACTTTATTAGGTACACCTTGTACCGGGCTGGACCCACTTTTGCCTTCAGAACTGCCGTAATGCTTCATGGTATAGATTCAACAAGGTACTGGAAACTTTCCTCTGAGGTTTTGGTCCATATGGACATGATAACATCACACAATTGCTGCAGATTTGTTGGCTGCACATGAATGATGTGAATCTCCTGTTCCACCACATCCCAAAGGTGCTCTATTGGACTGAGATCTGTTGACCTGGTGATCATTTATGACATCAGAAGATGGTACACTGTGGACATAAAGGGATGGACATGGTCAGCAACAATGCTCGGGTAAGCTGTGGAGTTGCAATGATGCTCAATTGGTAGCAAAGGGCCCAAAGTGTGCCAGGAAAATGTCCCCAACCCACCATTACACCACCACCACCAGCCTGAACCGTTGATACAAGGCAGGATGGATCCATGCTTTCATGTTGTTGATGTCAAATTCTGACCTAACACAAATGTCGCTGTAGAAATCAAGACTCATCAGACCAGGTAACTTCTTTTCATCTTCTATTGTCAAATTTTGGTGAGCCTGTGTGAATTGTAGCCTCAGTTTCCTGTTCTTAGCTGACAGGAGTGGCACATGCTCAGTTTGAACTGCAGTAGATCCTCTTGACCATGTCTACATGCCTAAATGCATTGAGTACACTTGTAGTACTTAGATCCTCCCCCAGAGGGTGTGTAGACTTCAACATTGTAGGTTTTTGAGGAAAATACTAACCCAGTCAAAGAGGTAGAGTTCAGAAAAAAGTAAATTAGCAACATCAAATATAAACGAAAGGGGTTGCTGATTAAAAACACACTTTAAGAGATACATGCTGCATCATTATTATCAGGTTAAAACACTGCTGGAGTTCATGTAGGATTACACACAGAAGAAAGGACATGATTTATCCTGCAGAACATCCTGCAAGCAGCACTTCACAGAGCATAGCAATTTAAAAGTCAGTGGTGCATCATGCAGTTGTGTTGTGCTGCTTTCATCTGCAATCAGCGTGGCTTATCAGGTCCACCAGTTCAACAAGAATTTAGAATCAGACTGCAGTGATTTGTTCACCTGATTATCTCCCCTCCCAGACCACTGATCTGCCCCACTGAGATGAGACAAATCACAGAGAATTAGCCACCAATTACACTCTGCAAGCCAGCTAGCGTCCCTTCATCTGTCATCCTCAATTAGCCATACAAGCAAATGTTTAGAGTTAAACACTGATTAGAGAGTTGAGCTCTGCAAAATAATTTCCTTTCATCACCTGCATGCACAGAAAAGAATTAATGGGTCTTTAATATCTGTTTTCTTGAAAGAACATTGACATTATTACAATGAAACTTGTGTTTAATCAAAATGTGTGTAAATTATTTCAGGCTCACAAAAGAACTATAAAGAAGGGAATTTGTCCAGATGTGAGATTTATGTTTTCTACAGGGCGGCATCATCTTGAACACAACTTTCCACCCTCTTATGTCCTCAGATATTTTTTGAACATCTCATATCTTCAGCTTTTCTATCAGTTTCACGTCATCCAAAATGCAAACACAAGCAAAAGAAAAGTAAAGGCGTATTTTTGGATCCTTGGAGATGTGCTGGTTTTTTAAGCGTGCATGATGGTTTGCTGTGTGGAAATAATATTAGTGCAGATATGTGCCTCACTGAGATCCTCAGTAATGTTGAACTCTGCAGTGCCTAGCACGAACAGTTAAATCTTAATATTACAGCATGATCGAGGTGTTTGACTCAGCTGTAAATGAATTTCCACAAACTTTAGAGAAGAAAATTTGACATTGCCTTCAACTTTTTCAAAATAGACATGTGGCAATTATCACAAACACTTTGCATTTTGCAGGTAATGAGCTAACAAGAGAGCAACTGGAAGATGTAAATTCCTATGAGATGTAGATCACAAGTCAGTTTGATACTGTTTCATGTTTTTGGTTTCATTTCCACTCTTCTGTTTCCTTTCAGTAGCTACGTTTACATGGGCACATTTAATCGGAATAAACGCCCAATCGGATAAAAAAGACGTCATGTAAACATGTCAATCAGAATGTTTTGATCCGATGCAGCCTGATCAGAAAGAAATTTACTTCCGATCGAGAGGGGTGGTTTTGTCCGATCTTCATTCAGATAGACGTGCATGTACACACCCATTCGGAAAGAAAGGGTGAAAAGAGCCCACTGCGCATGCGTACAACTTCAGCGTGACGTCTTTCCGCTTTCGCAGACTCAAGTAGAAAACATAGCGGGAAGTAAACAGAAGTGGTCTGCTGGTGCAGTCATCCTGTCATCCTGCTCTCCTCTCCTGTGGCGGAGGAGCAGTAGCAATATGTATTCAGCCGCTAGCTTGGTTAATGCGACTAGTAAAAACCCAAACATAAAGGTAATCACCCGCAGAGGGTCCATATTGGGGATAACGTGAGTCAGCTCGAGCACACGATGGGGCGGGAAAGACGTGCAGAAAGCACGGAGTTTGTTTACTTTTTTTTCTTCCCCCGGAAAGACAACTCGCTGTGCGCATGCTCAACTCATTTAACCTGATCGAGTGCTTGGTGCATGTGTACTCATGGCATGATCAGATCATTTCAGTTAGTGTCCATGTAAACAGGGATTTGGGAATTCCGATCGACCAAGATTTTAATCAGATCGGGGAAATTTGGCGCATGTAAACGTAGCTAGTATGTTTGGTGTTTGGGTTTTTTTATTCTGTAAAACTTCATAATTTTATGTCAAAAATATGTTCATTAATTTAGAAATACATCTGTTTGTTGACTTGCAGGATGTAACTGATTTGTAAGAATATGATCCTGAAAAGTCTGTAACTGAGCAGGCTAGCATGATTTTGTGGGCATCAAAATTAAACTTGCCTTGTCTGTTTCTAACACTTTTTTATTTATATGCAAATATTATGGAAATCGTTTTCTAGAAGCACCCGCAGATCCATAAAACAAAGAACATGAAGTCAAAGGGATGCCAGATATTAAGATGATGATGCTGCTTGAGTGGTGGTTGAGTTATTATGTGCAGTTGGTCCTATTTAACTCAACATATTTCTCAAATGTGTAGGAAGATCTAAAATATGGCACAATGTCAGCTTGTAAGATACATTTGTTTTATTCCCACACATCAAAAAAGGTTCATGCACAACTGCTTGTTATTAAATTTTAATCTCATAAAAAGTGTATCACAGTATAATTCATAGTCTGTTGGGATGTGATGGTATCAGGGTCAATAATCTGGGTCATCAAACCACATGGATCTGGTTTTATGATTTTGCTGTATTTTTTAAATTTTTTTATGTTATTGATACTTAAAACTTTGACCAACATTTTAAACAGGTGACAACTTTTACAGCCAAAAGAGGAAATGAACAAGCTAGTGTGCCAACTTAAAAAAATTACATGTTCCTCTTTTTCACTAATATTCTGTGATATTACAATCAACGGGAGTCACTGCATGTCACCAGTCTGAGTTTGCATGTTAGTTTTTGTCTGTGAAGTCAAGTTAAAAATCACTTAAATGTGGATTTTAGAGGGAAAAAAAAGAAACGACTTGATATAACTGATCAGTCGTTCTGCACAAACATGCATGTATTCCTCGGTGGCGGCTGCTCAACAGCTGCTTTGCCTTTGGCATTCAGCTCAGAAAACATTTTGACAGACTCTCATTTCAAAATTCCAAACCAGTGCTTTGTTCTCGAAGGCGCTGCCAGGCACATGCTTCAGCTGAGGAACTGCTTCATCACCCACACTGGATACAAATCATTACCCACAGCTAAAGGCGCCCTAATTCATCAAAGTGACTCAGCTGGTTTGAACCTCTGAAAACGCTCTCTCCCCCACTGAGACGCGATACAGCAGCTCAGTCAGTCCCCTGTTCAGTCTTTCAGAGATTGCTGCCTGGTGCTGCTTTTTAAACCTTTCTTTCACCTCCGTTTCTCTTTGTCTGTAAAGATTTCGTATTTTTCAGCCTATTACCCCACACGTTCTCCCCTTTGCTTCTTCTACCACTCCTAACAAAAGTTTAACACTCGAATTTCCTCATGAGAGTGAATAAAGTCTCGCTTGTATGTGCACAAATACACTGATTAGCAAGGGCGTAGACTTAGCATACACGGATGTCCCCACCGATATCCAGCAAAAAGGAATGTGGTTGGATTTTCAATAACAGAAAAATCTAATTAATTACAATTTCCAATGTTATGATGCTGTTATCGTTAGTGAAGAAGTGTGTGTGTGAATGTAGCCACATTATGCAGTTCCAACACACATGGTTGTGAGGAGGCTGTGTGGATTACAGGATAATCTGGTCACCCTAGCCTAGCAGGAGGGAGCTTGCCTCTTGATTGGAGGATAAGGGTTCAATTACCGGTGCCGGCAGCTTACGTGTAAAACCAGAATCATATTTATTGCCAAGTTTTATTTGCATAAAACAAGGAATTATTTTATTTATTTTAGTAATGCAGTCTGTTGGGTAACTACTTACTTTTTTGTAGAGTAATTCAGTTAATAAATCCATTACTTTTTGGAACAAGTAGTGAGTAACTATAACCAATTACTTTTTTAAAGTAACGTTCCCAATACTGACTATGTTTACATGCACACCTAAATCGGGTTTTTGGCAGAAGTCGGACTAAGTATTAGCCCCCTGGCGAGAGCCGTATCCCAGTTTACATGTCACTTCGAAAATCAAATTTTTGAAAGAAGTGAGCTCACCGCCTCTACGGTAGGTGGCGCCATGCGACCCTTTGCGGTGGCGTTCTTCCAGTTCGCGTCAAACAAAGAAAAGGTTGCGTTAGTGAAAAAATGTAAAATGTACTGATCTTCCACTTATGCTTGAGTTAGCCTTGAGTTAGTCCGCCTGTTTTGCTGTTTATCGTGGCGCTGACGCCGACGTCATTTCCTGAAGGGGCGGGCCAGATAGCTCGACTAATCAGCTGGAGTGTTTACATGCAGAGAAATTGGGTAGTTTAGTCGGACTATTCAAAGTCCAGTTCGGTTTGATTTCAGTCCTACTGAGTCGTTTACGTGCGTCTCAGGAGTCCGATTTCAGTCGGACTGAGGCAATAACTTGAATTTCTCTGGCTGCATGTAAACGTATTGACTGTGTTCCCACCAATGCCAGGAACAAATCTCCTTTGCTCATCATGACATCATGATCACCTGCCTGAAGTTGAGCAGGTTCTTCTTTAACCATCAAGGCAAAGAAAATATCATTTTCTCTGTAAAACCGGAAACTAAAGTTTTTCTTTTAACTTGTCTTAAATCTGTCGATTAAAATGTTTAACTTAACACTTTCAATCACTAACTGCTCTTCAAGGTTATTTAGACCAGTATCGTCCATTTAAGGTTCTTCCATTACAGTTTGAATGATGCTGAACTAAATCTGATAAGATGCTCCTTTACCAAATGTTCAATCATAAAAACGAATGTGTACTCCAAAATTATAAAGGAATCAATACATCAAAAACAAAGAATGATGAATGTATTGTCCTCTGAGATTTAAAATTCCATTTCTACTGTCTGACCCTCCGTCGTCTAATCTCTTCACAGCGCTGAATCTTCTCTTCACTTCTGAGTAAAATCCTTCATGTTTCACTCAAATTCCTCTTTCCCAGGGTAGAGTATAATATACTATAATGTATAATATAACGGTAGCAAGTCCTGTTATCCACAACATAAAAATGGTCCTTACAGATTTAGAATTACTGTAAGTAAATAAGTAAATAAGAAAACTATTGTTGAATGAAAATTGTTGACTCGAAAAGTTAGAAAATATATTATGAAGCACCAGGGAATAATCTTCGGAACTTGGTTCCTAACTATGTTCTTTTTTATTACAAAATATAACAACCTGTAAGAGAAGTGTACAATACAAACATAATAACATACATTCTGGTTAATGCTATTCATGTTAGACTAGCATCAGTATCTCAGCTGTGAAAAAAAAAACATCTGATTCAGGTGATATTTCCACTTTCAGCTTGCAAGAATGTTTATCTCACATCTGATAGAAAAATCTGATACAAACAGATGAAAAGGAAAACAGAAGATGACACGATTGATAAGAGAGAATGTGGTTCATGATATCGAATAAGAAGATGGAATATCTATAAATTTTTTCCTCCTGAAGCAGGAATTTGCTTGAGAGAAGTTTAAGTTCTTTTATGTTCTTCAGTTTAGGCTGTTTGATGATGAAGGATCTAAACGCTTGACATGGAGCGCAAAAACATCCACCCTCCTATCTTTGTTTCATGCTAATCATCTTCCTCTTGTCATAGTTATAGTGTGTGTTTTTGTTTGTCTGTTCTCTTTTTAATTGAGTTTTTCTGTTTTTAGGGGTTTTGGTTGTCTTCTAGTCACTAGAGGTTCCTTGACTTTTCCCTTGTGTGAGTGAATTTTTATCGCAGTTTTTGTTATTAGTTACTCGGGTCATGTTTGTTTTCCTTTGTTCTCGATGTTTTGATACTTAGTCTGTTTCCCATTTCAGGGAAATTGTTCCTCGACGCCAAAACGCAGTTTAAAACCCTCAGACAAGAGAAGAATCACAGACAAGGGATAGAAAGTTTTTTTTAAGTTTACTTGCAGCAAAGAGTAAATGAAGCTAGACTTAAAGCATTCAGTCACTGAATAAGATATTAAAAAATTGGATACTTTATAGATTAGTTCAGCAAAGTCCACCCCTTCTCTGATAGATAACAAAGTCGCGTGTTGATTCTCCCACCACGGCGTCTCTTGGTCTCGGAGCAGCACACATGCAGATCAGAATTTATGATGTTGGCTCTTATCTTGAAGCGAGACTCCCTCGTAGAGGCACATAGACCTTGGAGCAAAAGTTTCTACAGATCAAAGAGTATGTTTCTAATTCTATCATGAGAAAGAATCGTTGTTCATAGCTGTCCTGCACTAAGAGACATAACACTTAGATATTTTCATGTTAGAGTTAATAATAATAAAAATCATGATGAGAATAAATGCAAATACATATTTTTCTTACACCTGTGTAGTTCAGTTATTCTTTCTAAGGTTTTCTTTACTACCTGTCTCTGAATCATGTTCATCGTTGAGCTTCCCCTGCTGTAATCAGCAAACTAGTTCCTCTTCTTTCTCTCCTGTTCTCGCCCCTGTTCCAGCCCAGTAATCGGTTGGTTGGTTGGTTGGTCGGTTGGTTGGTCGGTTGGTTGGTTGACCGATGGATCAATTGCTTGATTAAGGGATCTTCAAGAATCAGTTTAAAGAGAACAGTCTAACAGTGTTTTGTGATATACACTTCAAATGGCTGCTCTATTTATCCCACTGTGTCATGCACAAACACCAATCTAAATAAACTGGTTATTCTATTGGTATTAAAAAGCCATTTTATGTCCCACTATATATTTATGTTCCGTTCCCTATAGCATCACAGAAGAAGACGACTTTTTGCAGCAACATACAGACTTTAAATGGCTCATGCTAACAAATCCAATCTGAAAGAAGCTCCTCTGTGTCAAAGTGACGCCCTCTATATCAACAGATACCAAACACCAACATACTGACTATCTATTTCTGATTCCAGTAAATGGTTGCTGAAGGAATGAAGAGCACGTGAATGTCATAGATAATCATATTTTTTCTGTTTGTCAGATATGTTCCAGTCTCCTACTATTCATTCTGAAAACTGAAGTCAAACGATACATTTAATGGGATTCAGGTGGTAACAGTGTGCTGCACACATAAAGGTGCACACACACTGTGGCTGCAGAAGCCAGATAGCCTTATTTGATGTGGCATGTGATTCCGAACACACTATGGGCCAATTATATAGACTGAAAAGGAGAAGGAACAGAGAGTCAGAGATACCGTTCAGAAAAAAATAGTCACTAACTCCCACCTTGTCCTTCCCTCATGTATTTCTTCTGCTTCACATATGACCTTTTGAATCTCTCACGGCTGTAAGATTGGTGCATTATGCCAAATGAGTGGCTTTTCAGGGGCACTTAACTTTAAATAACTGATATTTTGTCTTTGAATGTCTTAGAACAGAAGTATATCTTCAACAAAATCCATTGACGTGAGGGAGGTGATGGGAGAAATCTGATGGAACATCACCAGTAACTTTTTTTAAAGCTTGTATAAAAAGACTAAAAATGTTAATGTTTGAGGGTACATTTTCATGTAGTGATACCATTGCACACCTTGATTGCTAAGATGATTGAAGACCATGAAAGCGCACAGATAGATCTAGCTAACGTTGACACACCGGATGTTCTGCCCGATTCCTTCACCAGAATAATGTGCCCTTGAAAACCCTTCATGATGGAGTGTAGTTCATCTGGTCGAGCTGCCTGAACATTTTCATGCATTTGTCTGATGTGACTATCAATAAATTGTTTCACTTAGTGGCCATTTTCCACAAAACAGTCAAGTCTTTGCAAACCAAAGAGGAAATGACCCATTTAATGGATCTCCTCTTGTTCGTATCTGGTTGAAGCTGATATCAAATTGTAGCCCAAACTTCTATCTTGTCTTAACTCATTCTGCCATCCATTATTTCAATAGACCATTCAGAACATATTCATTTTCAACCTCAGAAGTCTATTCAAGAAATCCTTAAATATGAAAAGGTTTCTAAAGAGTAGGATTACCATTTTAATACCATGGAAAATATGTTTGTTTGACTACAGCTGCTTCATTCATCCATGCAGTCTTCTACAGGGATGGACAATATTTACTCACTGCACTCTGATGCTCAAAGGACTTGTTTAACGAATGTTTTAAACCATAGAAAGGATTTCCACACAGTTAAATATCTTTATTGCAAGGGTTCGGGTCAAATCCAAATCCAACAACATAAGGAAAATTGCGTGGAATTGTTCCCTATAGTTCAAAAAGTTACTTACACTAATACCAACCCACAATTCAGTTACTGATATTCAGCAAACATGGGATTAATGTGTTTAAAACATGTTTAAAATACCCACCAATATACAAGCTTGTCTTTTAAAAGACTAATCTTCTCATCTCCTGAATTTGTCCCATGTTTCTAAACTGTAGGTTAACCTGACATGATCTAATAGATAACTTTATTAAAACTCGTGTAGATACAAGGTAATTCATACTTGTTTATTTAAAAAATGTCAAATATGTAGCAGATAGTTCTTATTGCAGCTTAAGAAGCTCAACAAACAGCCATATTTCTTTATTTGGTCTGTTTCCCTCTACAAGACTTTGCTGTTTATTCACTGTTTACATTTTTAAAATTGATATTAGATCATCTGTAATAACACAACAAAAACTACTAAAATGATGACATGTCACTATAACCTTGACCTTCTATTTGGGTGTTTGTGTAAAAAATAAATAAAAATAAAACTCATGCCCAAAGCTATTTCCTATTATTTTTCCTCTTTGCAATGTCCTCTCTTCATAATCAACATTTTATACTTGTCCATTACATCAATACCTGCCTTAGGATTTATATTACACAAAAATAGAGGGAGTTTATGAGGTTAATTTTGTTCCAGTATTGACTCAGATCCACAAGGACCTTCAATGTTCTTCCTTATTGAATCTGTGTCACATATTAGAAGTTTTCTATCTCAGACTCTGCAGGACAGGTGGCTTCCCTTCTGTCAGACGCTTTATATGTTCATATAACACATGAAAAACACTTTTCACGTAGACTGACATGCATCATGGGAATGATATATTTTTAACTCTAGTAAGTGTTTGTACTGCATCAGCATCCTTCTAGTCTGATCTTAATGCAGCTTTCTCAGCCACTCCTTCCAGTAATTATAGTATCTAAGTTAGATCTTAGTATTCTACTTTGAGTTATGACCTTTCTTTAGTTGGAACCTCATTAATATTTGCATGTCCTCATTTCAAAATCCTTAACACAGCCTCTTTTATAGTTGCTCCAATGTCACTCATACCCTTCAAAAGATTTAAAGAATCGACACCGTCTTTTGTGATCGTATCATCTTTTTATTGCCGCTGCCTATTTCCTCTCACACAATTTATAAGTAACAGAGTTATGAGTGTGTATTTCATCTAACAGCCTGAAAAGCCTGCAGACAGGATTTAGAGCCCCATCAAAGTGAATGATGCATTTGCTATCTGGTCTTACCTTATAAAAGAGAACCAGAATACATCCCAAACTCGAAATGTACATGTGAGTCACACATTTATAGATGTGATGCTTTGAGTTTTTTTTTTTTTTACTTTTTTGGTTTTTTTTGTAATTTGCTGTAACTATTATGGAAAATTAATTAGAAATCATTATATGAATAAACTCAGTTTACCAGGATATTAGACTTGTTTTTAATAGAAATTAAGTCTCAGTTTCTGTGCAGAAGATTTTTTTGCCAGTTCTTGATCATTGAGTGGTAAAGGGTTTGTGGGTCACACATGAACATTTGGATGTGTCTAAATTGTTTCATATGAGTGATGGGACAAGTTAAAAGAAAAAGAAACTTCAAGTTTTAATTTAAAAAAGTAGTGAGATGTGTGTTTTTACACGTGTTCTGCCAGAATCTTTTTGTCGCATATGTGGAAATTTTTTTTTTTTATTTTCAACTACAGCACTAAAAGTCACAGCACACTATTCCAAATCAAACCACTCTAAATTTTGTGAAGGTTTGCTTTGAAAAAACAAAACAGAAAAAGAAGAATAACAGTGGGCTTTTGCAGGCTAGCTTTTTTTGTAGTGTGAAAAATGACACTAATAACACAATATATAAGAAGTAAAAGCTGCTTCTTCATTATAAAGACGTTTTACATTCTCAGTATTCTTACAGAGAAACACAGAGCTTAAATCATTGAGTTGTGCTGCTGATTTGCAGACTCCAGATGGTTACAGTGACATTTCTCCAGTGTTTTTGTAGGTAACACTCATTTGTTGCGTTCAAACGACAGCTGCTGTATCAGCTGGATGAGGTGTCCCAGGACACTGAGTGTATTTCAGCCCTCTGTATTTATTCAGTCAGAGACTGGTGCAAGTTATTTCATGAAGTTCATTTGGTGCCTCCACGGTACAGTTATTAAGAAGATTTGATTTGCAGAAATGACAGGATGGATTTGATCAGAAAGATGACGGGATTTCACAGTCTGGCTCACAACGGTGACGATTCTGAATTAATTTGTGATCTGCTGCAAAAACCCCACTTCATTAAACCCATTAAACTATGTGTTTCCATGCTACTCCAAACTGAGACTAAAAACATACAGCAAAAAGATCTCAAATACAGTGGGGCAAAAAAGTATTTAGTCAGCCACCAATTGTGTAAGTTCTCCCACTTAAAAAGATCAGAGAGGTCTGTAATTTTCATCATAGGTATACCTCAACTATGAGAGACAAAATGAGGAAAAAAAATCCAGAAAATCACATCGTCTGATTTTTAAAGAATTTATTTGCAAGTTATGGTGGAAAATAAGTATTTGGTCAATAACAAAAGTTAATCTCAATACTTTGTTATATAGCCTTTGTTGGCAATGACAGAGGTCAAACGTTTTCTGTAAGTCTTCACAAGGTTTTCACACACTGTTGCTGGTATTTTGGCCCATTCCTCCATGCAGATCTCCTCTAGAGCAGTGATGTTTTGGGGCTGACGCTGGGCAACACGGACTTTCAACTCCCTCCAGAGATTTTCTATGGGGTTGAGATCTGGAGACTGGCTAGGCCTGGTGAAGGTCTACAATTTTGTTTCTGGTGTCCTTTGACAGCTCTTTGGTCTTAGCCATAGTGGAGTTTGGAGCGTGACTGTTTGAGGTTGTGGACAGGTGTCTTTTATACTGATAACGAGTTCACACAGGTGCCATTAATACAGGTAACGAGTGGAGGACCGAGGAGCCTCTTAAAGAAGTTACAGGTCTGTGAAAGCCAGAAATCTTACTTGTTTGTAGGTGACCAAATACTTATTTTCCACCATAATTTGCAAATAAATTCTTTAAAAATCAGACAATGTGATTTTCTGGATTTTTTTTCCTCATTTTGTCTCTCATAGTTGAGGTATACCTATGATGAAAATTACAGGCCTCTCTGATCTTTTTAAGTGGGAGAACTTACACAATTGGTGGCTGACTAAATACTTTTTTGCCCCACTGTATGTATTTTCCAGTATTTTACTACCATACAATATCTACTGTGGACTGTTTAAGTTTTAAAGAGGTATTTTGAACAAATGATTGACATTTTTTATATGCGTTATCACAATATATTTGTAGCTACAGAAAGAAATAATTATACAATCCAAGCAAACAAGTAGATTTTAAACAGTTGGACCCAGTTTTTCACTCTGTATTTCTTTACTTTTAAGTTCAAGGGAAAAATATGTTTAAAAATGATTAAGAGGAAAAAAATCTTGCTCTGTTTTACTATTTTTCAATATATATATACGTATTTATATCATTTCCAAATATTTTACTCATGAGTTATGAATCATCACAAGAATTTTTTTCAACTTTCACTTTCAGAGAATAAGAAGAATCATTCATGTTAAAACAGAACGACAATGGAAGCAATAAAAGGAAGCAGTTTTTGGTCTTATGTTAACTGTTTAAAGAGGCCATTTCATACAAATTTCAGGACTTTGTGGTTATTTCTTAAGTATTTACCTGTAACATGAAACATTTTATATCTAAAAAACATCAGGAAACACTGATTAACAGACCTTTCAATCTGTCTGCGTTAAAATTCGGGTGGTTCCGGCTCATGCGCCAGCGCACAGCGCTTGCTCTGGTCCGACGGTTGTGTATGTGTGTGCGTTCCGGTATCAGTCAGTGAATTCTGGTCTCATAGTAACTTTTGATTTACAAATTAAGCACTGGATTAATCCCTTTGTACAACTCCAGCACAAGAAGCCGAAATACTAAAAAAGGATTTTATTTAAAAGCAACTCAAAAACTGTAAATATAGATTAAAAATTAGATTAATACGATTAAGGAATATAACGCACCAAATATGGCTGTAATTAATTAATCACAACTAACGCGATAATTTGACACCCCTAATATTAACTCAAGAAATCAACAGTGTAGAATAAATTTGATAAACTAGCATCAGATTTAATCAAATTGGAGCAGATGAAACATGATATTAATAAGTTTGTTTAGACTTAACAGTTTAAAAAGCTTGTGAAATGATAAAACTGGATATTAAATTACCAACTGAATGCAATGTATCAAGTTTGTGAGTAAGGTTTTTTCGTTTCTGAATAATTGGAGTTTTGTTTTGCTTTTAAAGGGGGAAATAAATTAGGGGAAGAACTGAAACTTCACAGTAACAAAAATAATCCAGATCTCTCTGCTCCTTCTACCTTTAGCAATATTTCAGGAAACATTCTCTAAAAAAAATAAACCAACACATTTATCAAGGTTTTATTTCAAGTATTTTTACACATGTTTATGTCCAGAAATCACAATGGTTCCTTTTTAAGCAGTTTTTAAAAAAAAAATCATCTCTCTGTTTGTTTTGCTTGTTTCACAGTCATTGTAGCGAACGGAGAGAAGACGAGGAAATGTGTTAGTTACTGCGCTGAACTTTTAATGATTGTCAGCTCACATTGACTCAGAGTTAGATAATGATGGTAAAAAACACTCACACATACATATACAAGCTCACACTGCTTAAGAAAACTATAACTCCTGCTAAATAGGTTACTGACTGTGTAACTACATAAATTAGGCCTCTGACAGTTGATGCCCATCATACTGTTGTACTGTTTTTTATTTAAATATAAACCCCGTGGTTTGACAGACAGAAAGGAAGTGAAACATTGATGCAATGCAAAAAATATTTATCTATAGGACTGTTAAATCAGTACATTACATTTTGCAACAGAGTTTAGCACTTTTTGACAATGTTTTCCAACTTTGCAGCCACTGTCAAAAATTCCAACATGCATCAGTTTTTTCCTATAAAGCAATTTGGGAATCGTTGGTGTATTAAATGATGCTAGTGCAAACACCTGTGATGAATAAATAAAGTGAAGTATAATGAGAACTAAGATCAATAGTGGTTCATTTTAAAGTAACACAAAGTTTATCAGTTTCATTGTTTTGCCTACATACTTATTTATACATCTTATTCTGTACACATCTTTCATAAACTTATGTCTTGCTTCTGTTGATGTGTTTTTATTGGGCCAGTTGCTTAAAACTGATATCCCTGATTTCAGATTGCCTAGCTTAGACTGTCAACAAAGTCACAGAACTCTCGCCCGTCCCGTCGGGTAGAATTCATAAGCCACGCCCCCCCCAGGTTTGGAAACACGCGTAGCCCCAGAAGACGACCGAGTGCAAGACACTGGTCCGCAGTTCATTCAAGTACCGTAACATGGCAGAATCACCGGTAAGTGAAAACAATATAACAACGAACATCTGACATTAATTGTTACTTTGTCCTGAACCTGACGTGGAACCAGCCGGCGGCTGTTTCTCCTGCTGTGACACGGTAGAGCGGCGAACACTCCCAGCAGTGGTGTGCTGCGGTAATATGTCTCAGTTTTTTAGGAGCACAGAAACCAAATAAATGCAGAATCATTCCTTCCAGGCCGAACCATTTGTTTGGTTGATGTTTTTAGAAAAATATGGGAGAACCACTTAATTATTGTTCTTTTTTTTAATCTTCACAACATATTTTTCTCCATGCTGTGTAAAAACATTTTTAATGGGCATGAAAAAAAATATGTTAAGCCAATTTGTTTAGCAAATTAGGTATAGCAGCTTTAAAGTGAAGCTAACTTTGACCCTCTTCCTGTTTCGATGATGTAGAATGATTGTTTCAGTCATCACACGATTTCTCGTATTTAAAAATCATTCATGCAATCTATTGTAAATGTTGCTCCACTATAAACTCAACACTATAAAATGTGTAATTTGTGGATTCCTGTTCCCGACCTCGTCTGCAGCGGCTAAAATACTGTCTATTGTTCACAGGTCCATATTCAAAACCCCAAACTGTTTGTTTTTTTACTTCTTTTGTTTGGAGTCCAAGTTTTAATTTTATGGTTGAATCCATATTTCTTCCTTTTAAGTCAAATCATTATGCATGCCCTCATTCCTGTTGCTATGATGTCACACATGGTGGAATAAGGTGAAAGTGGAGGGAGAGGGACATCATTAGATCACCTCTGGATCTCTCTGCAGCTGCATGAAAAATGCAGACTATAAACACAGAGGGATCATCTCGCCCACGGTGCTACTTATGGCAGAAACTGATGAGGGCGTTGCTCCAGTTTGTCTTGGTCAAAGAGGAGCTGATGCCTCCAGGTTGCCTCTTTCTGGAGGTTTTCCAGACACATCCCAGTGGGAGGAGACTGTGAGGCAGATCCAAACTTGCCAGAGGGACTATGCATCCTCGCTGACCTGGAAGCACCTGGAAATAAGAAAAGCTGATGAGTGCCACCAGGGAAAGGAGTGTCAGTGTTTCCCTCCTGGATCTTTTACCTCTACAACTCATCCTTGGATAGGAGGAGGAAATAAACAGGTGAATGAATCCAAGTCTAGTTATGCAGGTGTTAAAGGTCATGTCCAACACTGTGAAAACACTATCTAAAAGAGCTGATCATTTTTTCTACACTCTTTCAAATGTGCTTTTGTAAACACTTTCTCCTCAAACTTCCCAGTAAATAAATGGTTACGTTTAGACTGTCTTTTATTTCCTTCAGTCACTGCGTTTACATGCAGCCAATAACCCTTTTAAAACCCGAATATTCACAATAACCCGGTTCCGCATGGCCATGTAAACACTGGCAAAAACCTGAATATGATCAGAACCGGGTTTTTAAAAACCCGGATTTTACCCCTGGGGTAACCCTCTTCTAACCCGAATATTTAGTCGTGTAAACGCGTATCGGCATAATCTCATCAAAACGTGTGTTCAGCGCATGCTCTATTCACAATGAATCTTGTTTTTTTGAGTAGAGAGACTATGCTTCAGTACGCCGGAAGTAAACAAGTCGAGGTCAACATGGCGAGACGCTGCACATCACCACACTGTGCTGCTCCCGCTATATTTCTCATTTCTTGCTCACGTTCTCTCCTTCTATTAATGAAGGTCATTACGCACAGTCGTGTTAAGAGATGCTGGTGGGTCAGTACCAGCAACAAAGCGCAAACAAAGGCGATCGCTATCTGTTCCGAACTAGTTAGCATGTTGCTGTTGTTGTTTTTGGGTACAGGAAGAAGAATCGGAAATGACTCACATTGCGTCTTGAAGTAGTCCATACGTCATGACGCTATCCAAACATCCGCGTTTAAATCAGGTTATGACAAGTTTCATGTATACAAGGGTAACTCTCTCTACTTATGCATGTAAACGGGTTATTCTGAACATTTCAGAAACCCGAATACTAACCTTAACCCGATCATAACCCGAATATTGGCTGCATGTAAACGTAGTCACTGTTTATTAAAACTAAAACTCAGCGAGAACCCTGACATGAGAGTTAGTGCACGTTACTCATCAGTACACTGAGAGATGACACGTTCTCCAGGTAAATTTAACAATGAAAGCTTCAAATTCTCAGAGCATCAAAATGCTGGTGCACGAAAACAAAAACATACAAAAGCAGCAGATTCAGCTACTGAAAGAAGGAGAGAAACTCTGAGCTGCTTAATGTCTACAACAATACACAATCAAGTAAACAGCTGACAACAAACAGTAATGTTAAGAGGAAAAAAACAAAACAGAAGTTCTACCATTGCTGTTTTTCCTTGCAGCGCTGTTTTGTAAAGCTGTACAAAGCTCCCATTTATGTACACTTAACACATATTTTGTTTTCTGTTGACTTTCTGTCCTCTTCTGTTTACAGAATAGAATCAGAGTAAATAAAAGGGAAGTAACAGCACACGACTCTTCCAAAGTGAAATCTATTATAGTGCTTTTGGTTGCACGAACAAAAGAAAACAAAAGGTAATCTTTATCAAAATAGAACAGCTTACCTCCCAAACACAATGTCTCATCTGTCCAACATGGTTGTGTATTGTGTTGGGAAAGTACTTCTTATCAGGATGTTGTGTTTTGTGCCAACGGTGCCACCAGAATTTGGCTGCACTGGATTTCTTTTGGCACGGGTTCCTTCAGCAGAGGGAAACGACGCTCTGTGATCAAATACAAAGTTAAAACAAGACAAAAACCATAAGGCTCTTATACAAATCATGAAAAAATATTAGCTTGGCTAAGTGTTCTCCTAAATCTCTTTAATACTGATACAGTTTACTGTTTCATCTGAATGAAATGAGATTCATGTAAAAATGCAGGTAATAACAGACGTAAAAAATCAGCTTTGTTTGAGCAGATTATATGATTTTTATATTTGGAGTAGTGTGAACATGATGTTAAAGGGATAGTTCGGTATTTTTCACATGAATCTGTATGGCATCACCGTCTGCAGTCTTGTGCAGACACACTGACTTACCCCCGACAGCGTCCTGTGAGCCGAGTTTTTGTCCAGTTTTGGTCAAAGCGAAAGTAGTCCCGGCAGCTGTCCTGGGGTCAGCAAAGTAAAACGTTTTTCTTCCCAAAACAGTGTGTGTTCGAATGAGTGATTTATTTGCATAACAAAACCCTGGTAGTCCAAAAAGTCACACCTTGTAATTGCCTGGGACTACTTTCTCTCAAATGCGATCAGTGCGCGCTGTCACTGCTAACAGCTGTGCGCACTAGCCAACAACTTTCATCAGTTGTTTGACAGTGTTTACAGAGTACAGACCTGCGACGCTCACGTGCTGGATCGAGAGCTAGAGCGAGAAGTTCATCAGCTTCTAAAGAAATATATGTTTATTTGAAAAAATGGTGCGCACTTGCGACTATCCAGGCTGTACCAACAAAGATGTGAGTGAGTTTCCTCACACATCGGGTCCAGCTGGTCTGGGACGCTTCTTCCAGTTTATTTTCGGGACGTGGAAAAAAGTCTCCAAGACACCGGCATTCAGGAGCGCAGGTAGATCATTATTGTTGGTGATGCAAACAGATGCTGATGCGCCGGCCTCCTCGTCAATTGAGAGGTCTTGCATCTGGGGCATAACGAGGTCCCATTCGTGGCAACAGTAGCATTCCACCTCGGTCTGCATTACCTCGCACTTGAAACACGTACACCACCATTTGTCCATCACCCGAGGTCTTGCAGCTCCAACTGCGGCTTCACCTTCCACCTCTCTGTCCACCCTCTCTCTCTCTGCCCGTTCTACTTCCATCTGATGAATTTCAGCATCCGTATATTCGGGTTCATATAGATATCCCCTTGGTTGTGTGCTGAAATCAATGCTTTCATCGTCGCTGTAGTCAGACATGGCGCCGTTAACTTCCTAAACACTAAACTAAGTGGCTGAAACGCACTGAAACCTAGCGGTTGCAGTGCGCACTGATCGCATTTGAGAGAAAGTAGTCCCAAGCAATTACAAGGTGTGACTTTTTGGACTACCAGGGTTTTGTTATGCAAATAAATCACTCATTCGAACACACACTGTTTTGGGAAGAAAAACGTTTTACTTTGCTGACCCCAGGACAGCTGCCGGGACTACTTTCGCTTTGACCAAAACTGGACAAAAACTCGGCTCACAGGACGCTGTCGGGGGTAAGTCAGTGTGTCTGCACGAGACTGCAGACGGTGATGCCATACAGATTCATGTGAAAAATACCGAACTATCCCTTTAACGCAATTTAACAGCTGATTCTGCAGCAGATGATATAACAATGTGTGTTTGGAGATCAGGAAGACGTTCTCATGGATTTCTCAAAATTGAGACCATTCCGACTGCCGTGTGAACGCCATCAATCACTCATCTCTACGGTGGCCCTGAAGTGCTCAATCAACTTATTGTTTTATTGTAATTTGGATAAAACATACTGCTGTCCTTCCTCTTCTTCAAACAATCATCGCGTTACCTCCGGTTTAAGAGACCAGCAGCTCTATCATCCAATCAGTGATGCCGGATGTTGCACTCTGGTACCTCCCTCTTCTGGTTTGTTGTATTTAATGATTTGTTGATATGGTTTGTACTTCAGGGCCACCGTATCTCTCTGTAATACTTTAACTCATACTGAATTTATTTCTCAGACAGCTGCTCTCATTAACAAACCAAATAAACAAGGCGAAGGGAAACATTACACAGCACAACTACAAACACACAAATCTTCAGCACAAACATTTTGATTAGGAAGCTTCTTCTCAATAAATAAAAAATAAACATCCCACTCGCCGTTCAAACAAAAAGTGCAATGAGCAGGAAATTATAAGAATAAACAAATAAATCCCAGTTAACACTCAGGCTACAGGCCGAACAGCTAATAGGCTTAACTCTCCTTATCGGTAGAATTCACTATTTGCCTCTTTCCACACTACACACACACAAACACACACCAAACAACAACTCTTCCTCCTTCTTTACAGCCTCCTGGTCCTTGATGACCCTCATGCTCCTGCTTACAGCTGAGAGCTTTACAGTTTAAGTCAGTAAAGTGCTATAAGGTTGTTGATAAGCCAGAAGATGAAAGGTCCAGCAGAAAGGTCTGAAAGTTAAATGAAGTCAGAGCAAGATTCACTTATGAATGTATAAACTTGTTTCTGATGCACTAAATATGTGTGAGGGACAAAAAAAACAAGACTGTGTGACTGAATTAACCAAATTCTGCAGTCCGAATGGAAAAAGTTCTGAATGTAAAATATATATTTTCAAAAAATGAGCTTGAACTACTTTTAATCTACAGTGATGAAGCAGAAACATTTTAGAAAGTCTTTTTTTTTTTGTCATTAAAAAAAGATAATCAATTTAATAAGTTTTTCTTTTTTTTAAGATTAAGCGTAGATGTTGGACAGATTTAAAAGAGCACACACAGGTTGCTCATTTGCAATCAGCTCACCTCATCTCCAGTAACCCCCCCCCTCACAAAAAAATAAAACCCACACACATTAAATAAATGGTACTGCAGAACATTTTAATCAGGTGTGTTGAAGCAGGGAAACAACTAAAACCTTCAGGATCGTGACATGTGACTAGTTTTTTATCAAGTTTTTGGGTCCTTGAGTCTGAGTCATTTGATTTTGAGTATCTACCGATACCGAGTCCAGATCCGACACTTGTATAATACATTAAAAAAGAATAAAACAGATCAGACCACAGACATACTCGCGCTTTCCACTTCAAGCTGTTCTACTTTGCGTCTAACCAATAGCGTCTCTGCAATAAAGTGATGTCATGCCGCATGCGTTGCTGTTTCTGTGTGGACTCAAGAGGTGCCACTGTATAACTATAGATATCTTTAAAAATAATGAAAACATATATACATATATGTCCTGATAGTCCTGATCGGGAGGTAACGTCCGATTTCGATCGAGTCTGAAACCATGTGATCGGATCTGGACATCCCTACATATGACACACTGTGGGCCGCCATAGCCTAGCGGGGAGGGAGATCGCCTTGTTTGGAAAAAATAAAATTCGGAAGACCGGGGTTTGATCTACGTGTTGAAGTATTATTAATTATTAATTATAATTATATGAGGACTGGATTTGTCTGATATGTTTTTACTCTGTTTTCAGAAATCTCCTTCGTGGATCAGTTCTGGATATTTTTGTTACTCTGCTTGTGCTGCTTTGATTTTATTATTGATAAATCTTTTGCATTCCTCTTTCTTCCTACAAGTCTGCATGCACCCAGTGTACACACAGTTTTTATGATACCAAGACACTTCTAAATAAGATCAAACAGGTTTAGGACTATCGATACATTTTTTACATCTGGATGTCCCAAAGAGCTCAGAGCTCTGGGAATAAAGCCAACAACTATAAAAATAAACTCCCCGATCTGAATAAATAAAGATTTCATCCCAACAATCTTCTCTGTGAGAAAATAATATTGAAGAAGTTTAGATTTTTTCCGGCAACGTGACCTAGGAGACTAGTTAGGACAGAATGAAAACTGCATGCTGAAAATGTACAAGGAATTCTGAGTGAAAAGGATTTCCTGAGTACTCAGGATATCAAACTGTGGGATACGGTTTTATGTTTTAGCAAGATATTGAGCAGAAAGATAAAATAACAATAAGAGATAAGAGAATAATAATAATAAGAGAATACAACAGTTTTCTGAAAAAAAAAAAAAACATAAAAAAACACTAAAAACCCTTTTAATAGAGCAAAAATCTGTCAAAAATGGGCAGTAAAAAATGTAGAAACTTCACTAGAAAAATTGCACCAAACTTGCAGCATCATTCCAACAAATGTTGGAGTGCTGCTGATGAAACAGGTGCTTTAACCACTAAATCCTTTTGTAGATCAATTAATACATCTTTAACATATTCATTTCTTTTTTATGCAAGGTTGAAAATTTAACTGAGGATTAGTAAATAAAAAAAGCCAACTGATTGTACGTATGGTAAATTTCATTTCCAGCAAATGAATCCAAGAAATTAAAAGAATAATATTTTAAATGTAGATTTTGACGTCATCAGTTTGGATTAAGAGTTCTTTACATTCATATTTCAGACTGAACGTGTCCGTCGAGCTCTATGTGGATCTGCTCGTGTAGGTAAATATGACGATTCAATCACTGGCCTTGAATCACCTTTGTGTGCAAACATACCTCTCTGCTGTCAGCTGCACTTTCATCACGCTGCTGTTTTACTGCCTTTATCTTAATCTAATCTGACAGAAATCCAACAGCCTGCTCCCACACAGACTAACACCGCAGTGCTGCGTTGTTTGAGCTGTCGTGTGTGATTTTCTATATATTTGACCAAAACTTGAAGGTGACAGAACTCCCGGTTTAACATTTGTGAAACAGTGTTTTGTCTTGTTTGTTCTATAGTGGATGATTGAAAGGGATTCTGGACTGTTGCAAAGGCATTTTAAAACCTGAAACGGCTACAAGATTTTTTTATTTGCATTTATTTAAAAGAAATCGGGTTATTGTCTGCGTTGATATAGCAGTGAGAACTACTCTCATAGTTTCATTCCCACTGATAATTAACATGCAGGAAATCTGAGACCTAAAATCTGAGGTTCTGTGTGACTCTAGATAAAAATGACATCATATAAAAGATCCGATTTTGTTTGGATTAAAGCAAAAATAAATATAAATAAAACATTTTCCGGTCTCTATTTTCTGCACGGTGGTGCAGCGGTGATGACCTTTCTGCATCTGTCTGTAAATTCTGTTTAACTTTGTTCATTCTGCGAGGATGTGATCACTCAGCTGATCATTTTTAGAACTTTTTGCTTTGTTTCCTCCGCTGTCAGTTTAATCTACCGGTATTTATCCGTGAGTGGAACTGGCTGAGGCGGCATGTTGGAATCTAAGCATGGAAGATTTCTGTTGAAGTGATTCGTTTAGGTGTTTGTTTTAGATGCCTTCAGGGTGCCTCGCAGGTGAGATGTTTCCAGCATGTCTGACTAGAAGGAGACCTGGAGGCAGATGCAGGACCAGTGGGAAAGATTACATTTTATGGTCAGCTTAACAAAATGTTTCGCAATCCCCCCGAGGAAAGGCTGAAGGATAAAGAAGATAAGGTGAGAGAGATTTCTGTTTAGAGTGTTGCCTTAGTGATGTGCAGATAACGATTAGAGTAAAAAATTGTTTGTATTTTATCAAAAGCCACAAATAGCTCACAGCACAGTTTAAATGTAATGATACCCGATTCAAGATGGCTGCCACAGCTGACTGACCTTAGCAAACACAAGGCGGCTGCAGCTCAGTCAGATATTGAGCTACGCTTTCTGAAAATCATTCACAACTCTGAGAGACATCTTGACATATCGCATGAAATCTCATGTGTTTTTCAAGATTTGACCAAAATGGCTGGAACTCATTTAAAAAAAAAAAAACTTAGTTTAAAACTCATGCCATGTGCACAACTTAGCATTTATATATATTTTAATTGTGTCAAGAAAAGAAACAACCTTGTCCTTGGCAGCATAAAAAAAGATGATAAAAAAATGATGAAGGTAAATTATTAATTGATCTGCTGGGTCACAGAACTCTACCTATCAATCCAGCCCCCGTCCAGATGTCTAGTGGAAAGCAGTAACAAGGGTGAACCTGTCCATTTGGTCCACCAGAAGCTTTTAGGTGCTAAAATATGATGTAAAATGTTTTCTGTGTTACAGAAAGTGGAATAATTTCCTAGACTGACGGGTGCCACATTTAGATTGAGTTGATAAGCACCGGTTTCTAAACTTAAACCACCATATCTCTACATGTTAAACACATTTGTGGACATTACTATGCAAAAGTCTTAAACTGTTGCTCATTTCTTCATATTTTATTTCTAAGGAGGTTTTGATAAGTTGTACATTCTAAAGATTTTCAAAGGTTGTCTTTGGACTCTAGCTGCCTTTTCACTCATTTTAGTGCAGTCCATGCATCTGACTACATATTGATGAGTGGACAAGAAGAAATGCCAGGGACTTAAAGAACTATCTGCAGCAGCTGAAAACTATCTGAAAGTTGTGTCTATAAAAATAGGATGAAAATCCTGCAAAGACTGAAACAGGACCTGAGAGATGCAACATTCATGTCAGGTTTTCTACTAATAGCTCTTCGAGGTTCACTTTGTTGGTACTAAATTACTTTTTATTTGTCACACTGTGTCATTTTTGGTATTTCTTCATAAATTCAAATAAAGAATATTCTAGAAAGTTGCCAGATGGGGCCACTAATGAATTTAAGGTAATTTTGGCATTGCAAAAGCTAAAACAGAATTTCAGGAGTTTTTTAATGTTTAATGGTTAATTGGATATAGACATTCATACTAATCAGGACTAAAATACAAGCAAATATGAATAAAGAAAGAACTAAATAGATAAACAAATAATATATATGCATATGGCCCCGATGGAATGATGACACATTCAGGATTTATCACACCTTTAGCCCAATTACATCATCCAGTGACATCACCCAGTGGCTGCAACCCTGAGAACAAGAAATTGCATGGGTATTTGTATATATATATATATATACAAATACACACACAGTATATGACTGCCTGGCTCTGTGACAAACTTATGCCCATTTCCCCAGATACTTTGCTTAATCTTTTTTTAAAACCAGTTAACTCTGAGCATGCATTAAAATGAACTGTACTATCAAAATGCTACAGATATTCCTTTGAGTTGTTTGTGATTTGTAGATTTGCATGTTTCATCAAGTTGCTGTGCAGAGCTCTCCTACAGTGGCACCATTACACTGACAAAGTAAACGCATCCTTTCTCTTTAAATATTTTATCTTGAGGTTCTCCTCACACTAGTGAGAACTACAGCTATTTACCACAGCTGCTGAAACACACACACACACACACGTTCAGACTGCTGTGTCCAGTATGTATGGTTTCCACTCTGTGGAAGAGCAAGAGACTTGTTTTGCAGCTTCATCAGTTATTTTCTATGAACACCAACACACAGAGATACACACCCAGTATTTAACAAGGAAAGTTTTACTCTAATTAGGGATGCAACAATACTGTTTTCAAACCAATACAATACCAATACTTGGTTCTGAGTAGGCCTACTTGCCAATACCAATGTCGATACTTGTACCACACAAAAAAAATTGGAAGACAGGTTATGTTTAATAATAAAAATTACCACTAAACTAAAATTTCAAGTGAAAAATAAAAATTTTCAGTGAAATTTTTGCAGCGTTTCCATATTTTAAGTATCGGTTTATTGCATCGATTAACTAACCGATACCAATACGAATACATTAGAATGCTATCAGCACTGATACCCAATACCAGTATCAGTACTGGTGCATCCCTAAAATGAACATTACTGGTTTCGTTCCATCATCCATCCTTTACAAGACTCTACAGATCAGACAAACAAACTCATTAAAACACAAGATATAAAATTCTCAAATCTTATTTAGTTTTAAAACGCATAAATCATATTGAAAGTGAGACATAACTTGGTTCTAAATGAAATAAAGAAATTATTTACAAAGTCAAAAAGCATGTTTGAAATAAACAAATAAATACAAAATACCATAAAAAGTTAATCAAATGACAAAATCTTCCTGATTTGTTTCTGTTCATTCAGCAGCAAGTTGATACACAGACTCAGTCATTCATCCAAGACTTCTGCTATAATAACACAAATGTACTTTAAATATTCTATTGATGTGGATTTATGCCCTACAGTAGATCCTGTAAGTGTATCTGATAGCAGCATGAGGCTTCCATAATCCACTGGATATACTACACTCTGTCTGTCCAGCCTGTAATCCTTCCTTCTGTTATTCTCCCCACATCCAGATCATTACACAAAATGTTTGAGCTAAAGGAAATTTCATGCTAAAAATCTTTTGGGAGATTTCTGTTTGATCTGCTAACTAAAACAGCTAATGCCTTGCCTTTCCATCAGATAAACAACAGGAATCACATTTCATGGTTCAAAAGCAAATATATTTCTTTTTTGAACATTCCTTGAGGTTTTAGGGGCGGGGCTTGTTGGAATGAAACATGTTACATGTTTTTAACAAACGTGACAAAATATTTTTTTTTATATTTCTACAAATTAAAAAGTTTGAAAACATTTGTGATGCATTTAAAGCCCATACCTATGAGTATTTTCTAAGGTATCCTTGTGTGTGTGTGTCCATGTACAGAATAACTAATTGCTCATCACAAGTGTAAAGTGACATACTGTAATTTTCACCTCCATGAGGACTTTGGCTGCATATTAATTTTTCTTCTGAGATGTTTCCAGATCAGTGTTTTATATCTGCATATACTATTTTGTGTTAACCTAGAAACTTAATGTGTGTTAGCAAGTTGCTAATTACTACTACTACTACTACTGTCATTTAGCAGACGCTTTTATCCAAAGCGACTTACATTGAGAGAACATACAAGCAAGAAATCAAAGAGAAGGAAACAATATAAGGAGGTGGACTGTTTGGAGTCCAGTTTAATTCCAACGCTGATACATCAAGTGTATCAATTTTTTTTTTTTTTTTGTAGAGATAAACTCCCAAATAAGTAATTAAAAGAGGCACTAAAAAAATCTCTTCTTCACCCTCATTTGGTTCTAAGTTTTCATTGACCAATCAAAAAGTCTTGATCATTTAAGAGGGAGTTTAAGAACAAAAGGGTGTTTTATTCTTAAAAATTAGAGTATGTAAATATGTTCCATTAGTCACAAAATAATTTTAAGAATCTTGAGAGATAGCTCGGCTTTTCTTCATTCACACAGGCATCTGGTAATTGTTTAGGGACACACCATCAGAAAGTGCAAACTCCTTCTTAAATCACCAGAAATACCTTTCAAACGTTTCAAGCTCTGTTAATTAAGGAAATGAGATGAAAGGATGATGGATGCAATAACTGGGAGGCAGCGACACGACATCGGACATTTAGCTATGACCTTTAGACGGTGGCTTCTACTTGGTAAATTTTAATGAGTGTAGTATCAAAAAATAAATAGACACACAGCAAAAAGATCAAAAACAAGCTGCTTAAGATATGACTAACAAGTTCCCATATGCATACACGGGTAATCCACACAGACACCCACCCACCCACACACACACACACACACACACAAGTCTGTTTTGGTATCCTTATGGGGACCGTCCATTGACTTCCATTGATTTTAGTAACTAGATTTATACCTAACCCAAACCCTTTTCCTAACCTTAACCATTACCGATCTATAACTAACCCTAAGACTAACTAAAACTCTATTCACACCATACCTATAAACCTAACCCCTAACCCTAAAAAGGGGAGTCCCCCTCATGGGAACCAGGCTTCGGTCCCCACAAGAACCCCCGGACCCCAGAAAGATAGTAAAAGTCAGGAAACGGGTCCCCAGGAGGTCAGAAATACAAACCCACACACACACACACACACACGCACACACACACACACACACACACACACACACACACACACACACACCAACAAATTAATTCAGACCTTTTATCAGGGTCAAAAACTTAGCTGGTTCTGAATGTTTGAGATTTTCAGGGTAATTAAATGTGTGTATGTGTGTGTGTGTGTGTGTGTTGGAGGGTGGGGGATGGGTGCAATGAAAATATTTTTGCATCTTTTTACTAAAAGGATGTTTTTTTACACAATCAATATGAAATCTCTCAAAAAAGTAAAACATTAAGAAAAAGATTGAACAAATAACGAAATTTGCTTTTGAACTGAAGTGATTTAAATGGCCTGTAATAATCAAGATTACTAGAGAATGAAGCCTTTATATTTCTGTGTGTGTGTGTTAATCTTAGTGGTTTTATCACCAAGAAAAATAAATAGATAAATAAGAGATATAGAAAAATAAAAACAAAACAAATCTGGGTGATCTGTGAATCACATAAAAAAATCTCAGCCAAGACAAAAAAGGCAGAACCAAACATCATTTGCACTAAAACTGTTCTTCTGTTCACAAATGCTGCAAATAATGCATTATGTCTTCAACAGCGGGGAATCAGAGGCGTTTCTACCATCAGAGACACGAGCACAGAGACCCACAGAGAGAAGTGAGGATGAAAAAAAACCAAAAAAAACCAGAAAAAGCTGCAGATACGGAGGAAGAAACCACAACATGAAGAGCTTATCAGCATCAAATCAGTTTCACTTCTTCAGGAACAACAGAGTTTCTGTTCAGCAGAACAGATGATCATGATTCCTGTAAACATCAGCAAACTGTGCAGCAAATGTTCTGAATCAAGTTAATAGTTAAAACTAAAAATAAGATAAAAATGGGCCGCGGTGCTCATGACAAACTACTTTTAGAAAAAATAATAAAGATTTAAGAGTCTCTTCACATACAGCTGTCACATTGTTGGGATGTATAGCTGTTTCTGCTGTAATACAATGAAAGCTAAATATGACAAAATCACCACCTGTTATAATATTAACAATAATAATTATCATTATGCTGATGACAGAGCACCTTAAAACTCAGATCCTCCAATAAAAGAGCAGAATGTGTTTAATGCAGTAGAATTTTAAGGAAAGTACTAAAGAGGAAGAGCTCTTAGAAATAAATGGGTTAGATGTTTGCTGGAGGAACAGGAAGAGAGCATGAGCAGCTAACTGGCAACTGGAGGGTTGCTGGTTCAATTTTACCCCACCACCTCCCAGAAGTGATTATTTATCTCAGTGGGACCTTCCTGATAAAATAAAGATTTGAATAAAACAAAGAAACTTCTATATTTGTGGTTTGTACATGTTTCAGATTAAGTTACCATAAAAATTATAGTTGATATAAAACAAACGCTGAAGCAAATGTATTAGAATCCATTTTGTGGAGCCTTCATCTTTTATTTTACAGGTAACTGAAAACCACATTTTGGTTTACCAAGTAGTTTTCAAATCTTTGGATAAAAATGGTAAATGATGGAGGGACATTTCTTGGCCTTTTTAGTAAAATTTCTTAAAGAGGCCATTTCATACACATTTCAGGACTTTGGGGTTATTTCTTAAGTATTAACCAGTAATATGAAACATTTTATACCTAAAAAACGTCAGGAAACACTTATTAACAGACCTTTCAATCTGTCTGCGTTAAAATTTGGGTGGTTCCGGCTGGTTCTGTCAGGCTTCGAGCAGCAGCTCGTTCATATTCATTGTTCAAATTTGCTGGACTCTGATTGGCTAACAAACTAGCCTATGAGAGCAAAGAATATTGTTTCATGCCCCGCTGCGCATGGCAACGTCAGACGTCGTGTCTTCTTTTAGCTTTTAGCCAGCAGCATGCTAGGTGTGGTTTCAACCGCGGGAGCTGCCAAAAACTAACAAACAAAGGAGTTGTGACGAAACAGATACAGGCCGTTCGGACTCGGGAGAAATCGGGTGTTATCGCTACCTGCGTAGTTTGAGAGATTAAAACTGAAAGAGAAGTTGTTGACCTGTTTTCACACCCACTATGAAGGTAAGAACACTTGTGGAGCTAAAATATTCAACAGAAACCTCAGAAAAACCCCCAAAACAACTTTTTTCTGTTTATAAATGGGTCTTTACCAATGCAACCTTTCAGTCTGTTGGCTTTTTTTTTTACATTTTCATGTAAACTTGTTAAATTCTACACTTTTCGGTTAATCTTCACATCTGTACTCTCCAAGATGCAGCGTCTAACCCAGCTGGGATAAGCTCCGCCCCCTCCCACCCTGAATCAGATGTGGGAAATGAATGAATGACAGTATGATGTATGTACGTATGATAAAATTGCACTCCTAACACCTTTTTACCTCTTTCATCAAGTTTATTTAGGTTGGTTTACTTCATTTTAAAGTTGTGTCAGTCAATCGAGTTAATCCAGACAAACCCGTGTGTGATTTCGACATGAAGAAGGGATAAAATACAAACATTAAACACCACCTGCTTGAATGACTTAAATTCAGGTGTTTATAAAGCACAAATCTTGATATTCTCAGCACATGCCATATTTTTTCAGAACTAATTAACAATTTCAAATAAATTCAGAGTTCTTTAGTTATTAATGAAATAGGGATCTTGTGCACTAACCTTCATAAAAGGCACCCACGCTATCTATCACACACTTGATAAGACCAGAGCTCTGAACCAAAGTGTAAGTTACATAAGAGGTCACTAAGAGCAGTTCTGAGGGCATAGACACCAGCTCTTATACAAACAGCTCTCATTAAAATTGTATGTCCTCTCTGGCAGTCGGCTTTTGCTGCTTCTGCTTTTTTATGCTCATTACTCAAAAGCCAAAAGATAAGGACCTTTTCTGTTGCCTCCCTCCTTCTTTATCATGTGTTTCTCTTACAAATGTTTTAGATTGAACAAAAACACAAAAAAGGTCAAAGAAAATTAGAAGCTTTCTTTGTATTACAGTCTTCAGGGAGATAGAACTACAACTAATGGAGTAAAATTATATCCATTATACTAATTATACATGATAATAATAAAAAAAGCTCTTATCATTGTCTGTTTTTAATCTAAGGTTTCACAGTTTCAGACTATTACTAGTCCAAGTTAAAATAATTAAAGTATATTTTCTACAGATTTTATTCTGATGATGGTGTGAAATGATTTTTACATCTTCTTAATTTTTTAAAGGAAAAGAGTTGATGAGTTGAAGATTTCTCTGGCACATCTCATCCCTGAGCAGAGGAGATAACTGCTGCTAAACTGGTTAACTGGTGCGGTAAATGTCGATATAAACAGGCAACAATACTAACAAATGATTTTCTGCACGTTTAAAGAACACAGGAAAAAGTTGTAAAAATACATTTCTATGCTAAAAGAAACTCTTAGACAAGGGAAAATAATAAAGATCTGAGGAGACCACTGATGCATAATGAAGTAAAGAACTTCACAAATTCTTTGATAACAATCGTCACACTTTGAACAGAAGCCCCGGACTTATTAGAAATAAAGTCATGTCCCTATTTGCACTCTGTTCTCCAATGTTGCTCTGATTTCCTTATTTAGAAAATATTCTATATTTGAGATTTCACAGAAGTTCCAAGGGGAGTATGTATATTCAAACTCCAGCGGAAAACATAAAAAAACCCATAAATGTCCAAAAGTTTTAAAGAGCTTCTACTTCCGGTCTGCTGCAAAATTAGCTGAGTGAAGCTGCTCTCCACAAAAAGAAAACTTCAGTGTACTGAGTTTGTGAGGGTTAGTGCTTCGTTTGTGCATTTTTATGCTGTTTTAGTTTCGGAGGTATTAGTTTAATTTACAATGACATCACCAGGTCATTCAGAGGTCATCAGCACAGAGTGGTGAGTGTCTCGCGTTTGCTACGCTGCGCATTATTTTTCTCTTTTTTGCATATTTGACCTGCCAGAAATAATACTATAAATATAACCAACATTATTCTTTATGCTAGTTACGATATGGATGTCACTGATGTTACTTCCTGTCGATCAGCCTAACGGTGGATTTCGAAGCAGTTTTTAAAAAACAGGTCAAAACACGCCGGCTTTCACGTTTTATTGATTGAATAAACATGTGATTTTTAACACCTGTTAATACACTGCAGTGCACACAGGAACCGCTAAATGGATAAATACTTAAACAGTATATGAATATTTAATAAGATGTCCCCAGCAGTCTTCAAGCCACACTCAAGTTTATTGTTATTGTCCCCACCATTTTTAAAAAGGAGTGTCCTCCTAGACCCTTTCAAAAAAACACGAACTGGTCAGTCTGGGTCTGAGGAAACACCACCAGCTCCCCACCGCTGGTGTCTGGTTGCTCCCATGGGAGCTCCACAGTGGCTGCCCTTGAGCTTCATCTCAAAAAAACTCTGAAAAGCAAATACTAGAAGAAAAATTCCTCCAACAATCATGACATTAATTGCAGCTGTTTTAACACTCTGGTAAAACATCTAAACTATGGAGTCCTGTCCTATTCTAGAGCTGCACGGTGACTCAGCCTCACAGTCACAGTGAGTTGAGGACTTTTATGGTTTGAAAAAGATTTTCAGATATTTTTCATTTAAGGTTACAAAAAAACTTTTGTCTTTTTGTGGAAAAAGCCAGTAAAAAAATGAAAGCTCTTTACTGATGAGATTTCAACACGCCAGCATCGGAGGTTCAAATACACAGAAACTAAACCGAATGCTCACAAGAATACACCGAGTCTCTGAAGACTTGAGTGTTTCATCCTCATCAGCTGCTGTAGAATTATGTCCAAGCAAAAGACTGAAACCAGGGAAAACAACGTCTGGAAACACACTGACATTTCCTCCTGAAATCTCAAACTAGTCTCAGTACATCTGAGTGTAAAAATCCTTTAGGCCAAATTAGAAAGAAAACATTCAAAAGTTTTTTTAAATTTATTTCTTTCAATCTGGAGAAAAGAGAGAACCCTAAGAGGTAAACACTATCTGTCTTCACCTCAGTGTATGAGTCGTCCTCAGGCAGAGCTCGATCTGTAACATGCTGCCTTTTTGCAAATATTAACCTTTTAGAAATCCATCTTCTTTTTTTTTACTGTTTTTTCTCACATCCAGCATTTCTTTCCCCTCAGCTGAACAGTCAATACATTTTTGCCCTGTTGCCTGAAGGAATTTATTCATTTCTTTTTTATTGCTTGTCCACTTTTCCCAACATCAAGTGTGTGTTCTGTGCCAGACGACAGACACCACTTATCCCCACAATGCCGTTCCCCTTAAGATCATAACATTATTTTTAACACTTCACTCAAGCCTTCTTTTGACAGTCAGAGATGGATCTTAGTGCTTCTTACATTTTACTCTTTCATTACTATCTGTAACTCTAGAGTTGAAGTACATCTCCTCTTACTTTTGTGAATCCATAAATTATTTTACCTGTTTACATCACTATTTGGGAAGTGAGAGACATAAAGCACATCATTTATTCTTTTATCGCTGATTTCCCTCTTCATAAAAACTCTTAAAATTAAAATTCAGATTAAAAACTTTTTCTTACTGATTTGTGGCAGTAAAAGTAACTGAATTATTGAACCAACCACATAGTTTTTGTTTTAGAAAATTGTGAAAGTCTTTCTCTCTGGTGACTCCAAAATCAGTTCACAAAAAGAATATTCACATTCACATCAGAATTTATTCAAATTTAAACAAATCATTTGCTGTAGAATGAAATGCCCTAAAAATAAAATGAATCAACTGGCTGTTTGTTTGGGAAGAAAAAGACTTGAAGTCATTTTGTGTCTTTACAATATTGTTAAAGACTCACTCCCGTCATCTTTTGAGCTATTTTAACGCTACGGGGACGCCGTCATCATCGACGATGCCAGGGACCTTGTTGTGTTTAATCGAACATAGCTTCCGAACCATAAAAGATAGAAACTTACTTCCCCCCCCCTAAATCGGGAGAATCCAAGCTTTCAGACGGTAGTTCCGGCATCACTCTAGCCCATTCACAAGGGACACAGTGTCGTGTCAAAGTCGGTGTTCCAATCAGAGCCTTTGTCTTTTGCGCATGACGCGTGGTTGTCAAATTTTTTTTTCTTATTCATTGATATTTAGTGTGGGTTTTTGTTGAATAAAGTGTGATATTCTAATTTTCGCCTGATTTTGTTTTGTATTTTTTATTCTAATACTCTTTATTTCAAGCAAAGGAGCCTCATTTACACAGCAGTTTATGATGTTTCAATTCAAAATAAAAAAACAAGGTATAGGACATTATGGGGCATTGAAAGGTGGTGTTTTAGTAGAATTTAAACAAAAAAAGTCAAAAGTTTATTTCTCCAAAAAACCCTTGGTCCCCAGAGGGTTAAAGTGTCTCAGTGGTCTTTAAATTATGACTATGGCGTTTTTACCCAAAATCACAAAACCTGTCGTTTTCTATGAAGTAGCTTCTGCATAGCAGCAGGAGCTCATTATCAATTTGCCTCTGCGCTGTGGACGGAACCGTTGGCGAGAGAGCCATGTTTACGCTAGCTTTACCGCGAGCGCTTATCTATTTGCTATCTAGGCACTTGTGGCCCCGCCCAGTGCTTTTTCTAATTCACAAATCCAGTCTTTTTAGACGCATTTAGCATCTGATAGTGAGAACATGTTAACAACACAAAACCCATGATTTGCGCTTTGAGTGGTCTGAATGACTGGAAAAGTGCTATACAAATACAGGACATTTACATTTTCATTGGAGGTCTATAAAGTGGGTCTCATAAAACACTGAGAAATTAGTTTTCTATAAATATTCACACAGACATGAAAAAAGTTTCTGGATTACACACAACTATTTGAGTATTTCTAAATGACACACACCTGCACTGAGATACAGACATATAGAAAAAGTAAGATATTTGTGAGACTCCACCAGGTGCAGACGGAGGAAGAAGGATGAGAGATGGTGATTTTAGGTGATTCTCAGATCGAGGTCATAGACTTTATTTAATTGAAAGATTTGTGTGAACTTTCTTTACATTAAACAAGATGCAACAAGTCAAATACACACATATCCAATTTCCTGATCTTTCATCTCCTTCGCTCTTAACCCTTTAAAACAAATACGTGCAACAGAAAATAATTAAAATAAATTTGAACTGTTTATTAGACTTTTAAAAAATAGATAATTTAACATTGTATTGTATTTGGAAATCACCCTGCTTCACGTATTGAAAGATATTTTAATAAGAGTATAACATCAAGTCAGTTAAACTTCTTGGGTATTGACCTGGTCAGGTAAGTATCAGAGGGGGTTTATAAAAAGTGTCAGCTGATTTGATGTTAATGAAACTAACAACAGGTGTCCTAAAGGGGCAACAATGACATGACCCTAACAACAGGAGTGGTTTGATGACTGTTTTTCAATAGTTTTGTACTTGATAGTAGAGTCAGTGTCACTGCTGGTAGCATGAGGAAATACTTGGACCCTGGAACAAGCAGTCCAACTCCACCAGGATGGAACATCAATACTTGCCCTCACTACAAAGTTTGATGTGTCTCCCAGGACAATCTTAAGAGCATAGAAGAAGACAGGCAGTTACTCTAGGAGAGCTGAACAGGGTCCTTAACCCATCAGCAGGACGAGTATCTGCTCCTTTGTGAAAGGAGAAGCAGTATAAGTACTTCCAGAGTCCTACAAAGGGAGCTTCAGCAGGCCTAAATAATAAATATATACATATAAACCAAAGTGTTCCCCAGGAAGGAGCTGTTATTTCTTATTTCTGACCTCTAAACACTTATTGTTTGATCACCAAGAAGAGAAATCTTTTGTTTCCATATGCAATAGCTGTTGTTTTGACAGATTGCCACCTTTTAGCCTTTCTGTTAGCCTGTAGCTCATAGTAACTGTTATTGTTACCTTGGAGCCAAATGGATGTAAACACTGTAAGAAAAAAAACACATATTTTTTGCTTTATTTCTGTACAGAAATAGTTATTTTATTTTAAGATAAGACATTTTCCAAATGGTTGCTAGATACCACGAGCTGTGGGGAATACGTCTCTTGGCATGCAAAAGGGCTGCCAGACAGAAAGCAGCTTCATACAGAAAAATCTATTGACTAGCTGCAGGTCAGATATATAGAAAAAAAACCTGTTTTCTACAAAAATGTACCTTCTTTTCTTTTCACTTCCTGTCTCACCACCGGTCTCTCTCACTCCTCAAGCCTTTCATGTCTTATGGCTCAGATCGATTCAAGCTCCTGGGAAACAGAGCAGAAAGAAAAAAATAAAAATCAGCTTTCCACATGCATAAAAATAGACAAATACAGATAACACAAACAGGATGTGCAGACAGCAACAAAACACAGGTCATAGGGGCACATACATTAGTTAATTTGATTCATTTTAGCTGTGTTTTATCCACTGTCAGCTCTGTTGATGATCTATTAGCAGAACACATAATGTTTGTATGTATGTATGTATGTATGTATGTATGTATGTATGTATGTATGTATGTATGTATGTATGTATGTATGTATGTATACATATATATTCATTCTGAATTTGTAAAAGAGGTTAGAAAAGCACAGAAAGTACTACTTTTGCTCAGCTAGCTTAACTCTATTGGGGAATCAGATGCCAAATGTGATGTTTTTGACAGGATGTAAGGTTTTTCTTATTTTTATTTTTTACAGCATTTCTGGAGTTTCTGACAGGTAACTAGTGCTAAATCTGAGGAAAAACCTGAAATAGAAAATTTGGTCCTTCTGGGTTTAACAATGCCTTTATCACTACTCCCAAAACCTTGTAGATACTATATACAATATAATAATGATAATGATAATAATAATATATAATAATGTCACTATTTGTAAATCAAAGCCAAATTTTATTCCAGCGTGTTTATATTAAATATGTATGTCAGCCATATCACATGTGATATTTTCCTAGATATACAGACCAGTTTGCACATAAAGATTATTCAAGCAATGCAAGCTGTTTGACTCCAAGATTTAAATTTACCTTCTGGTCTTTGATTTCCTTTATACTGGATCAGGACCCACACAATGTATTAAAATGTGGCTGGATCAGGAATTTGGAAAACCATTTTCAGTATGAAGGCAAATAGGTGTTCTGAGTACTCTGAGGTGCTATATGCTCTGAGTACTCTCCAACAGTGCAAATTACTATGCATTGTCCTTTGTCTACTGGCAAAATGCTAATATTATGGTCTCTGCTAATGAGGGTACTGCCTTTCTTCCCTGTGGAGACATGTTGGATAGTTCCCCAAGGCTTGCATTTTGTTGATATCTAAATTCACCTAAAGGTTATTAGGAACACCTGTTCAATTTCTACTTAATGCAATTATCTAATCAACCAATCACATGGCAGTTGCTTGAATGCATTTAGGGGTGTGGTCCTGGTCAAGACAATCCCCTGAACTCCAAACTGAATGTCAGAATGGGAAAGAAAGGTGATTTAAGCAATTTTGAGCGTGGCATGGTTGTTGGTGCCAGACGGGCCGGTCTGAGTATTTCACTGCTCATACTGGGATTTTCACGCACAACCATTTCTATGGTTTACAAAGAACGGTGTGAAAAGGGAAAAATATCCAGTATGCAGCAGTCCTGTGGGTGAAAATACCTTGTTGATGCTGGAGGTCAGAGGAGAATTGGCCGACTGATTCGAGCTGATAGATAAAAATGTTGCCTGGTCTGATGAGTCTCGATTTCTGTTGAGACATTCAAATAGTAGAGTCAGAATTTGGCATAAACAGAATGAGAACATGGACCCATCATGCCTTGTTACCACTGTGCAGGCTGGTGGTGGTGGTGTAATGGTGTGGGGGATGTTTTCTTGGTACACTTTAGGCCCCATAGTGCCAATTGGGCATTGTTTAAATGCCACGGGCTACCTGAGCATTGTTTCTGACCATGTCCGTCCCTTCATGACCACCATGTTCACATTATCCTTCCAGCAGGATAATGCACCATGCCATAAAGCTCGGATCATTTCAAATTGGTTTCTTGAACATGACAATGAGTTCACTGTACTACAATGGCCCCCACAGTCACCAGATCTCAACCAGATAGAGCATCTTGGGTATATGGTGGAACGGGAGCTTTGTGCCCTGGATGTGCATCTCACAAATCTCCATCAACTGCAAGATGCTATCCTATCAATATGGACCAACATTTCTAAAGAATGCTTTCAGCACCTTGTTGAATCAATGCCACGTAGAATTAAGGCAGTTCTGAAGGTGAAAGGGGGTCAAACACTGTATTAGTATGGTGTTCCTAATAATCCTTTAGGTGAGTGTATATACTGTTACATTTGATAAACATATTTCCAATTGCACTACATGATTGAATAGGTAGATCAGTTGTGTGCTAATGCGGTTTAAGGATTGGATCTAGATGTTTATTACATTGTTTTATGTATAAATCCAGTTTATTTATATATTAGATGAAAATATATTTTGTCAAGCACACATTTAATGTTTGTAACTAAGAATGTAGGAATTCCTTATGTGTGACACTTTTTCAGGGTGCAGTTCCTCTATTATTTAAATGATAATGTTTTCTCCTTGGTGACACTTGCTGTTAAGGAGGAGAACGACAGCAAAACAACAACAAAACCTCCAACAACTTCCTGTTGATTATGCAAGAACACTTTTAAAAGAACAAAAAAGGGGTTCATTTTGGGGGTTAGGTTGGGATGATGTATATACGAATGAGGGTCATATATAAATACAATATTCAATACCTAAACATCCACAAACTGTACAGTCACCTGAACATATATGGGCTCATGCTAATTATAGGACATCAATTAGTTTGGGAAACAGTTATGCAAAATAATTTTGAGTAAAACTGGAGTCTCACCAAAATCTTTTTGGACATCACTGGACTAGTTTTGCCACATTTCTCAAACTAACCCCTCCTTTCCACCGCATGCGTAACAGGCGTGTAATGTTAGTTAAGCGTAATATGCAGCTGATGGCTGCCATTAAAGTCAATGGGACCTTTTTCACCTGGCGTAAAGCAGACTTCTCAGAAGCGTAGTGTCGCAACCTTTATGCCCCAGTTCTATTTTTGACACACTACGCTTCTAAAATGCGTCAAGCTGAGCAGTTTACTTTGAACCAGACAGGAAATCAGGCGTTAATGAATAGTAAAATACCAGGAAGTTTCAAAATAAAAGGACACGTGCAGATTGGTGTTTGCGAGACTATGAAAAAATGCATTACCTGTGACAGGTTTGAAGTCACGTTTGAAGTTTGAAGGTAGTGTAAAAATAAGCCACATACCTTCTAGATACATGTTGTCATCTTTTTCCCTGCTTTTTGTTGTGTGTACTGATGAAATCACATCTCCTGGGACCAGCTGGATGGAATGCTTTGCACGACTGATATGCGTCTGAAACACGCCCAGTGGGAAAGGACGCGCTGCTGATTTCACAAGGAAAACATTACGCACCGCTCATGCGTCCAGTGTAAATGAGGGGTAAGTGTTGGACCAACAGATGCTCTTAATTTACAACACACAGTAGTAAAATGTTGTAAACAAAGATGGCAGGCAAACAATGAGAGAATATTAATATTAATTATTCAAGAATTGAGACTTTATGCAAAAAAAATGAATTGCAAGCATCTCAGTTATGAGCAGCTAACAGTGCAAGCAGAGTTCATGTGTTTTAACTCATTTGGTCTTTGTACACTCAAACAAATGTGACGCCTAGATGTGAAACCTGAGAAGTTGCCGAGGATTGTCTAGGAAACTGAGAAGATCAGAACTGTTTCATCTATCTTGTCACAAGCTTTTCCTTTATTGAATTTCCACTTTCAGTCTTTACACCTTTTCTCCCAGGTGTTTCACACCTTCAGTTGTTAAGAGATAATATTCTATTTGAGGAAAAACTGAGAAAAACATGCGTATATTTTGGAAATATTGTTTTAAAAAAGGAAGTAACTGTCACTGAAAAGTCCTTTTAATATAAAAAAAGCAATTTATGGTCAAACTGTGACAATTTCATGCACATATATGAATGAATGATTAAATAAAACAATGACACATGGTGAAAAAGTTAGTTTTTGTGTGTTTTCAATATATTTCACTCTGTTTTAAATATGGTTGCTTTTAATTTGAGTGTTTCAAGTGTTAGATTTGAGTGTTTGTTTTGTTCCTTTCACCCTGAAATGTGGTTAATCTGCTGGAGTGAGGAACAACTGGCAAACCTGAGACAACCTGCTGGGGAGCAGCTGACATATTCCTCTACAAAGATTTGATGCTAACACATTCAAACTCCAACTCACAATGTTACCGTCTGATTAAACTCAAGGCCTGTGACTTAACATATATTTACTTGTGTAAATGTGTCATCTTGATAATTAAAACCCGTCTTTTCTTTGTCGTGGTTAAGACAAATGTTAAAGCGAACTCTTTCAAACAGAAAAAGGGGAATAAAACCAAGATGAAAAAAATGCAGAGAGCATAATCCGTCCCCTTGCGAGCTGTGTGCGGCTGTCAGACAATGTTGGAAGGACAAATTTAATTTAGTCAGGGGATTAAACCCATTCTGTGTCTGACTTTGCTTTGTGAATGTCGAGTTTCCTTTTTCTGCTTCAAGCTGACAGAGCGGGCCATTCACCTTTGAAGCTTTAGTTTTAACATCCAATTAACTTTAAAAACCAGAAAAAAAAAGACTTTTATGGCATAATTAGTTCATATTAACTCCTCTGACGATATCGAGAGTTGAAATCCACACATCCAAAGCAACTGCACTTATTTCCAAATACAGAAACCATTTTATTGCTAATATAGTTGTTTTTCCCAGAACAGAAGGTTCATACAGACTTTTATTGGTCTGTCAAGGATGAGAAAAAAAAATAGATTCTCTCCAGTGGCTCCGTAAGATTTCCACTTAATGGATAAACTGTGAGCATCTGGTTCATTTCAAGTTATATTCCATGACCTTCACAAAAAATCTCACAAAATAAATCTTTGTGTGAGAAATAGATCCTCCAAATATTTTCTTTCCTGTGAAGTAAAACCGAAAAATAATTTTCCCCTTGTGTGTGAAGAGATTTGGCGGTAAGGAGTTCGAGCCTTTATAAGCACTCCACGTCTCCATCCTCCCACCACAACAGCGCTGGAAGTCCCATCGCACTGACCTTGGAGGTGTAAAAGGTCTGAAAGAGTTTAAATACAATATTGTTATTCTACAAAAAGTCCAAAGAAAGTCAGAAAAAAATAAACTGCCTGAACTGAAAATGTAAACATTAACCTGCAGGTTACAATTCACTGCCATTAAACACATTTACAGGTTAATCAGTTGACTTTTACCTCTGAAGTGAAGAACACAACCAGACAGAGTCAGCTGTTTAACTTGTAAATAAAACACAATGCAATGACTTGCAAATCTCACAACCCCATATGGTATTCATATCATTTATACACATATAAAGAGAGAGAACATAAACAACATATCAGCTGTTGAAACAGAGATATTTGATCATAAAGTATCAGCTCATCTTAAATAGTTATGGCAGTAATGAATCTTTACAAATGTTGGAACTGTTATGTTTTGTTTAGATCCAGTTTTTAAAGCACAAAAACAAGCAGGTAAGAAATGACATAAAATAATTGAATGATTTTAGCAGGATATTGGTTCAGGAACTGCAGTGAAATGGACACACAACTTGGTTCTGTGGCAAAGAGATGAAACTTTAGTTCATCTTGTTCCAGGTGGAACGCGGAGTGAGAGATCGGGAGGATTTTGACGACATGATGAAGTTGGCTGGCACAGAGTTGGTAAGTACAATCCTTTTATTTCTTTTCATGGCTTGAAGGAGAGAAGATCTGGACGGAGGACCCTCAGGAAAACAGGTGAGTAAGGCTCGACTGCAGGTGGAGGGGAAGAGCAACAGAGGTAATGATGATGTCATTCTTATGGGACCCATGGCGAGTAAACAAATCCAAACAATCCAAAATCCATCATCTTCTTAATAAAGTCCAATATCCACAATCTAAATCCAATATTCTTTCATAGGTCAGATACCTCTATTAGCTGAAACAATGAAAAAATATATCTCTCTGATTGATGTTGTCCAGTTCTAGTCTGATGCAGGATTCTGGCTGCTCAACAGTTCTGGATCTTTGTGGACTGATTTTACATTTCATGATGTTCCAGATGTTTTCTGTTGAAAAATCTGGACTGGATCAAGCAAAAATGGGATAAATCTGTTCTACTGTCTATCCTTCCTGTCCATCACTCAAATTCTTATTGGAAAGATGGACAGTAATTTTTTTTCACAATAGGCAAGGCAAGGCAAGGCAAGTTTATTTGTATAGCACAATTCATGTACAGGACAATTCAAAGTGCTTTACATGAAACAAAAGCATAAGTAAAAGAATGAAAACATGATTTAAATAAACAGAATTAGAACAAAGGACAGCTTAAAAGCAACCGTGTGGATTTGGACTTTCTAATAAAACTTTATGTAAATGCAGCGGAGAACAGGTGGGTCTTTAACCTTGATTTAAATAAACTGAGTGTTTCAGCTGATCTGAGGCTTTCTGGGAGTTTGTTCCAGGAATGTGGAGCATAGAAGCTGAAAGCAGCTTCTCCATGTCTGGTTCTGACTCTGGGAACTGATAAAAGACCAGATCCAGAAGACCTGAGGAGTCTTGTAGGTTCATACTGGGTCAGGAGGTCACTGATGTATTTTGGTCCTAAACCATTCAGAGCTTTATAGACCAGCAATAGAACTTTAAAGTCTATCCTCTGACGGACAGGCAGCCAGTGTAAAGACCTCAGAACTGGACTGATGTGGTCCACTTTTCTGGTTTTAGTGAGAACTCTAGCAGCAGAGTTCTGAATGAGCTGCAACTGTTTAACTGATTTTTTAGGAAGACCAGTAAAGATGCTGTTACAATAATCAAGCCGACTGAAGATGAATGCATGGACTAGTTTTTCCAGGTTTTGTTGGGACATTAAATCTTTTATCCTAGAGATGTTCTTCAGGTGATAATAGGCTGATTTAGAGATTGCCTTAATGTGTTTTTCAAAGTTTAGGTCTGAGTCCATCACTACACCCAGATTTCTGGCCTGGTTGGTGGTTTTTAGGTGTATTGACTGAAGCTCTGTGGTGACCTGCAGTCGTTTCTCTTTGGCTCCAAAAACAATNATGTGTATAAGAGACAGGAGTGAGAGATCGGGAGGATTTTGACGACATGATGAAGTTGGCTGGCACAGAGTTGGTAAGTACAATCCTTTTATTTCTTTTCATGGCTTGAAGGAGAGAAGATCTGGACGGAGGACCCTCAGGAAAACAGGTGAGTAAGGCTCGACTGCAGGTGGAGGGGAAGAGCAACAGAGGTAATGATGACGTCATTCTTATGGGACCCATGGCGAGTAAACAAATCCAAACAATCCAAAATCCATCATCTTCTTAATAAAGTCCAATATCCACAATCTAAATCCAATATTCTTTCATAGATCAGATACCTCTATTAGCTGAAACAATGAAAAAATATATCTCTCTGATTGATGTTGTCCAGTTCTAGTCTGATGCAGGATTCTGGCTGCTCAACAGTTCTGGATCTTTGTGGACTGATTTTACATTTCATGATGTTCCAGATGTTTTCTGTTGAAAAATCTGGACTGGATCAAGCAAAAATGGGATAAATCTGTTCTACTGTCTATACTTCCTGTCCATCATTCAAATTCTTATTGGAAAGATGGACAGTACTTTTTTTCACAATATTGTTTACTTTTACCAAAACTAACATTTGTGATTTAGTTTCAAAGCCATTATAGTCACATTCACAAATGTATGATTTTACATATTAGACTATGATCTGATCTTTTTGCAAGCTCGTTCATATTGCAAGTGAAATGCGACCTGAATGTGACTCGCTGTCTGAACGGAATGTGTCTTGAATGTGTTACGCATGCACATTAGAAGGAAAGGTGACGCCTTGGATTTAGCTTGGAGACGTGTTATTTTTCTTTGGCATTGGAGCCAGGTTCGCTTTAACCCACGTTCTGCCATTTCTTTGGAAATATTTTTAAAAATCGCACGGTTCCAATAACACCTCTCAAGTTTGGCTTGAACAGAGCTGTCTCCCCAAATATTTAACTCAGACACCTCGGTTTCTCGCCATTATCTGTTGTCTGCGTCGTCTGCCGTTACTGTTGTTTACTCCTCGACGTATGTCATGTATTGATGATCGGATGGAAGCGTCCTGGCGGTTCAGACTAAAGTTGCATGTCAAAAGATCGGACACGTTTCGGATTTAGGACCACATTCTGAAGTGCCCTGGGTCGCATTTGAAAAAATTGGATCAGAATTACATAAAAGAATCAGATACAGGTCACATAGGGGCAAAAAAATCAGATTTGGGTCGCTTCAGCCTGCAGTCTGAACGTAGCCTTATAGAACTAAATCATGCAGCATTCTATGGATTGTATTGAAAGTTTAGAAGAATCCTCATGTTAGTGTCCAGTTTTGTGACATTAAGAATTATAGATTAAAACAAAAAGTCAGACAGTTTATTGTGTTTTTCATGGCTCAACTTTTTTAGTATTTGTAGCAGCCATCAGATTATCCCCTATGTTGTGAAGTAAAAAGGGAGATTTTGTGGTTTATGCAATGTGTAACGTAGATCACTACAGTTTCTTTTATTTAACTTTTAACTTGTTTGACATTAAGTATATATTTATGGTTATGGAAACTCAAACATGACTGCAAACACTAAAAACAAAGGTTCTGCACTGTTTGTCCTTTTATTTTATGGTAGAGTTCTAATTACAGACTCATCTTTTCCACTTCTGCAATAACAATCTGCACTTTGTCCTGTTCCTTTTACAATGTATTTCTCCAATAGAATCCAATAACAAAAATAAGACAGACACAATATTTCTTTCAATCTTTCTTTAGCCTGTAGCAGCAAATTAGATGAAGGTGGGTTGAAGTGAGAAATAGAGATTTGTTGTTGGTTAGAATTACAACTTAAGGAATTCTATAGAAATGGAGCCACACCCATTGTATGAGTCATCGGTGCAACTCAGCAATGATTTACACTTGTAATACTATTACAAAACAATAGAAGGTTTATGTTAGAAGTCAAACTTTATAATTTATCTAATTAGCTAAATGTTGACTTGCAGAAATGGAGAAGTTAATACTTCAACTCCTTCCTGCTAACCAGTGTCTCAATATTTACTGTTCTGTTTCACCAAAAGGGAGAACTGTATCAAAAACTGTTTATGAAACCAGAAAAAATCATAAACGCTGACTAAACCTGTAACTTTGAAGATTTGAGATGCTGCTGCTTCGGCAACAAGATAGATTAGAGTTTCCTTCAGGGAACAGAAAATCTGGCAGGTTTTTTTCAAACTGTCAGCAAACTCAACCGTAACTCGGTTATCCACATAAAGGGAATGAGACCCAGATGTGAAGTCAGCATGTGCTGTCACAACACCACTGTCCTGAAACATCAAAGTGAGCTGCTGCAAATGCTAGAAATCATACGACAATCAGTGCTGCTGCTCAGAGAAACAACTCACACGGGATTAAACCGTCTCGTCAGAGCTGCAGCGGATCTGTTCTGCACAATATCAGAGGATTCAGTCTCTCTGCAGGCCACAGACCGTAAACCATCCACCTGCTTGTCGATATTACCAGTACTTCTGCAGTATTCCCGATCAGCGTCACAAAATAACAATTCAGCTGTTGTGAGGAGAGCTGTGAGAAAATACATTATTGAAAATGTTGCAACAAGAAGAAGAAATTACATAAACATTTAAAGTGTTAAATCAGACTGGACTCAGATCTGAATATATGGATTCAGATTTTACACTCATAAAGCAAAACATTTTTCTTAAAGAGGCCATTTCATACAAATTTCAGGACTTTGTGGTTATTTCTGAAGTATTAACCAGTAATATGAAACATTTTATATCTAAAAAACGTCAGGAAACACTTATTAACAGACTTTTCAATCTGTTTGCATCAAAACTCGGCTGGTTCCCGGCTCCTTCCGTCAGACTGCTTAGTCAGCAGCTCGTTAATTATTAATTCATTATTCAAATTTGCTGGACTCAGATTGGCTAACAAACTAGCCTATGAGAGCAAAGTATGCTGTTTCCTGCCCTGCTGCACATGGCAACATCAGATGTCATGTCTTCCTGTTTGCTACGTCTTATGCTAACAGCTTTTAGCCAGCAGCATGCTAGGCGTGGTTTCAACTGCAGGAGCTGCCGAAAACTAACGAACAAAGGAGTTGTGACGAAACAGATACAGGCCGTTCGGACTCGGGAGAACTAGGGTGTTATTGCCACCTGCGTCGTTTGAGAGATTAAAACTGAAAGAGAAGTTGTTGACCTGTTTTCACACCCACTATGAAGGTAAGAACACCTGTGGAGCTAAAATATTCAACAGAAACCTCAGAAAAACCGTTTTTAATGGAAGGGCCTCTTAAAGCCTCTGTCTCACTGTTTGTTTTGTCCGTCCTGTAATATCTGGGATGTATATAAAACTATGATACATTCCAGTCATTTAGTTTACATCTAACAATGTTGAATTTTGTTAAAAGGTGCAATATGTAAGAATTAGACCTTGTCAAAAAACCCGTCCGCTCTCAGCCACTCACCCCCTCCCCTCCCTGATTTTTCTGTTGGGTTGCCAGTTCTGATGTTGATCCTTGTTTTGATTCTCTTGTATTTGTTCAATTTTTGGGAATGTTTGAAGGTCTATTTGTTCAGTGTTGAGTTTTCCACAGTGCATTTAAACACCCTATCACATGCTGATCAGTTGGAAGGATGTCATGTTTTATTACTCTTTGCTGCTGCTCGTGGAATTACAACTGCTTGTGTTGAAGACTCGGCAGCCTTACAGACTCACATGTGATTCGTTATGAAACCAGGAAGTCTGGACGTGTAAATAATTATTCTGTCCCTGGCTAGCTTTTTGAAAATGACAGAAACTAGCGACCACCCAGCCGTCTGAGATCTGTTACAATATGACTTTACTTTCAACATCAGTGGGACATTAGACTGTTGTGTGAGTATTTCACTATAAAATTCTTACATATTGTACCTTTAAGTTGCTGCAGTGAATGTTTGAGATTTACAGGTGGGTATAAAAAACAAGTTGAGGTTGTCCTTTATAACTACTTTTATAATCGCTACATGTTTTGAGAAGCTTTTGAAGGCAACACTCAGTTTCTTAAAGACTCTGATAGTGAAGAATTAAAGGAAGTTCTGTGAGTTCTGCTGTTGTTTTGATGCTGCTGATTTATGAGTAATACCTTGTTATTTTGTTGTTCACTCATCATAAGTACACTCAAGTTACAATGAGTTACAACTGTAATACATTTTGTACAGAACATCAAAACAAGCAACCCCTCCAGAAAATCTGGTCCAGCTTGTTACATGTCCACTGGAGAGGATATAGCTTCCCAACATCTCAGATTTTATAACAAAAAAAAAGTTAATTAAATATTTGCTCAAGATTCTAAATGAGGATAAAAATGATGCACATAATTAAAAAGCTACCAAACCCAGAACAAACAAATTCCCTCCAGAGGACATTTTATTAATCATTTATCAAAATAAAATCTCATTTCCTTCTAAAACATGAGATCATTGTAAAATAATAAGAATTTTAAAAAGCCAAAACTAAAAAATCCTTCCAAGAGGAGTTGTGATACTTTATTGCAACACAACTCTTTTGTTCATTTTCCAATTCAAATCTTTGACTTCTCATGGTGCCTAATGCTGCTTAATAAAATCACTTTGCTTAATTAATTTATGCAAAAGAACAGCTTTCTTTCCCCTATTCTGAATATATTAAAGGATCTATGAGAGAGAGACGAAACCCAGATGATGGATGATGTCTCCGAGTTACCACCACACCTCTAGGAGATGAATGGATTTAATGAAATCTTGGTCCTACACCAATTTATGTCACAAAGAAAATGAGTAAAGAATTATGTTGCGATTCAGCAAAACACAAGTAAAATGCATGAAAAAACTTGGACATAGTAATGAAACAGTGTTGAGAAGTGAGCATCATTAGTTATCCAGTTACCCAAAACCCCCCAAACACAGTTCTGGTGCAGCTGTACATCTGTCTGAGTCCATTAATGTGGTTTTGATGAGCACTTTTAGCATTAAATGAACAGAAAATTGAAGTGAGCGTGAGTGAAAGATGACAGTTGCTGAAGGGTTCAATCTTGAGCTGCTGCTGTTAAACTTGAGGAGAAGAGAAACGAGCTGAGATGATGATTTAAGAGAGCTGAAGAGTAATGGACCATGCTGCAGTCTCTTTAGCTGTGAGGAGGATTGTCATCATAAAATGACTTTTAAGGCTGGTTGTTCAATGAAGTCACCAAGGTTGACTTTGTCACAAGATGGAAAAGATATTAAAAAAGAGACAAGAAGGAAACAATGAAAGAAAGAAGAACTGGTGTTGTGGCGGAATAAAATAAAAACAAGACGGAATAACATTCTGAGTAGCCCGTGACTTCATTACAGCCACCTTGCTGCTTTTATTCCATGCAAATAATTGCGTAATTTGAAATTGATGGTGGTTTTTTGAAACAATGTTCACATAAATCCCTATGAAATGTAGGAACCTGGAGCTGTTTCAGGATGTCAGATGATTTTAAACTAGCTGTTAGCTTGTAGACATAAACTCTGTTTCTCTAATCAGAGGCTGTTCCAAGAAGCTCTCAACACCAGCTAATATTCATCATCATTTTTACAGAGAAACATTATTCAGAATAACAAAACTATTTATTTAAAGACCCACTCTAAATTTGGATTATAGCCCAAAATAACAAAACCTGTGCTGTTTTGTAGGAAGTAGTTTCTGCATAGAAGTAGCTCTTTCGTAATTTGCCTCTGTGCTGTGGGCAGAACCGTTGGTGTGTTTATGCTAGCTCTACTGCTAGCTAACAGCTTACGGAGCAGGAGCTTGTGGCTCCGCCCAGTGCCTTTTCACAGCGATTTGACTGCAGAAATACACAGAAATGAAAATTTTTGCTTAACTTTCTAAATATATGTCCATAGCATCAAAAACTTCACAAGAACATGTCAACAACATGAAAAACATGATTTTCATCTGAGTGGGTCTTTAAAGAGGCATGACATTTGTTATCAGTCTCAATTTGGAAAAAAAATAAATTATGGTAAAAGATGTTTAGAGACATTTGGAGTAGATTAATCCGCACCAGAGCACTGATTCATGTCAGAAAAATTATAGCTGCTTTTATAACTTTAGGACATCTCCAGAGGAAAACATGGAAAATAAATACATCGTAAAATCTCTTTAAACTGTAAATAATCTTCCATTAATTGGATTAACTAGAGCTGCAAACTGTAATTAATCCATGGAATTTTTCCCAATAGAGTTTGTAATTAAAATTTTGTATACATCAGCAGTTTCCCGCTGAGCTAACCGAAACCCCTGCTGCCTCCTGATTGTCCAACACTGGAGCTAGAATCGTTGCATCAGCCACTGAAGTTTAAAGAGGAGAGTCCATGACAACTTTTTTAATCTAAAATATGTCAGAAAAGATGGAAAAAACAAGAGCACAGTAGACACAAACGAGTCAGAGAAATTACACTCGATTTGCCCCCCTTTGGCCCCGTCCACTGAGCCTCAGGCACCGTGTCTGTCTACAGCATGTTATTTCACAACCTCAGAGCTGCCGAGAGAAGAAGTTATACATATTAACACTTTCCACCCTCAAGGTCCGTGTACCGATACCGGAGTGTTTCTTCACGATCAGGTTTTACTTCGATTAAAATGGTTGTCGAGGTTGTTGAGCTTCATTTCTGCTGCAGTTTAAAGACGTTTCACAGCATTTTGACTTACATATGAAGCCATTGTGTAGGAAAGTGAATGAAAATGGCTAAGTTTAGATAATAAGTATTTAAATTTGTGTAATTTGGATCAGTTGAAATGATAACAAGTCAGTCATTGATTTTAATTTGGTTTAAGAAGCTAATTTAAATTAATTAATCAATTAAAACCAACTGCATCCAGTACCTTTGTATTTTTAATGTTCAGATTTATTAAAACAGTCTGATAAATATACTATTTTAGATTAATTTCTGAAGATATTTAAGACTCTGGGGTGTAAATTAGCAAGGCACCTGGAATTCTGACCAGAACTGGACGTTTTCATGAATCATTCTGACCTGCATGTTAATTAAGGCGAAAACTTGGTGTTTTTCAAAAATTCTCTCTGGTGTCTGATATATGCAGCTCAAGGTTCTTCATTTTAGTCAAACATTCTTGGAAATTTTAATACTTTTGGGGCTTGAGGGATCAAGGTAGCAGAAATTGATGAAGGTAAACATGACGAGATGAATCAATCACCTCCTTATGAAGCAACATGGAAAAGCAAATAATTCCCGTTAAACAAATACAAAGACATGTTAATATATTAATTGTTAAAGAACTTTATTGTGAAGGAAGTGGGGTAATGTTTAATAAAGAAAAAAACTATTGACTTTATATTTAATGATCCAATTTTTAAATAAACTTCACAGTTTCTGCATGGCTCGGTTGGACTTGTTGAAATAAATGTAGAAATTTGGTGTATGAAACAAGAGCCTGCAATTATTCTGCAATTAGAATGAAGTCGAATTAAATGAAATTTAACAGCTGAATGCTTAAAGCCTCGGTGAATGAGAGGATAGTTATAGCACTCATAATTCATCAGATAAATGTCAGAATTAATAGGGAACAGAATTCATTCAAATGAAACCAGCACATTCAGTATTTAAAACTGTCTAGTGAACTGCAGCAGGACGTGTAGCAGAAATCTCCAGAGCTAAAATTCATTTTATTATCCAACATACAAAATAAAAAAAACCTCTGCATCTCCTAGTCTGTATACATTAGTCTAAAAACCACTAATAAACCATCATATTTCATACTTTATGAGAGTATTTCTCAAGAAGAAACAACAAACAGAACATATTAGAAAGGATTTGTTTCACAGACCGACCAAAGTATTAAGTATTGTAGCACAAACCAGAAACTAGGCTACATTGTGGTGACAGATTTAGTTATAATGCAGGCATTACATCATAATATGATGCAGCTGAAGGCCTAAAATGTGAACACAGTGATATAAAACCCTCCCGAGGTGGCAGAGCAAAACAAGCTAGTAAACTCTGGGAGCCAAAAATATGAATACAAAGTAAGACAAAAGGGGGTGTGGCTAAGATCTGAATGAAATGTGTATGAGGAGGACTGATTAGGGGATGATTGACAACCTGGTGGTCGATAGAAAAAGCACAAATGGGAGTGATCAAGTAAAACTTTCAAAATAAAAATCTCAAAGTGCTTCACATTAACACAACAGCATGAGAAAAAAAAACAGATAAAACATGCTGACACTCAGTCACCTTTTGTTTTTAATCAAGTTTACTTTACAACCAGCAGACCCTGATCACATGACTTCAGGGACCTGCTGGGGATGCAAGGCTGCAAAAGGTCTCTTATATAAGCAGGTGATTGATCATTAGGAGCGCTATAGGATAAAACCAGAAGTTTAAAATGAATTTTAAAATGAATGAGGAGCCAGTGCAGCTGGTAAAGTAACGGGTTGATGTCTGAATGACTTCAATCTACTGAAGATAAGGAAAACAGAAGGTAGCAGTGGGCAATGGACACAAAGAGGAAACAGGAAAAACATTAAAATTAACAAGAACACATAAAAAAAAAATCATAAAAAACTCAAAATTCTAGTTCTGCAAAATTTATCTGTCAATTCTAAGCGTGAGTGGGTTGTTTTACCTCTTTCAAAATAAAACATTAAGTGTGTACGTGTTAGCTCTGCTTCTAAGCCTTACATAAGGCTTTTTATTTTTACACAGACACATAAATACAGTTGTCAAGTTTCTTAACAGGCCTTCACGAAACAGTCTGAGCTTTTAAAACAGAACATTAAAAGTCTTGTCAAAGAGCACAAGAAAGTTGTTTTCCATTAAAGCACTCATGGTGTTGCGGTGTGATAACCCACTTCCATTTGCAGAGCAAAAGATTGTTGGGTCTCTGTCTAACTCACGCCCACGCTTTTAATAACTGAGCGATTGTTTTTTAGCTGCTATTTTGTTGATTTCGTGTGCTTGTGTGTGTGTGTGCGCGCCTCAGCCTTTTCCCTATAGAGCTCAGTTAAGCAGTCAACCAAATAAAAAGATAAAAAACATAAAAATCAAACAATGAACGAGTTGTTTTTATATGGAGGAGAATTTGCCAATTCAAGGTTTATAGGGGAAATCTTGGCAGGAAGAGGGGCAAAAAATATATATATCATATTATAAGTTACATTTATTCACTCTGATTTAATGATGGCAAGGTGAAAGAAAAAGAGAGGAAAGTGTTAGAATTTTATGTATAGATAGATTGAAGTGTAGGTTTCATTCCCCCGTGCATTTCATGGTGTTTTGCATCTTCTTTGTCGGGACTGTTGAGGTCATATTCTACAAAGAGGCCTCAGAGAGACAGCTTGTTAGAGCTAATTGCAGGTTTAGTAATAACTGAAACAGCCATCAGCATGTGTGGGAGGCACAAAGCACTATCACTGAGTGTCAGAACATTTAATAGACTGTGTGAAAGAACATTTGTTAAAAGTATAGAAGAAACACACATTTACTGCACTTACAAAACGGTAAATTAACTCCAGTAATTTTCTGCTTAAGAGTAGGAGAAAATTTCTAAACAACTGATTCCGTCAAAACTTTGTGGTGACAACAATTATTTTGTAATAACATCTAAGTGCTGTTAACTAACTGAGTACTGACTCTAAGTAAAGTTCTTTGAAACAAAACTCATGTGTTTATATCTTGAGAAAATGTTTTTAAAGTATTAAAAATCCAGAAGATATTGACACTGAAACTCTAATGTCAAAGTTTCACGTCATTTGAACTAGAATTTAATTATTACATAATTACATGATTGCATAATATATATGTTAAAGTAACTATTATATTTTTCTTATCCAGCGTAGCAGAACAATGGGTTAAAATTTAAATAACTCCAATTTTATTTTGTTTGAAAGGTGCATTAACTTGGGATCTAAAGATATTTGGTTATATTTTCTCAGGTAACCAAAATAAATCTACAACTGAAAAAAGAAAACAAATCTTTACATACATTCAAATTAAAATTAGGGCTATCCAAAGTAACATGTTAAAAATGCATTAATGGAAAGCTCCCTTATGGTGTTAATTTTGTTATTGTAGGATTAATGCACTGGCTTCCATAGTTTTGTTTTGCCCATGTACACACACACGTCTGTTGGCCCTCCTGGCACTCCGTAGTCTGTGAGGTAAATGGTGAGGCAGTAACTCAGTGGATGCTTGCTAGAGCATGGAAAGTGAAAAAGGTCCTTTGAACATGAAGTTTAGCTTTAAAAATCTACCAGATGGTAAAATTGATAAAATAAAAGTTATTTGTGCTTAATGTTGATGTGAACTGAGCTGTCACTGCAGTACAACTCTCAAATATCAGCTGTTAGTGAAGCATACAGCTGATGCTCCTCCCCTTCGCCGAAATCAAACCACGCTGGAAAGTTATCACTTTCGTAGCCCTAATTAAAATCAAATCAGCATGTGATGAAACGATACAATAAGATGGGTACAATTTAATCAATTGATTAACTAAGATACAACTGATCATGATATTAATGAAATAATTTAAATTAAAATTAAATAAAAAGAAAATTGCCATAAATCATAAAAATACAGATTAACCCTTTCTCAAAATGTTCTAAGAATCCTAAAGTTCTGATTTGAATTAAACTTTAATAACGATTATCCCACTTTGTCAAAGTTTAAAAGATTTGCGGAATTTTGTGTGAGCTGGAGAGTCTTTAACTTTCAATAATTCAGCAGAATTTGGAACAAGAATGTTTATTTTATTAGAGGAAAATCCAGAAAAGATGAAAAGGTTTTAATAACAGGTGAAACGTGGCAGAGCAGGATTCTCTGTGTGTGTTGGTATAATCTGATTTGAGACGTCTGGCTGCTCCGTCTGACACTCTGCAGGTGGAGGTTCCCAGAGACCAGATGAGGGAGGCAGAAGCATGTTGTCAGCTGTTTGGTCTACTGAGATCAGAGGTCTGCCACAGAAAGGATGTCTGAGGCGTCTGACAGGTTCAAGGCTCAGAAAGGTTGATGCAGTAAACAATCTCCTGTTGACCACGGGACTGGACCAGGGTTACACTAACATTTTATAATATAAGGCTATAGATTTTTTTAAAAAAAAGTCAGCTTCCCCCGTTTTCTGACTTTTAGATGTTTGGTATTAAAGAAAAAAAAAAAATTCTTCATGTTCTTTGAAACCTTGTCACTAGTTTAATACAGGAGTTTTATGATCAGGCAAATGCAATCCCAGCATGCAGTTCAATTATTCATATCATTTTTGTATTTATTTGATTCTGTTTTTTTTTCTTTGAACACATTAGCGATTGTCCTGTGATTATTTGTTCTCTAATCAGGTTAATTGTTTATTATCAAAGGCTGTTTGAAGAGGAAAAAGGAAGAATTTCAGACTATATTTGGGGGTTTTTCACTTCAGTGAACGAGCAGAAAAAAAAAATAATTTGACAAATTTTGCCTAAAAATATTTCAATAACAGGAAGCAGTCAGGAAAGAGTAGAAAAGAGGAAGACAAAGAGACAGAAGGGCAGATATGATTTTATTGTGTTGCTCTAACAGGGATTAATTATTACATAATAAGCGCTTACAGCGTGAGAGGAACCTTTGATCTATTGTGGTGTTGTGGACTGAATCACAATCAGAACAAAATCTGCTCAAAGAAACACAGACTTTGCTGTTCCAGCTCAGCGTTCCTTGTAGCACAATCCCTTTTCATCATGTATTTCTGAGGTTATTTTAACAAAGGGAAGTCAGACATTTAGCCAGAGGGCATTACAACGGCGGCACATCTCCAGAACGACATTCCACTAACTGGAACTCACCTTCAGCCATTTTACTGAGATTGCAGAAGGCAGAGGTTTATATTTGTTGATGGTTTACTCACCGTGATGCAGACCCATTGGGTTTGTGTTCAGGTAGAGAATCAGCACAAAGGAGCTGTTCTTTGAATCTAATTTTACTTTAGAGGCAAATTTGTTGATGTATTTAAGTTTCACAGATTTATTATTTTTTTTTTTTGCAGATAAATGTAAAAGAGCAGCTGTACAAAAAGCAGCAATCTTATGTTATAAAAATGATAAAAAAAAAACAAAAAAACACCTGCTCTGCAATTCCTTTATCAGACTGTGAGTTTGTTTTTTAGGATGTAACATTTTTGCTTGTAACAGGACTCGAATGCACAGATGAGAAAACCAGAGTTCTATTGAAAAACTGTAAACGAGTAGTGAATCCTTACGGGTCATTGAAACCGACTGGGATTTCCAGAAGGAACTGTAACACCTACCCGTCTGCAAATTACATGACTACGACAGCTCCAAAAAACGACCTGCTGGAGCATTTTCTGGGATCCAGCAGAAACTAGCTACCAACAGCGAATGCGCGAACTCTCCCAGGGGAGCTGCAGCACGAGGTTTCTCTCTGTTCAGCCGAACAAAACACAAATTGTGCAGCAATATAATGCTTTATAAAAATATAAAGAGATGCATGCACACACTGTAAAGCAGAATATTTTCACGTTAGAAAGTGGAACGGTTAAAAATGCCGATAGGGGTTACATAAGTAATATATAGTGTCGTTTTTACAGATCACAAAATCAACCAATGCGGTTGTATTTGACTGGAGGTCGGCCTTGTAACACGGAGAACAGGTAAGTATTTGTAAACAGGTGAGTATCACAGACTGACCAGTAGTAAGGTTTGTTATCATATCTCTGTGTAATGATGTTGAAGGAGGAACAGAGAGCTGTCGGCATGGAGATTACATCGTTAAGGAATTCACAGGTGTGTCTGTCATTCTGTCTTTCTGGTTTTCTGGAAGGATAAAATCTCTTTGGTGTGAAGACGACAGATCAGATCTTAGTGAAGTCGAGACAGCAGGAAATGGTAAATCCACCATCCAACTGGGCTGAAAGCAGAGAGAGGTTAGTAACAGGAAATGCAAATAAAAGTCATACACATTACATCCGATTGACCCAAAACATGAAATCCACAGTCCACAACATTAAGAGAGGCTGGCGTCAGTACCTCTGTGAGTAGAACACTTATAGCACCGAAGGGGTTTCTTGTCATTCTGTCTATTTTTGGTCCTCCTGATTTATCCTACCTCGATCCCCCTCATTCACACCAGCTTTGTTCTTCAGTATTTATTGTAGATCTTTTCTATACTCTTAGTTTTCAGTCCTGTGCTGGTTTTGCGCCCCCCCCTTCGTCCCAGTAATTCATTTTTATTCAGTGATTATTTGATTAAACTTTTTTTGGCTCACACCTGCCTGCTGCTGTCTGTCCGCATCTCATGTAACGTTACAAAGTCACCAACATGAAGTAAACTTTGCATAAAATTGATTATAATTGTGGTTTTTTGCTGATCCTTGCCTTCAATAACAAATCTCATTTCAATAATTATGACTTGGATCTTACTCCTTGGTTTTAGCTGTATCAGACTTTAAACAATAAAGCAGGAGAGCTGCAATTTCTAAAGGTTTCACTCATTATGCCTTCCTTTCATATGCTAGTAAAATAACAAGATGTGAACATGCAAAATGCTGAAAGGTAAAAGAACAGATGGGGAGCAGCACAGAAGGTGTTTATCTTTGTCATGTTGCTGTGAGTCAGAAATACACAGAATGAATATGAATTCATTCTGAATCAAAATCATGACGTGTTTCAGTGGATTTTAACTATTTACAGCTAAAACAGCTAATATAATATATATATATATATATATATATTTTTTTTTTTTGTGTTTGTTTGTGCTTAAAATTCACTTGATCCCCATTGTGACACACAGACATTCAGTTACAGACAGAAACATACACACAGTGCCTGAAGGTAATGCCAGCGGTGACCAGTATTTATCTCATTTGTATCCCATCTTTCCACTGAATTATAATAACCGTGGAGAAACAGAGGCATGCAGAAAAACAAATTGGAATATACTTTGTACCATTTGGCCAAAATTGAATAAGGTGACTGCAGGAGAGGGCAGCTGTTGTATTTCAGCAAACTTTCTCATTCATTCTTGGCTCAGTAGCAAACAACAAAATATATTAGTTTGATAAATAATACCTCTTTGTATGCAGTAGTGACTTTGAGGATTCACTTACAAACATTTCAGCATAACAAATTGGTTTTGAAATTCCCTCTTGCAGGGTTGCTGTTCTCTTATAATTTATAAAAGTGCAAACATTCCAGCAGTAGATGAGCCTAGAAAAACATGTTTACTTTGTTTTTTTTCTGCAAGGTCAAACGTATATATTTGTCAATGAAGACACACTGTGAAGAGACATTTACAACCTGCCACATCTGTATATTACCGTCTTTACGAATCTCTGTTTGCGTGTGAACAACAACCAGTTCCTCGTGTTTGAATGAACACAGACAGTTCTTTCATTTTTGAAAAAAAAAAAACAATGTAAGAATTAGGTACAACATATTAGGTTTCACTTGTTTTACTTCATTCTAACTCCACTTTTTAAATGTAAGATCCAACTATAAGAGATTTTTAATGGTTTTCTTTAAATTCACAGTTTTTTTCATGTTTCTTTAAGTCTTGGCTTTAAAGCTAAATGGTAAATGTCCTGTATTTGTATAGCGCTTTTCTAGTCATTCAGACCACTCAAAGCGCTTTCACACTACAAGGTTTTTTTGCATTCACCCATTCACACAACCCGATATGTAAACCGGGGGGAGAGGGTAGGGGCTAACACTCACACAACCCGATACGCAGATCGGGGGGCAACATGGGGTTCAGTGTCTTGCCCAAGGACACTTCGACATGTGGCGGTGGAAGCTGGGATCGATCCACCAACCTTCAAATTGGAGGACAACCGCTCTAACCACTGAGCCACAGCCGCCCCTAAAGCTATTTTGTTAGAATTAGACATTTGGCATTAAAATTACTTAAAAAAGAAAAGATTTTAGATACTTCAAGACTATCCCCAAGCAGCCATGTTCCTGCACCACAGTAACCAGGATTATTAAAATGTATAAAGTTTCATGGGACAGTGAATCCTCTAGCGTCCCAGGAGGTGGACGCTAGAGGAAATGCAACCCTAGATTAGATGGTAAAACAGACCCAGGGAAGCCATACAAAACCAGAAAGCAGAGTGACCTCTGCAAAGCAAGTCATTTCCCCCATAATGATGACGATCTGGCAGTAATAAAGAATCCTGATCTTGATGCTTCCCAAAATCTAATAGATTTATTTTTATACCATTCCTAACCTATCCTATGAGTCTCATTCATATCCATTCAGAACCTTTTGATTTGTCTGGAATAAACTAACACCAATAAAATAAAACCTGTCTGATGGATTTAACTATTCAAACTGAACTATAGGTCAAGTTCATTTACTTTCTGATATCTTTCTGTTGCATTTAGTTTCCATGTCATTGCTACTGACAGAAAAACACAAAAAATTCAGACTTGAAATCACCAAACTGCATGTTGAGATGCTACAAAGCTTCTTGGAAAGCATGCTACTGTAAAAACCTTGATGCAACAAAACTGGAACGTTTTAACCAAAGATAGTTGTAGAAGGATACCAACAAATCTGGGCTCCTCTTTATAACCCCAGGTGTCATTAAACAACAAAAAACATGCAATATGACTCAGAAGATGTCATGTTAGCCATTAGCCATTAGCATGCTACTGTAAAAACCTTGATGCAACAAAACTGGAACGTTTTAAGCAAAGATAGTTGTGGAAGGATACCAACAAATCTCGGCCCCTCTTTATAACCCCAGGTGTTATTAAACAACAAAAACATACAATATGAGCCAACAGAAGTCATCTTAGCCTTTAGCCATTAGCATGCTACTGTAAAAACCTTGATGCTTTTTTAAAAGAAAAACGTCCCTTTCATGTTGGTGTGTTACTCCACACCATGATGGTAGGTTTGCAGCTACATCTGTAAATAGCTCCATGATACTGAAGGGCATAGCTTTGATCTTTCTGTGCATTAGCCATGGCTGGATCTGTTTTAGATGGCATGCTGTGGACTTGGTTATCTCATTTCCCACACTGACATTTACCTCGTTTCATACATAAAACTATTTTTAGCTTTTGTGAACCTGCACCGATTAACACTGGACATGATGCAGGACAAACCTTGAAAAGTCTTTTAGAAATTACAGTTCATGCACAAATCAATTTACTATCATACACACAGCCCTGACTAAATGAGTCATCATATCTGTATCTTTAAGGAAGAGATCTAAAGTAACTAATCCAAGTTCAGAATAAAGATACAGACTGTGCAGCTCTTTTATTACAACATAACACAGTTTATCTTCATTACCAGATAATATTATGAAAATAAGCTTTATAATAACATTTAATATAAACTCTTGCTTAAAAATCAATGGAAAAGCATCCTAAGCACTTGTTCTGAGCCTGATTTATCAGCTACTGCTTCCAAGTTAAAAAGTTTTTAAAATACAAATCTAAATGCTTAAAGGTCCTGTATCCTGCATTTTACAGCATTCAACATCTGGGATAGGCACACATATGATAAAGCCTTACCTTTGGTGTTACATAGTTTTAATTTGTCCTGAAATATAACTTATATTCTCAAGTTATTCTCCAAATAGGAAGTGAAATGCTTAGTTTATCTAAAATCCCATCTCTCCCCCAGGCCTCCTCCTCATGAGTGCTGCCCCTTGAGCTGCCTGAATGAAATGGTAAATAAATTCCCTTAACTCTCGCAGCCAAATGCACATTTTCACTGAGACATTTTTAGAAAGTAAAATACTTCAAACGGTGGTGCTTAGTGTCTCCCTTCAGACTCTCGCAGCTCTACACGTGTGTTTAATCTGCAGGGGCAGTGCGGACATGCCGGGCAGGTCCTGGTGTAACATTGTTACATCACAATGTTACAGTTAGTCGTTTTCAAGGAGAGAGTGAAGCAGCAGAGCCCAGGATGAAGGACGATTCTTCAAAAAATGTGCATTAAGCCAAAAACCCCTATGGGTTTTTTTTTAAATAAGGAAATAACGTCACAACATGGTTAAAATCTCCAAAACGTTGATTCTGCATGTTATAGGACCTTTAAAACTGGATTAGAAACCCTTTTACAACAGCTAATCTTTCTCATGACCACATTGTTTTCTCCAGTGTATATGATGCAAACGCCTGTAGAGGTCACACGTACAACAATGTTTAGCTGAAAGTCAAAATTATTTCAGCTCAAACACTAAATCCAGAGTATGGAGTTGTGCACCTATTTAAGCCCTCGTCTCCCAAACATAAATCATGCTGCGATGCCCCATCAGATGGTGACGTGCAGGAAGGACCCTGCGGAAAAAAGCAGAACAGACAAAAACACTCCAGGTATTTCATGTCTGTCTGTAAACATTAACAACCAAAAGTGATTTAATTACCTCATTTTTCCACTTTCTGTTGATAATCTCTTTCACTTTTTTCCTCTCTCTCTCTCCCTCCCCAAAGGACTCAGCGACTACATCAGAACTTAAATGAAAGGTAAAAAAAAAGTGGGTACGGAAATAGTGTTGCCTCTGTGTGACGGGGTCACGGTTTGTTGCTTAGCCACTCAGGACAATAAATTTCATTTTTTGGAGAAACCAATTTGTTTTCTTGTTGTTGTTTCATGGCTGGTTTGTTTCGTTCTTGTTGTGTTTATTCTCTAAAACCGTTTTCCCATCATGAAGTGGCCTGTTGTATCTCAGAGATCTCCTCTGCACAAGTAATCTGTGCCACTGTACAAGTCCATGTGTAACCTTATATATAAACACACACACACACTGCTGCTGCTGTGATATTAACTTCTCACTTTTTACTCCTTAAAAATTTTTCCATCTACATTTGAAAAACAAAAAAGAGAAGTTACTCTGCCGAGTGTGTTTTTAGTGAACAAAACAAAACTTGCATGAAATGTGTTAATATTTTGCTAGTGTTTGTTGCACATTAGTGATGAACCGGACATAGAATTGTGTGGCGTGTAAAAACGTAGTGGCGTGGTATGTCAGGAGTGACATTAAACAAGCTGTAATTAAATGAAACAATTTAACTGAACATTGAGAACGGAGTTACCTGAAAGATTTTTGCAATATGTTGGAATTTTACCAGTTTAGTAGAATTTCTGTAGGACTAAAGATGTCCGTGTTAAAAGGGTTTGACAGTGATTTCAAATTTGTTCCTGTTTTGTGAGTGGAGTTTAGTCCATTTACATGCAAATCAGAGTGATGCTGTTTTTATGGATTAACTAAAATAAAAAAAGTGTATATTTGTTGTAAATATTGAGGTTTAGGGGTAATCACAAAGTGATGTTGGTATGGTACTGAAAACAAGTTTCATTTGATTTGAAACATTAATTGAGATGCAGAAATGAAGACCTTTAATTTTCTCTGTGAGTTTCTTCATTCATTTATATTTATTTTAAGCTCCCACTACACACACCGAGCCGTTTGCTTGAAAAGCAACACCTCTTTTTCATCTGTAAAATATGTAAATTTCGTCCTGCTGATCCGAGGTCACCTGAGGGGAGTGGTGGCAGACATGAGGCCCCGCAGGATCTGATGCAAGTTCACCAGATGTCTGGTTAAACTGCCCACAGGACAAATAAGCTTGTCTGCAAGATACGGCCACAATGACCTCTGAGCTGCCTGTCACTTTATCTCACACACACACACACCCACACACACACACACACACACACACACACACACACACACACACACACACACACACACACACACACACAAGTGTGTTTTGGTATCCTTATGGGGACCGTCCATTGACTTCCATTGATTTTAGTAACTAGATTTATACCTAACCCAAACCCTTTTCCTAACCTTAACCATTACTGATCTATAACTAACCCGAAGACTAACTAAAACTCTATTCACACCATACCTATAAACCTAACCCCTAACCCTAAAAAGGGGAGTCCCCCTCATGGGGACCAGGCTTCGGTCCCCACAAGAACCCTCGGACCCCAGAAAGGTAGTAAAAGTCAGGAAACGGGTCCCCAGGAGGTCAGAAATACAAACCCACACACACACACACACACATACACATTTTGTTCTGTTGTTTCTATAGAAGTAGAACAATATAATAAGCTGAAGTTGCTCAAATGAAAGTGAAAAAGATACATATGGAAATTTTAAAACTGAACATCTGTTTGCTTCTGATCTGCATCAGAACGAGCAAAATAAAAACAAGATAGAAAACTTAATAATAAATAAATAACTTTATAACTTTAACTAAATAACTTAATAAATAAAATATCTGGATGTTTTAAAATCTGTTTTATTGTTTGTTTTTGCAGAAAATTAGCTTTATAATTCAACTCTGCGAACCAGGTTTAGAATATTGTAGCCTATTCTGAGGCAGGATGGAGTAAAAAGAGCTAAGAACTCGATCCAGTGCTAATGGAAAAATGAATAAAATAAACATATTTTAGTCATGACACACGTGATTTCCATATGAACACGTGATTACACGGATATGCTCAAACTGTATCCATTCAGGATAGATGTGGCGTAAAATATGTCAGTGTGCTTTTTAGTTTTAATATAGCATGCACATCTATAATTAATATGTGGGCACAAATGTACTATTTTAATATATGTATTATGTTTAGATCATATCTTCTGGTTATGTTTGATTTTAACCTTAAATTTGTGAAAAATGACAGTACTGTGTTTTAATTTGACATTTTTAATATTTTAAAAATCAGCTAAAACTCTTTAAATAAACTTTTAGCTCTCGTCATCAGATGGATGAAGATGGATCATATGAATTGAAGCTGTTTTGAAATGTGCAGAAACAAAGAAAAAAAAAAATATAAAGACAATACAAGCAAAAAAAAAAAAAGAACACTGATGGGCTGGTACAGTAAAATAACAAATGAGAACTTAGAAAATGTAAAAAAAGGTGAATCAAAACTCCCTTATAAAACATGACTTATGAAAACTACCTCAATGAATCTCACAGGTTAAAATTGTGAGTGAATCAGTTTTGTTTGCTGTTTATCAAATATATCATAAGATTTAAGTTAATGTCATGAATGAAAACACATATAAAACAAATAGTTTACTAAATAGGCCAGTATTGAGACAAAAACAAAATGACCAAGAGAAGAAACTCAAAAAAACATAATGAAATTATGAATGAGCAAACAAGTCAGAGAGATGAATTAGAAAAAGGGACTTTAATGAGGGGGAGAACACGCAGGCTAAACTCAGTGACCTCTCTCTGTAATTGCAAACTAAACAGATAAGCTCTTGTAAAGCAAAGGCTGTTTAATAAATTGCCTAACCTATAAAGAACAGTGTACAATGGCAGCTGTGGAGGAAAAGTAATTAAACAGAGTCCAATTCTTTAACACAGACCGAAGAGGAATGTCTCCTTATTTAAAAATGCTGCCGTCGATACTTTACGCCTTTCCAGGTTTAACGTTAAAAAAAGAGTCGGACTGAGGAAAGTCATTATTAAAATGATAAATTCTGGGTCTCAGTGAATTAAAAATAAATTACATATTCTCTCCGGCAGCAAATTTATTCTCAAACTACAATGAAAAAAGCATTTGTGAGACAAACTCCAAATCAGCTTTTACAGTTTATGAAAACAAAGTTAAACATTTCACTGTTTTGTAATAACTTTTGGTTTGTTTCATATCTTTAACTCTCTGTGGTACCGGCTCCTTTTTCTCTGACTCACTTATTATGATGTTACTTACTATGAAGCTGGTAATTTTAAAAGACTTGATAAGGCAATTATCAAAATTACAGTCACTGCAATCTCAGAGGTGTTTTATGGGAATGCAGCAATTATCCCCATTAAACTTTGCGAGAGCATAAACGAGGTCAAGAGAGGTCACAGTCATTTTGTAGCCGCAATTAACTCAAAGGACCTTTCGCTGTTGCCATAGTGAAAACTTTTTTTAGCAGGTTCAAACCTGATTTCATACAAACTGAATCATCCTTGAACACATGCATATGGAATTTAGATAAAATACAATAAGTATTAGAATATTTGTAGTTATGCATAATGTTACAGATTCAAATCAAAGTAGTTGCTGTCAGACATTTCTTCAGACCTAATAAAGGTTGCTCTGCTGATGTTTCTTATGATTTCTTCCTGATTTGATTTGTGATGACCCTTAAATGAACATTTAAATTGTATAAATATAACTTACCTCTGAAGTGTCCATCGTAACAAAGGTGGTGCACGTGCACATATGACAGCCAATGTGACAGCCAATGCTAGCTTTTATTGCTATAGTATCATGGACACAGAAGGGCGGGGCTTAAAGGTGCAACACATTTTTTTCGGTAGCAATGAAGTGTTTTGTGTTCTTCTGAGCAGCAAACAACGAGCATTTTGTGTGGTGAGTTTCCTAATCTGAACCGGTGGTTTAGAATCTGTAACAAAATTGCGGGTGTTTGAGGAAGTTACTGCTGTACCTGGTGGGTGGAGAAAGTTCTTGGAGGGGGTGTGAACCCCCACATAGCACGAACCCCCTCCCGGCTTGTGATGTAGGAAGTCGGGACAATTTTGAACAGCTCACTTATAGACTGAAGGCAGGATGAATTCAGAAACCCCTATCTAACGTAAAGCTGCTATACTTAATTTGCATAACAAATTAGCTTAACATATTTTTTTCATGCCCATTAAAAACATTTTAACACAGCACGGATAAAAATATGTTGTGAATATTAAAAAAAACAAAACAAACAAACAAAAAAAAAGTTGTTCTCCCATATTTTTCTAAAAACATCAACCAATCAAATGGTTCAGCCCGAAAGGAATGATTGGACAGTCTCTCCAGACAGTTGGACGTCTGCATTTATTTGGCTTCTGTGCTCCTAAAAAACTGAGACATATTATGGCAGAACACCACTGCTGGGAGTGTTCGCCACTCTACCATGTCACAGCAGGAGAAACAGCCGCCGGCTGGTTCCTCGTCAGGTTCAGGACAAAGTAACAATTAATGTCAGTTGTTCGTTGTTACATTGTTTTCACTTTCTGGTGATTCCGCCATGTTACGGTACTTGAATGAACTGCGGACCAGTATCTTGCACCCGGTCGTCTTCTGGGACTACGTGTGTTTACAAACCTGGGGGGGCGTGGCTTAGGAATTCTATCCGACGGGAGGGGCTGAGAGTTCTGTGACTTTGTTGACAGTCTAAGCTAGGCAATTTGAAATCAGGGATATCAGCTTTAAAACAGCTCAGATGTTTTTTTTTCCAACTTTGTATGCTTGTATATGCACCACAGACACATAATAATGCCCCAAGATGGGACATTTAATCAGGATTACAAGTGAAACAAAAACTCTGCTGGAATTTCTAACTTTACCTGAAATGGATAAAATATATTGTCCATTCCATATAAAAACCAATAATTCTTTATAAGATTTTAGCTCCTCATGTTATGTGTAACCAGTAGAAGGTATGCAGGATCATTATAAAAGGGTTTTTAATCTCATTGTTCAACATGATGCTTACTTCCAAAAAGACCCTAAACACAAACACAAGAAGCCAGTTAAATAAAACCAACATTTTTCCTTTTAATTATTTTTCTTTTTCTTCATTATTCCTTCATTCTGTTGTTTCTGTTTACACAGAATATTGAATCTGTTTGCACCAGATTTTAGGAAAAACACACACACACACACACAACACATCTGAACTTCTAACCCAACACACCACAAAAAAATGAATAAATATATTCACCCCTGTTTTTTATGCTCTCGCTGTTTCACTGTCACTGTGTGTAAAGATTGAAAAACACTAACAGTGTGATGGACAGAGAGGCAGGAGAAGGAAAATCTAGTGACCTGATCTTCAAGCTTGACTGAGCAGAAACTAAAAAAAAAAAAAGATATAAAACAAGACAAAGAAACAAAGTTTTACCTCAAACAGATTTTGAAAAGCTCAACTCTTTCACTTCAGAGACAAAATCAGCAAACCAAATTATTCCCACACATGCTCATATCTCTTTCTTCTCATTCTATCTAAATCTGCCTTAAACTTTTTATTTTCTCTGAGCTTCACTCGGTCTCATTTAACTCCCTTCTGACACAGTTAGACTTAATTAACCTTTATGAAAGAGGGAAGTGCAATGTCACTGATACATTATGGTCTGATACAATGACAGTTCAATCTGAAATTAAACTTAAATTACCATTTACACAAAGACAATTATTTCAGGAACATGTCAGTTTTGGAAGATTATTATTTTTTGGCAACATGTAAAGTAAAGAAAAATCCTTCTTTAGATTTAGTAGAGCATTCTGATGAGAAGCTAATATATATTCAGCCCTATAGTCACTAAATGTTGTAGTTATTTTTGGTTTTATCTATGTTTTAAAAGGGCATGATGACTGATGAGTGAAGAAATTCAAAGATAATCATTAACAGATGAGAAGAAAAGAAACATTTCAGCTTATTTCAGGGCTGCAGTGATTTGACTATAACATCCCAAAGCTATATTCATCTTCCCTTGAAGTTAATTTATTTTATAAATCCTGATTCATAGGTGGTTCAGTTCTTTCTCTTCCAGTCTTTGCTTCGGTTCAGGTCGTCGCTGGACTTTTTATGATTGTTTTCCATGTAAGTTTAAAATTAGATCATATTTTTTATGTTTTTCTTTTCCACCAGTTTCTGACATTACACTAACCCTGTTTTCCAAAAGGTTGAACAGTCAATCAAGTCAAGTTTATTTATAGAGCACTTTAACATACAGCACGACAGCTGACCAAAGTGCTGTACAGCAAATGAAGAAATAAAGCAAAATAGAAAAATACAGCAATAAACAAATACTTGAACAAAGAATAAAACTGGGAATACAATTAAAGACAAACAGTAAAATCGGGAATAGTACAAATAAATGTATAAAAATCAGTGACAAATACTTTCAATACATTTTATTCCTGACAAAATGAGACATCCGTTAGCGGAAACAGAATATAGAATATTTATTTCTGTGTAGCTACTAATGCTAATTCTGATGTTCTATTATAATAACATTATAAAAGCAAATATTCTCAGATAAAACACTGCCTAAAGCATTGGATTTCTGTCTAAAAATAATCACATAGACTTTTTACTGTGGGACTATTGCCAGAAAAAGTCTGTGGCATGTTTCATAACATTTCAAGAGGTATTGAGATGCTGGACGAGGCAGATGGAAGCTGAGGGATGGAAATACAGACCTTGAGTCAAACATACAGACAGATGGAGGTTTTATAATAAAAGAACTGTTTTAGTGCGTATGAAAGCTATTTTTGAAACATATTTCTTTTCCGGGTGATAGTCAACATAGATATTGCGGGTACTTGTTTAAACTGTAGCCTTCGTTCTTCTAATCAAATCATATTACTTATCGCAGTTTCTATATTCTGTGAGCTTCTAGTTTCAGATAAGATTAGCAAACTTTCAATTTTCAGCTTAGTTGCATGGAAACACGTTTTAATTTTAAGAGCAAATAACATTAAAAACAATAATAATAATAATCAAAGTACCTCAAATATACCTGCAGCGTCAAGTACCACCAGAAATTAAAGAAAAAGCTGCAAAAAAGATGTTTTTTTAGAAACACTATAAAGACCAAAAACAATAGCTTTTTTGTTGTTTTTTTTTTTCTTTAAAACCTTATAAATTAGATACATTTTTAATTAATAAACTGAAACAGAGTTTCTGTGTCACTAATTTTGCCCCATTTTCTATCAAAGGATGATTCTGAATTCACTGGAACGATAAAAAAAAGCAAAAGGCAAGAACTGAAACACGTGAGATTGGACTTGTGTGAAAAGCACGGAGGAGAGACGAGTGGCATACGAATGAGCGATGAGAGGAGAAGACAGGTTAGAGGACTTGTGAGCAAGTGAAAGAGAAAAGGAAAATGAATACCCAGCAGAAAAGTAACACAGACTGACAGAGAAGAGGAGACGTTAAAAGCAAGACAGAACATATGTCGAGAGAAAGGAGGAGGAGGAGAAGTTAATAAGAGATGGAGTTTGCTCTCCAGCAGTGCAGCTCATCTGGATTCCATCCAGTATTCATGTCTACAGCTTTGGCAGGTGCCGTCTGATTTATGTGAATACATAGATAGAGTACTGAATATCCAATGTGCTGCCAAAGAGATGGTGAAGCTGCACACAAGGAAACAGTCAGTCAGAGCTGGTGCCTATCGATCATTGGTCGAGAGGCGGGGCTAAATCCTGGACAAGTCAATAGTCCATAACAGATAAGGAAACAGAATTATATTATTTGGGGAACACATGACTTATTATTAACAACATTTCAGTTTAATGTCAGCAGCTGGACCTCCTATATGACACCCTACAATTAACTTAAACAGATCTGTAGATATAACGTCATCAAATCTTTTTCCAAATTATTGCAAAACTGAATTACAGGCATGATAAAACAACTACTCATCAACTGATGGAAAAAAGAGAATTCGTGTAGGAGGAATCCAAACACTAGTTTCTCTGATGCGTCCACCTTTGATTCTCAAACTTTTCAGCTTCAGACCCAAAAAAATAACAAGTGAAGATGACACAAACATTGCTGAAAAGTTTACTTCTGTTGCCCTAGGAACGACCATGCTCCTGTCCTACACCTGTGTGCTGAATCAAAATGACCCATGAACAACGAGGGTTAAAAAAGAAACATAATGAAATGTGATTTGCAGCCAGTGTGAACCGAGCTCGATCTCACGTCAAATACGACCGCATTGGTCGATTTTGTGATCCGTAATAACAACAGTATATTCTGTGAGCGGCCTTGATCTGCAACCCTAACCATTCGGCTTTTTAATGTTTTACCATGTGTGCATGTGTATCTTTATATTTTAAAGCTAACCGTTGTATTAAAATGAGACATATTGATGCATAATTAGTGTTTTATTCAGCTGAACAGAGTGAAATCTCGTGCAGGCATATTCATCGGCTCCTCTGGGAAGTGCATGCACTTTTTGTAGTTAATCTGCAGAACCTGGAAAACTTTGACAGGTTGTATTTTGGAGCTTTCAAAATCGACCTATATGGTTGTATAATTGTGCGGACGTGTTATGTGATCCCGGTGTTGGACGGAGCACTATTCAAGGACTGGGTGTGAAATGCCACAGAGTTTTAGGTTTTACATCTATAATGAAAATATGCTGTTAGAGATCATTTTTTAAACTTAATTTGTTTTCTAAAGATCACCTGAAGACCTCATAACCTGTGGTGGGATCCCAACCCCATCTTCTGCTTTACACAGGATGTGCTATATGCTACACCAGCATTTCCCAACCTGGTCCTCATATTTCCAATGTGTCCCTATACTCCGTAACAGCTGATTCAAATGAGCAAATCACCTTTAACTTCTGAAGAAGCCTGCAAATTATTGATCAATTTAAATTATGTGTGCCAAAATAGGAAAAATATAAAACATGCAGGGCAGCGTGCCCTGAGGACCAGGGCTGGGAAACACTGCTCTGCACAAACTATTAGAATATAATTAGGTTGTGGCAATTTTAGAAAACCAATTTCAGAGTAAAGGTAATCATGACGCTGCTACTCTCAGAGTACTCACCAAATAGGGTTTTTCCCTTCTATCATCTGCATTCATGAAATGCTCAATATACTCTACACATCAACAGAAATTACCCACACACATCCATGGAGGTCTGTCCAGAGGGTCACAACACACCCTGGACTGACACGCCTCTCTGGTGTATGAGGATCCCAGGTCATCACCACCCTCCCACGCTGAGCCAGGACCTGATGCACTGTGACTGTTCTAACCCACCACAGCCATTGAAGTTTTGTGCATCCTCATAGCCAACATGAACTTACATGGACCTACTATATCCCACAGGGCGCATTCTGGCCACATTCATAGCATCACAGTTGGATCATCCTGTGTAAAGGGGGCCTCTGTTGCCCCCCCATTCTGGTCACATCATTTTGTTTGCAAAGTTAGACGAATAAAAGAAAATGGAATTAATATGCTAATGCTCCTGAAACACTGGTAGAGATAAAGAAATGGGGGGACAAATGGTCTTCCTGCATAAAGTCTAGTGAATTTCAATTAAAGAATAAATATAAGTAAAAGTGCACGAGAATTTGGCTGGTGTGTGAGTGTGCATGAATCAATAGTCTTGTTTGCTTTAGACTTGGGGCGAGAAACGAATCAAGCATTCTGCTCTTCTTCTTGTCCTCAATAAACCTGAAGGGGAGATGCAGTCACACTGACTGAAGGCAAGAAAAAACTAAAAGTGAAGCGTGTTTAACGTGAATGATTTAAAGCCTTCTCCAGCAGTGCATAGCTTGCATCATCTTACCAATGTAGCTTCTTCAAAGCCGGACCTGAATTGTTAGTGTCTAGACCTCTGGTTCACCTGTAAATGGAGCACCTTAACTTATTTATTTAAAAAAAAAAAATTACATACGACACATCCCAACACGAGCTCGGCACACGAGCTCGGCAGTGAATAAATTCAAACCTCAGAAGTTCATTTCCCTGATTCAGATTTTGTTGCAGGCTGGAATTCGGGATGCAGTTTGTTATTTATTGAATTCTGTGTTGACAACAACAACGACAGGAGCAGGAGCACAGCAGCCACATTAACATTGATCAAAAGAGAGAAGATTTCAAAGACCGAAGCAGCTGAAACACAACCACATATTCCATTCTCTCACACAACAGCTGTGATCTCATTTCAAAATTAGCTGGAAGTCTTTGAGAAATAGAGGAAAGTTAGCTGAAAAAGTTCAGAAAGGATAAAAAAAGGTCATTGAAAGCAAATCCAGGGACAATTCCCATTTAAAATTCTTCAACTTATATATTATATTATTATTTGACACTGAAGTTCAAACTGACTTTTAATATGTAAATAATTGGCTTTAAATCAAGGGGACAGCTGTGGCTCAAAGGTTCAAGTTCCCAAACGTCAGAACGGAACTTTCATCTCAAACTTCTATATGTTTCTGTAGCAGCATGCTGAACTCCACAAGACCTCCCATGTAATGAAATTCTTTTTTCCAAGTTGCTTTGAAAAAATAGGATATATATTTATATAAAAAACCCTGCAAGACCAAAGTATCATATTTTTATTCAAGCAACACAAGTAAAGTAACAACATCAGCTGTGCACAACCTCTTGTGCAGGAGCCAGATGGTGATAAAGCTGGAGATACTCTGCTCTTATTGGTAATGTATTTTCAAGTTTATTATGTTGAGTACATTTATAGATCATAAAATTTTAAAAAATTGCATATGCAAATATATTTCAATGTCTCTCCTATTATTACTAATCAAAAATATGGTAGTTCTTTCTCCATTAAATCAAATACAAATACATGTTTCAGTCTCCCTTCTGTAAATACTTGATTAAAAAAATCCTAAAATACATTAAATCACAAATAAAAAAAAATTATATATATATATCCAGATGGCCCCCCATTTTTATTTTTGTTTTACACAAAAACTAAACATCTGTCTTATGCAAATTACAGCTGTGACAAAAAAACATCTAAAACATTTAGCATCTCAGCAGTGTTGTGAGTAACTGTTACCAAGGAGATGATATTAGAATCTTCCTGCAACATCTGTTAAACAGTTCTAAATAATCTCATCATTAGAAATATTGTCAAAAAACTAAACTCCTTGTCCACTGTCCAAATACAAAGTCTCATCATGGTTTATGTTAATAAAACATTCCAACAGTTTCCTGTCCAAAGGTTAATGAAGATGACTCAAAGTAATTTACTCTGTAAATAAAACCTCCTCATCTCATTTGTTCACCATAGTTAAGATTCAGAACCATGTTCAGGTCCAATCAAAATCCTTTTTTTCAATGACAAGCTGCCATGACAGCCATTAAAAGAAAAACTGTTTGTGATGATAAACATTTAATAAAAGTAAATACATTCTATGGTATTTAAAGCAGAACTAAGTAAGTTTTGCTCTCGCTCTCCCCCTACTGGTCCCCTGTGAAAGCTCACTGTCGTAACGTTCCCCCGCCGCCGCCGCAGACCCCCCCTCGCCCCCTCCACCCCGCCACTGCCCCCCCAACAACAACGCGCAGAGAACGCTTTTGCAAGAAGAAAGAAAAACAAAACCAAGAAAATGTCTTGACAGGTGAGTATTATTGTCATCTTTGCGCTCCTAAGGGTGGCGTTGCTAACAACGGCAAGGGCTTCATGCTTGTATTTATGTACGTGAGTGTGAGTGCCGTAAAGCAGGTTTGTTCTCGCGAGATTAGTCGGGTCCGATCCACTGAAAGTTGCAAGTGCTGCTTTCAGGACACAGACCCCGGAGGGAGGGGAGGGACCCACGAATCACCCCGCCAAGTCCTTGTTTACCCCCACAGGGACTCTAGAAAACATGTATTGAGGTGAAAAAACTTACTTAGTTCTGCTTTAATCCAGTTGTGATAGAGAGTGTTTTGTTTTAATCCTGTCACCATCTTTCGCTATCTGTAACTGCACTTTTATAAAACTCATGCCGCATGTACTGCCTCATGCATTAGGATATTTAGTTCTTGTTTGGAGATTAATGTCTGGGTCTCATTTGTTAGAATGAAGTTAAAAAAATACATTAATCTAACAAAACAAACATTAAAAAATTGTGATGAGGATTTTTCTAAAACTAAATGTATTATACCATAAAGAGCAAAGTAAACTGAGCATCAAAAATAGAAAAAAGAACGAAACACTGGCTGATGATCACTTTGGGTTTTTCAAAAAGAAAAATCAAACTTGCTTCCTGTTTTACTCAAAAAAGATGAGAAAGTAAATGTGTTTTCATAGCAGATGGAAAATCTTAATAGTTAAAGATTTCAGGACCAATAGTCAAATTTCAGGACTTTGTAGTTATTTAAGTATTAACCAGTAATATGAAACATGTTATATCTAAAAAACGTGAGGAAACACTGATTAACAGACCTTTCAATCTGTCTGCGTTAAAATTCGGGTGGTTTTGGCTCCTTCCATCAGGCTTCGTCAGCAGCTCGTTCATATTCATTATTCAAATTTGCTGGACTCAGATTGGCTAACAAACTAGCCTATGAGAGCAAGGTGTACTGTTTCCTGCCCCGCTGCTCATGGCAACATCAGACGTCGTGTCTGCCTGTTTGCTACGTCTTATGCTAACAGCTTTTAGCCAGCAGCACGCTAGGCGTGGTTTCAACTGCGGGAGCTGCCGAATACTAACGAACAAAGGAGTTGTGAAGAAACAGATACAGGCCGTTCAAACTCGGGTGTTATCTCCACCTGCATAGATTGAGAGATAAAAACTGAAAGAGAAGTTGTTGACCTGTTTTCACACCCACTATGAAGGTAAGAACACCTGTGGAGCTAAAATATTCAACAGAAACCTCAGAAAAAAACTGTTTTTAATGGAAAGGCCTCTTTAAAGATGACAGGTGTTTGTAGCTGCTTTCTTGTTACAAAGAGCCACCATTTACTGTTCACAGGTTTATTAACAGATGCATATTTACACCAGCAGGTGGCAGAGTTGTACTAGTTGGTATGACATTTTCAGGATTTTTACTAGTCCTTTCTACCACACAACAATCCATCCATCCATCCATCCATCCATCCATCCTCTAAACCTGCTTCTACTTGTTCAGATTCGCAGGGAGCTAGTGTCCATCTCCAGCAGTCACAGGGCAAGAGGAGGGGGACACACTGGACAGGTCACCAGTACACAACAATCCATTATAGAAATGTACATTAATGCAAATTACACAACATAGAGGTTTTTAGGAACATTCACACACAAGTTAAGTCTGAGCACTGCAGTTCAAGACCTATTTGAACTGCTGTTTAATACAATTCTCCACTTTTTCCCAACAAACAACCCAACCACATTTCAATATTCCACGCCCACTGGGAACAGGAAGTTGTGTGTTATTTTCTGTTCTTTTTGACCAGATCAACTCCAGACTGTTTGGGATAATAGACAACAAGGGGATGTTATTTGGTGTATAATACCATGTTATCACAAGAAGACATGATCTTGCCAGTTCTGTGAATTTTGATGTTTTGCCATGAAAATAAATTTTGGTGTAAATCCCTTGTTTTAGGAACCATGTGGGTGTGACAAACAGGATCAAAAGACCAACCAAGATTAGCTAACATTTTGACTTACTACTTTAAAGAAAACTTCTGGGCATGTTAAGATGTGAATCATAAAAAGCGGGTCTCATGGTCCTTGATTGCCACACAGACTGAAGCATCGCCATGGTGCGAGAGCCATTCCACTTCCTTTGCAGCTTTAATTAAACCTAATGTCTTACCTGAAGAACTAATTTCCTGAGCGAAAGCGTGCAGCAGTAACCCTTAAACCTATACAACAGAAAAGTTGCTGTTTTTGGACACATACTTTGATAACGTTTTATATTAAAATCAAAATTAGTTCCTCTGCAGCCCCAACATATTTTCTGAAATAACACATTTTTCTTCATTTTTTTACTCTTTTTGTAGTGAAACCTCCTTTAAATATTTTGGACAACTTGAAAATAAGCAGTTAATACTAATTAATCATATTTTATTACTGAACGTTAGGTTTCAATTACAAGTTACACATATCAAATTCATTTTTTCCTTAGTTCTGTAAATAAATTGATTTATTTTTTCTTGCAATCAAGGGAATGCTTCTTGTAATTTCACTGCTGACATCCCAAAAGAATAGAACATCAAATCCCAAAGAGTTAAAGTTTTTTCTCTTTTTTCTTTCAGTGTTTCTCAACCAACAGTAAAAAGAAACTAATGAGCCCCCCTGAGACTACAACCCCCACTCTCCCAGTTGGATTATCTTTATTCTGATCGACTGAGAGAAGCCTAGTTCCACTTCATGTGCTTTACAAGTCATACAGTTGCAGTAGCATGTTTAACAGTCGAAGGAGATCTCCAGCCATGGTTGATGGTTTTCTGCTTTTCATCATCTACTTAAACATTTGGACTTTTGCTTTCATATTAATTTTTTTTTCTTATGTTTCATTTCACGTTAATTCACAATTTTTTTAAAAATAGTTTTGTTCTTTGTTCTTTTTAAAAACGTTGCCATCTCATTTGCAAAGACTTTTACGAAGTCTCGCTACCTGGCAGTTTCCTGTGTGGTTCTCCTCCTTCTTACTCTGACAGTAGAAAAAAATAAATCAAACATCACATTCAGAAATCTTCTGGTTGTAAAAAGATTGCTCAGCTTTAGGGCACAGTCATTTTGCAAAAGCAGCTATTGATTGCACTTAACATGATTTTTCCTCTCCTTTTTTTTTCTGTTGTGAATCAGAGATTTGAGTTGGATAGAGAAGTTTGTTTTTGGGGCATTTTAATATAAAACTTGGATCATCTCAAGTTGCTGGCAGGTCTACATGTACACACAACAATATACCGAAAACTCAAAATCTAACTTTTTATTGAAAATGCTTGAGACCCATTAAAGTAGCTGGACAAAATGAGAGAAAAATTTACAGTTTCAACATTGTTAAATACATACTGTATATATTGCAAGTACTATGTCAGTTACAATAATCCATATTTTATCAATCTTTCTGTTCTGTGGTTCAAGTGTTCACAATCATCTGTATTCCAAATCTGGAGTTGCATTTATGGGTAGTGAAGGTCCATCTGACCAAACAACCCATTAGCATGCAAAGTGTGAATGCATGGCACTAGGAACATAATAGCCTATGATTTATTGCAGTCCAAGCAGTCCCTTGAGATATTAATATTGTGCACATTGATATTGCTATGACAACATTGTTTTTTTATATATTGTGCAACTCTTTACACACCATTCTATAAATTTGCTTGTCTAAAACTGCTGTGACGGTTTTCAGGAAAAAAGGGATTGATCTTTTGGATTAAGGAGTGAGTTGTTGCCTCCAGCAGAGGAGTTTGAGTATCTTGGTGTCGTGCTCACAGGAGATGGTAGGAGGAAGCAGGAGATAGATCAACAGATCTGTGCTTAACCTGCAGTAAGAGCATTGCTCTGGTCTGTAATTGTGAAGAAGTAGTTGAGTGAAAAGGAAACAGTCTTCATATACTGGTCCGTCTATGTTCTGACATAGGCTGATGGTCATGAGATTTGGTTCATGACTGAAAAAAGATCCTGGATACAAGCAGCTGAAATAAGATTTCTCTGTAGGGTGGCCAGGCTATACAGATAAGTCAAGACTCTCCAACTGTGAGGGAGCATTCTACCCGTTTCCAGTTGAAATCTCCAGTCTTAGATTTGAGAAAGGAAGACATCTGAATTCAACAAGGGGATAAAAATGGCAACATTTTATTATTAAAATTTATTATAAGTAAAATCATCACCTGTTGAATTGTGGGCTATGGATAGTTGAGATACAGATATTTCAAGGATCACAAGTTCTCTGATCTCTGGTAAAATATTTGCTGTCAAATACATGGAGAAACCCCACACAGAGACTCTGTAAGGAACTGTTCTTTATGTTTTAGCTGGACGACACAACATAAAGACAAGTCTTATATGATATTTTAATTGATTTTCTCGGTTTAATTTTACTTGGTTGGATTCCTTTAATTCTGGTTTTACTAAGTCAGGTTTCATTATTCTATGCTTCCTTCTTTTTGCTTAGTTTGTGTATGTGCTGTGGTGGTCACACTCCAACGTCATCCCTATAAATGCCTGCTGGCCATTTGTCCTCACCTATCTTTAGATTGTTCTAAACAATAGTCAGTAAACGTTACAGTTTCTGACGGAGAATTGCTGGATCCTTTAGCTACAGTCAGAAACGATGAAACTTTTTTTTGATGTTGGTCATCTTTCATGTGGAACAGCAAGAAATTGCACACCGTGTAACTGGCTTTAATGAATTAAATGCATATCACAGCTGAAAGGACTCCTTCTTTGCTGTGCCTAAGAAATACTCTTGGGACGAGACAAGGTTTTGTAAAACCTTCATAACTGTTCTGTCATGGTTTGAGTCTGCCACATTTATGTTCACGCTGTTGTTCCATGAGCTCATTAGTTTGATTATGCAAAGCTGTGCCTAATGAAGGCAGTCAAGTCACGCCATTCACCTGTGCTTATGTCTATAGACACTCACCTTTCTTCCTCATCACATCACCTGTTGGTCTTTGCCATATACACAAGGATCAAAAACACTTGACTAAGTTTAATTTTCCATGTCTTCGTCTCTTGCTTTGACATTTTTAGAATCAAGTTTGTGATTTCTGCCTTTGCTGACAAAGTTTAAACTGTCTGCTTCAACTTTGCCTCACACCTTATCCTCCACAGTTCTATAAGTTTTGAATGAACCTCTTAAGCCAAAGCGCCCCCAGTACTGGGGGAAGGCTGCACTTCCTTTAAATAACCTGCAATTAAACACACTTAACATGTATCCATAAATGCATGAGACATATCAATGTAAAGAGAAGAAGCTCATCTAAAACCCCAGAACAACTACTTTGAGCTAAACAACCACAATACCAACAACAACCAACTAAATGAAAGAGCAGCAAAAATATGCAACAGATGAATGATTGTAAAAACTCACACACAGCCTGTTTACTAGATGCTGCCCAAACAACCTAACCTTGTGCTGCAAGATGGATTCTCCAAACCCACGAAAATCCATCTTGTACTGCTCCAACTTAACATATTGGCTCAACTCCACTGGTGGTTTGGACCAGTCATTGGTTAGCATTGTGCTTTGGGGCTGGTGTTCAGGTGTGATGATAGGAGCAAGTGCCCAAGCAAAGCAAAACGAATATGGCCACACTGGAGGATGTACTTGTAGAAGCCGTTACTGAATCTGTTTAAGGACAATTTCTTCATTGAAAAATGAGCGAAGGTAAGAACTTTGTGCATTTCTTAAAGAGGCCATTTCACGCAACTTTCATGACTTTGTGGTTATTTCTTAAGTATTAATTTTAAAACATTTTTTACATTTTATTTTCCATATGAAGCCCTCGTGGGGAAATTTGGCTCTGCATTTGACCCATCCTCCCCGTGAGGTGAGGAGCAGAGAGCAGTCATCTTAAACAGCGCCCTGGGGGTAATTGCAGGGTTCAGTATCTTGCCCAAGTATACTTCGACACGTAGCCTCTTGCCGGGACATGGGATTAAGCTCCGGTTTCCCGATCAGAGGATGACCTCCTTCCCAACAGACTACGGCCGCCCTGAGGCAGCAGCAGGTTCAGTATCTTGCCCAAGGATACTTCGACGTAGCTCGCCGGCACCGGGGATCGAACCCACCATCTTTCTAACAAAGGGCGATCGCCCTTCTGCTAAACTACGTCGCCCACCAAACCTGTAAAACAAAACATTTTTCCCCTTTGAGGTAATGGCTAACGTTGGAGCTAACAGTGAAGTTAACAGGCTAACAGGCTTCTGTGTCCGGAGGGCAGAAGCAGTGATCCGATTACCAAACTCCTTCATCTGAAAAGTCTGTAATCTGTTTTATTAACCACTGTTACTTGTTTTTGTATGAGATTAAAGACATGTTTGGCTTACTACCGTATATTTTTTGGACTATAGTCACTGTAAATTAGTAGTATACAGTAGTTGTAAGTTTTGCTAATGCTAAGTTGGTTCAGATTTCATTTCCATTTAAATCAATCAAAAAACTGATTTTTCATTGATATAAAACATTAATTCGTGTACTCGTGTAACAATTTTTCACTCCTGTATCCTTGGGCAAGATACTGAACCTTACCTTTTTTTTTTGTTTGTGAAAACCACAAAAAATAAATAACAAGTTACAATATTTAAGCAGACAAGGGAATACAACAATGCAGAGGCAATTAAATAATGATGTAACAAAAAAAATTTCACTTTGAATATGACAAGAAGTCTCTCATGTAGAGGGGAAAACAAATCAATGCCCTCTTAAACAGTATCTATCCTGGTCTGACTTAACAGGCAACAGGAGCCTCTTTGATATTTTCCCCTGATCAATGATAGATAAACAAAACCCATCACTTCTGTTCTTCAGGTAAGACAGCAAGGTACGATAAATATTTATTGCCTGTGAGAGTTTTCTGCTGGAAAGAAAACACCTCTTTTACACTTTTATCATCACTTTCTGAAAACTCATTTTATATTAATTTGAGTGATACTCATTTTTATGCTGCATGTCAACACACAAATCGTAGTTTTTATTATTTATAGAAATAACTACATAGTATACTGATATTACCAGGTGCCACAGTATTTACAAAGCTTGACCTATGGAATGCATAACATCTGATTCACATCCATGGGGGGAAGGGGGGGGGACCATGGAATAACATTCCTTCTGGGCTCTACGAGTATTGTCTTATGCTTTTAGCCTCACCTATGCCCTAGCCGTCTTCCAGGCTTTGGTGGATGATGTTTTGAGGGACATGATCAACAAGTATGTCTTTTCATCTATTTCAATTACATTTTTATCTTTTCTAAAGACCTTTTGTCTCATCTCAGGCATGTCAGATTTGTACTGCTCAGGCTTTCGCAAAACAGTTTGCAGAGAAATTTGAATTTCACCAGCCTACCGTGTCATTTATTGGTTTCATTATCTCTCCTGACCAGATGAAGATGGACCCTAGCAAAGTATCAGCAGTGCAGGAGTGGCTGATTCCCCAGGACCGTAAAAAGCTCCAGTAGTTCCAGGGGTTTTTCAATTTTTATCGCAAATACTTCTGGAACTACAGCACTTAGGCCACACCGCTGCACAAGCTTACGTCCTCCTTTCATCTGGTCACCACAGGCTGAAAAGGTTCTCAGCAAGCTCAAGGGTCTTTTTACCTCTGCTCCCATCACCCATACTCCTGAACCATCTGAACAGTTTTTCACTGAGGTCAATGGTTCTGACACAGGAGCAGGAGCTATCCGGTCGCAGATTAGCCCCCGTGAATCCACGCTCCATCCATGTGCCTTTTTCTCTCAGAAATTATGTCCTGCTGAGCACAATTACATTGTGGGCAACAGAGAGTTACTGGCTGGATGGGACAATGGGACAATGACGTGGACAGATCACAAGAATCTGGAGTGCATCCATGCTGCTAAATGCCTCAATCCCTGTCAAGCCAGGTGTGTTTTGTTTTATTTATTTTTTTTTGGACGATGGAGCAAAAAACAGACAGATGGATTGGCGCTTAATTAGCAGTTAAGTGTGTTGCTTTCTGTTTGTTGTAGTGAAGAAGGTGCTGAGATAAAAGGCAAAGCTCGAGGTGGCTGTACTCAGCCTTAGAGACATAAGGTGAAGAGTTTCTTCATCCGGGACGAGTTTTAAGTAGAGCTGCTGCTCATTCGCATCAAAAGGAGTCAGCTGAGGTGGTTTGAATTTCTAATTATGAGGCCTACCGGTGGTCTCTCCATGGAGGTTTTCCGGGCAGGTCCCAGTGGGGGGAGACCCCCAGGCAGACCTAGAACTTATTGGAAGGATTATACATATCTTCTCTGGTCTGGGAACATCTTGGGATCCCTCAGGAGAAGCTAGAGAATGTCTCTTGGGTCAGGGAAACCTGGGTTTCCCCCTGAACCTGTTGCCCCCATGACCAGAGTTTGGATAAGCAGAAGAAGATGGATTGATTATAATGCCTTTATTTCTCCATTATGGATAATTACACACATTTTAAATTTTACTTTTAAGTGTAATTAGCAGTGGCACTAGCTGTTGTTCTTCCATTGTAATCCATGCAGTGATTTATTAAACAGAATGTGCATTGATACAGACATAATGGAGAGTGATTCACATTTACCTAATTTATATTTATGATGCAGCAAAAACAACTAACTAGTATTGTTTTCTCTCAAACACGTTCCGCAGCTTTAAAAAGGAGCGCTGACGAATGCAGCATTCACTTCAATGTTCCCATTCTCATAAATAACCAATGACTGAGGAGAATAAAGGAATGACATCTTCCTGTTAAGTTAATAAATATTAAAGAACGACAGATAACTAAAGGTTTTGATAGCATATTTGATTTAAACTAAACAGATAGTGTTTTTTATCTCTGTGTTGTGACAGTAGTGAAAAGACTTCTTTTACTCTAACGACAATACATCCAATACAGAAGTGAAGAAAAACACAACTAAAACTACAAAACGGAGGTAAATCTCTGGGTTGCTCATTTAAAATGGATATTAAAGCACTGAATGCATCATTTCCCAACTAGATACCAAAAGTCCCTGTGGCAGTATATTAGACACAAACACAAGAACAAGGGAAAAGACTGGATGGCAACAAGACAATGATGAGAAAACAGGTCTGTGACTGCAAAGATGAAGCCTAATGAACTAAGAAAAGACACATGATGAGATTCCTCCTCGAGTTCTCACGTAACTGTGGACGTGTTTTGCGACTGGAAACAGAAAACCACGAGTGACTGTCAAGCTGGAGGCTAAGCAGGCTAATAGGCTCTACCCTGCTTATCAGTACACACCACTGACAACCAGCCCAGAGGACTCACACATACACACACACACACACACTCAAAACTCAGGAGAAATGAGTGAATGAAGTGAATTCAAATATGCATGAGAACAAGTGTGTGTGTTTTTTTAACCTCTGGCCCTTAACTCACATTTTCTGTCATTTTATTGCTCTCAAATAAGACTGAAGCAATAAGTCGTAGTTAGACTTATTGCTGATTGTTTCTAGACATTTCTTGATTTAACATGGGTCATTTAAGGATTTTTTTGTATATTTTAGTATTCCTTGCACCCAATTTATTTTCTTGACCCCAAGGAAAGCGTCTGATTTCACTACACAGTGTGACACCTGAAGTAATATTCTTCTTCATTAAGCAAAAGTAAAATCCTGACACAAAGTCCTGCAAAACAAAAATCCGTTAAGTTTTCTGACTGTTTCAGGACAAGAAAGTTAGATTAAAAGTAAAAAGAGTAAAAAGAGTAAAAAGAGTGAGGTAGAAAACACATGGAGGTTAAAAAAGAAAAATGAACTGAAATCCTTTAATCTCTTGTGTCCCTTATAAGATAGTTAAATAAGATTTGAAAACAAAAATATGAGCTGCTTCTTCCAGCTTCTGTAGTTTAACATGATTGCCTATCAACCGTTTAATTTTTTCTTGGTATTCATCAGGAAATGTAAACAGACCATTAAACTCACTCGACAATAACCAAATGTAAAGGTTTATTAACAGGCTTAGAGTCAGTGGAGTGTGTAGGAGCACAAGAGATTATGTGCAAGCAGACATTTACTGGCACTGAAATATCATGAACTAATGGAAACAGAAATCGATGCTTAATTGTGCAGATCGGTTTCAATGGCTCAGGAAATTTGCATGAAAACAATCACTGTTTTTTCTCTCGTTCAGCTATTATTTACTGAAGTATACCCATGTACACACAGATTCATTCTTACATTTAACGACAAAAGTTTTTTCTAAATGCTTGGTATGCGTTGAAATGGTGCTGTTGTCTTTTATTTTGAAGCTTAATTTTATTTACTGTCACCAATAATCATCTTTTTAGTTGATTTTGCCTTTTTCATTTCACCTGGTGTTTTCAAAACTTAACAAACTTCTTATGTTCCCCATGTCTGTATGTGCTGCAAACCTTGAAACAAAAAAAGATTCTGTAATTGTGTTTCTAAATAACTGAGTTACCCAAACACACACTGTAGAGATTATCAATGTGCAGGGTTGTTGCTCATTGTTTATGCTTTCAGCTGTTTTATGCAGCATGTGCATTTTTAACCTTCTTACACTTGCAGAATTATTTCTCCTTGAATGGAAGTTTTTTTTTTTTTACCCTATAAAACGTCAGTATAGTCTGCAGCAATAAAATGAGCATCTGAGACACAGAAAAATGAGCCTTAAATAGAACATTCAGGATGATCAAGATACAGGAAAACTGATGAAGTGCACTTTTGCTCCTCTTTACATTTCTATTACAAAAGATTGAACTCTCAGAAACAGGCAAAATGAAACATTCTGTATTGTTGGGTTAACTTTTAGCTATCATCTAGTTTTTCCACTGCAAGAACAGCTTTTGGAAATTAGAAATAAAACAGGGAGATCACGATAAAAACACAATGCAGGCCATGCGTTATATGGTACATCAGGTTGACGGGGCAGGCAGGTGTGATTTAAGAGCTTATTTTAAATTAAAAAAATAAAAAAAACTGAGCAATAAACTGATAAATAAATACCAGGGTCAAAAAGCACCCAAGCAGCAACAGCAGGTGATCTAACAAAAAACTCAGAAGTTGGTTACTGACTGTGAACCAGATGAGCTGATGTGCTGCAGGTGTGTAACATGCAAGAGCAACAACATCAGCTGATTGTTTTAGTGAATCCTTTTCATGGTGATTGACATGCTGACTTTTGTAGACAGTCCTTGAAGAGGAAACAATACATGAAATACAGACGTGTAGAGTTCAGGAGAAAGGACATAAAGGCTCAAAGAAATTAGATTTTGATTTACAGCTTTAATTAGAGGCGCAGACCGGTGAGAGGGGGTGTGGGGGGGTGATCTAACAATAGATCCAATCACAACCCCTGATTTATCTATTGGTCTTGAATTAATGAAAAGATTTACAAGTCAGGCACAGCCAGGAGCTGAACCTCTTAACTTCTGTGGGTTTGTGTGTTCGATGTCTTTAAATAAAAATCTAAACTAATCTTATACAGTTGGTTTCAAGCAGCCTTGTATACAGAAACACAGGACATAGTTTGGGATATTTTTTTTCTTCTGTGTGCCATTTTCCTCAACAAAGGAGGGCAAAGTCAGCAACGCTCACATGCAAACACAAGCAAATATTTTTTAGAACTCCAGTTCCCGGCGTGGTTAGAGATAAAGGGTATAAAAGCAGAGGAAATGAACAAAAGACAGATTGTTTAGTTCAGCAGAAAATGTGAGTCACAAACATTACAAATAAGGCTTCAGTGCAGATATAAATACAACTCTTTAACATAAAGGCCTTAATGCTCAAATTTACTGTTTGATTTTTGGGTTAAACGTTTTTTTTTACTTTAAAATGTTTTAGAATAAGTTCGCCAGTGAATTTGTTCACCAACGTGAACTATGTAATATAAACAAAATAAATTCCTTACTTTGAAAATGCTTCACAAAACCAGACATCACAAATATGTTGACAAACAGATAAAAAGGTTCCAGAGTGATTACAATTTCATCAAATACTGAGTGAAATATGAGATACAAATCATTAGAATTAACCCTGTAATGCCCCTTGTATCATATTTGCTACATAGTTTTGATCATTTCTAACATGGTTGCTCCCAGTAAATGATCCACTTGCCTTTTTTTCAGGTTAAATCATCATTATTATATGGATGAATACATTATTATTAACTCATTTTTTATATTACAATTAAACCGTAAAAACGGCCAATGTAATAAATGTGATACAAAAAAGCTATTATAAATAACATGATATAGCAAAAAACGTTTGTGAATTTTGTTCTAAGGCTTCATAAACGTCTCAGTTCCAAATAATCTGAATTTTCTGGCTATGTTTTAATAAGTTGGGTCTTACAGGGTTAAAGGTCACACACTCATGTTAAGAAGCATGTTAAACTCTATAAATGTAACTATACGCTCTATTTTAAACCAAAAATTATCCATTTTGATCTTTTTTTTTTATCATCATTGGTGGCGTAGTCCAGCAGAAGGGCATGTTCACTGAATTTTTGTTACATTCTTTGTCTTTTCAAAAATAAAACACCAGAAACAAAAACCCATTTGGATAGTTTAGTTTAAAGCCTTTTGTTTCATTCTTTAAGACATTTTCATCTTTCTGTTCATCAACCATCACTCAGAATCTTTTTCTTACACTTTTCTACTTGACACACTTTAGATTTGCATGACAAAAATGCTGTTATTCTCCACATTATTGATAAAGACACAAACACACGCTCCCTAACTGCAGAGAAACATGAGAAGGAACCTGAACAACCCCCGAGAGATAAAAGCAGATAATAACCAACTGCATGACGTGGTTGCGGAGAAAAAAAAAAGCCAGATGGAAAGCAGATGAAGGGATGGAGAGAAGAAGAACACTGTTGGAAGAAAAGAAAATAATTTAAAATGAAAAAAGCCAGAGGGTGAAATAGTAGAACTAGCAAATGTAAATGGATTCATCAAACAGCATGACACAAAGAAGAGCAGCTGATTTTTACCTAACAAAGTTAGAAAGGCAATTTCAAAGTTTCACAGTAACTAACAATATATTTGGACATTTATGTTGTGGCTCTCTTTCCAACACTCCCCCATGTCCCTGCTTCCACTCTCTTAGTCTGTCTGACACCCCTGATGGGCTCTGAGTTCAGCTCTTAATGTTTTTCTTTGACCTGATTTTTAGATTTGTTGCACATGTGTAAAACTCATCAGCTCTCACCTGCCTCCCATCAGCCTTTCTACCTCCATTTTATCTGCATCCCTTTTCAGTTCTCAACAGGATTTAATTTTGACACACAAAAATGTTCATCTACACGTTTACTATCATCTCATTTTTTTTCTTGTATTTAAAAAAAATATATATTTTTTTTAAATTGTTGTCTAAAGGATCAGAGTTTTTTTGTTAGAAATCCACGGAAATTCACATTTTTTAGGGATAGTTGTAGCACTGGCTTTCCCTCAATTTGTAAAAGAGAAAACATTAGAAAAGTTAATGTTAATAAATTGGCTTATTTGGTTTTAAATAAATGGGAGATTTGAGCCAGCTGAGAAAAATCCACTTAGTCTGTACACATTTCTACCCACACAGCAAGTGAAGCCAGTGAATTTCAACTAATGGATGAATTGACAGAAATGCTTTTTTTTTCTTTCTTATACTTTTCGACAACATGAATCTGACAATGTTCTACAACTAGACTGAAAGGAGTATAGTTTGACAGTGAAGTGAAGGGAGCGGGTGGTGTTGGAAGAAAAAGAACCAGTTTGTCTTTTTCTTAGTTCAAAGGCTGCCTTTGCTTTTGACAGCGAGGTTTGCCTCAAAGGCACCAACATGTGGGAACATGTGTGTATGAACTCAACACGCTCACATGGACACAGTCTCTGACATGGTGATTTACACTATATTTTTAAAGGTCCTATTTAATAAAACATCAACTTTTGGGAGCCCTTAACCATGTTGTGATGTTATTTGCTTATTTAAAAAACCCAGAGTGTTTTTTGGCTTAAAGAGGCCCTTTCATACACATTTTAGGACTTTGTGGTTATTTCTTAAGTATTAACCAGTAATATGAAACATTTTATATCTAAAAAATGTCAGGAAACACTGATTAACAGACCTTTCAATCTGTCTGCGTTAAAATTCGGGTGGTTTCGGCTCCTTCCGTCAGGCTGCTTCGTCAGCAGCTTGTTCATATTCATTATTTAAATTTGCTGGACTCAGATTGGCTAACAAACTAGCCTATGAGAGCAAGGTATACCGTTTCCTGCCCCGCTGCGCATGGCAACGTCAGACGTCGTGTCTTCCTGTTTGCTACGTCTTATGCTACAGCTTTTAGCAGCAGCATGCTAGGTGTGGTTTCAACTGCGGGAGCTGATGAATACTAACGAACAAAGGAGTTGTGTCAAAATAAATACAGGTCGTTCGGACTCGGGAAAACTCGGGTTTTATCGCCACCTGCGCAGTTTGAGAGATAAAAACTGAAAGAGAAGTTGTTGATCTGTTTTCACACCCGCTATGAAGGTAAGAACACCTGTGGAGCTAAAATATTCAACAGAAACCTCAGAAAAAACATTTTTAATGGAAGACCTCTTTAAAGACATGTATTGGGATTCCTCTTTTAATAAAGTAGCCACTTTATAAAAATGTTCACAAAATTTATAGTATTGAAGAGTCTCATTGGTCCTGCCAAAATATCAACAAAACCAATGTAACATGATATAAGTTACTTATGCATCACAAATACTTTTTAAAAATGACGTCTAATAAACATCCCCTTGAATAATCTACGGAAAGATCAAAGTTAGAATTTGGTGTCATTAATTTGGTCCAATCGGGTCATGTTTTGTTTAGAACCATGTCATGTTTTCATTCTCTGGCTTTCTCATTCAGGAGATCCAAATTTTCTTGCCACAGAATATTTTATGATCATTGAGTGTGCTGACCTGTTTCTTCCCTGTTTAACAAATTCCTTTATGCACTTTTTGAATAACTGTTGATGACTCTCCTGTTTGCTTGTCTGGACCAAGTCTCAGGTTTGCTCTATTCAACCGCTGTAAGTTGTCATTTTTTCTATATTATTCTAATAAATAGCTGAACAATTTTTGGAATCATCTGATGACGTCAAAACCAAGCTTCTCAGTTTAACTGCCCAGTCTAGCTCACCTATGCTAACAGCACTTTTCAAGTTTCTGTTTTCCGACTCCATCCAAACCATTGGAACTTCAACAGTCTTCCTCTGCTGGTCAACTGTATCTGCTGGTCTTGTGACTCCATGTCCATTCTTTAGTCAGTATCACAGGTAATTACGATTTAACTACATCACCAAGTTTTCACACCTAGTTTTACAAGTATATATTAAAAACAATAAATTAGGAAATAAAGAGATACATTTATTATACATGAGTGAGTTATTAAGACAGTAGTCAAGTCTACAGGCAGCGGTAGGGGCCCTAAATCTAATTTTGCTAAGGGCTTGAGTTTTCTCAACTTCCTTGTCACTTTGATAACAGACCATAATGGATGTTTTCCTATACGTCTATAAATCTCTGTTCACATTATTCCTCATATTCAACAAATGTTTCTGTGATTTAACTGTGATTTAATTGCTTCTACAGTTTAACCAGCCAGGTATTTGATTTAAATAAAACTTATAAATTAAATTGCTCTCATTAACAAATATGCATGGTCAACTATAAGTAGTTTTTGATGTGGTGAAATCAATTTTAATATTACAAAGTTAATATCATGTAGCTCAAGCTACTGTTCATATTCTGCCTGTGATTTTCACCTGTATCCTGAACCCTGCAAAAACCCCTGATAATCGGATTACCTGTATACAGTGATCCCTCACTTATCTTCGGGAGGCGCCTCGTCTTCAGATAGAGGGGCTGGGTCATCAACCTACCGCAGAGGAAGTGTGGGGAGGTAAACGATAAGCCGAAAGTGCAGTATTTTTGATTTTTGATTTTTGAAAAATTCGCAAAGTGGTGAATCCGCCAATGTCGAACCACAAAGTAGTGGGGGATTACTGTACTTACCTGGAACATTCCTGGCCTCATCCTCTGCCTGTCAACCTCCAGATTTGTTTGCTCCCCTGTGGGAACCAGATCACGACATACTGACCTGTACCTTTGACTACACTACTGTCTGCCCCGCCTGTGTCTCCACCAACACTGCCTGCCTGTAAGTGATCTCTTTTCTGTCTTGACTTTGATTTCGTGTTTGTACCAGAGACCCAGAGAAAGAACTAAGAATTGAAAACAAAGTTTCCTCCCGTTAGCGTGCTATATGGAAGCTACATGCACCACTTCCGTTTCTCTCTGCGTGTTACGCTAAGCTAACCTGCTTCCTCTGTCTGTCTGACTGTTTATCCATCCAAGAGCAATCAGAAGCAGGCCACACCTTCTCCTATTGCTTCTGGCAAAGTCTGTTCTTCTTTCTACAGCACTGTGAATACTTACCTTGGTGGTCCCCATGTGAAGTGGTTCCACCTGCGCTTGAAGTCTGAAGTTGCTCGGCTCTGACAATTAGCCTAGAAGGATACCAAGACCATCAGCCACAGACCACTGGATCCCATCCCTGAAGTTCTCATGCACATTTAATAAAGACTGTTTGTGGTCGCATTCTTGGTTCAACTCCTAGTTTTTCACGTTACAGCTAAAATCTTGAACACAATTATTCAGTCGAGCAGCCCCTTTGTGAATGCTGCACTCTCATGCTGGGAATATGACAGCTAAGATTTGTGACTGCACCACTTTTTGGGCTTCTGCTTGAGTTTTACTTAATCATTGTTCTGTATTTGCTCGGTCTGTCACAAAGGACCTAAAAATATAACCCTTCAAAGCTAGTGTAGGATTTGAAAAGCATAATGGTGCCTGTAAAAACCCTGAAATGGTTTGGTTGTTGTTTTCAATTGAAGTTTTAAAGTGGCTATCTTGTTATTGCAGTGTTACATTTAAAGTCATTCCTGAGTGATCCTACATGCATACTTGTCGGACCAACAAGCGATGGATAAGTTACCCGTGCTTCATTTTTTCTCACCTGCATACTTTCTGTTTCTCTCTCAGCTTTGAGTCATTTTGGGATTTCTCCCTGAGAGATGTAACAGCTGTGTGCAAAATAAACTGCAAACAGACAGAAGAAAACAGACTGTGATTGATGCTGTTTGACTTGCAAACATTCATGCCAAATTTTGCTGCTCTCCCTTCACGTCTCATTACATTACTGGCTGAGATCCTTGTCATGATGACAAAATGCCTGTCACCCTCATACAGTGACTGTCATTACGATGACAGAGAAAAGAGAAAAATATATTTTTCCTGAAGCTTTTTTTTGATGGTTGAGGAAATTGTCATTAACCTGAAAACTACTTTCCAGCTTCTGCATCTTATAAACATCACAAAATAATGGGAGACCAACAGATTCATAGCCATGAACTGAGCCTATAGAAGTTTGATTAATTCAATAGAGAAAAAAAAACTGCCTACTGTATTTTTGGTTAATACTTTTACTTCAGCAAGATAAAGTTTGTACAATAAACTGTTATTGACATGTTTTACATTCCAAAGTTTGTAAACATGTCCTTGAAGCAGTTAATTAGTCTAGAGACATGCATTCTTCCCTGTAAATATGAACAATTGAGCAGCCTAGTTGCACCTCTTGTACAGGCGTAGTTCACGTCATAGGGCGTTTATAGACACATAGGAAAACTCAACACTGGTAAAATGGTAAATGGCGTGTACTTGTATAGCGCTTTACTCAGGCCCTACGACCCCCAAAGCGCTTCACACTACGGTATGTCATTCACCCATTCACGCACACACTCACACTTTTGTTGATGATGAACTACACACATGTTTGTAGCCACAGCTGTCCTGGGAAACACACTGACAGAGGCGAGGCTGCCAGACACTGGCGCCGCCGGACCCTCCGGCCACCACCAAACAGGCAAGGTGGGTTAAGTTTCTTGCCCAAGGACAAAACAGCCAGGCGATCTCTGGGCAAAGCGGGGATTCGAACCAGCAACCTTCCAGTTACCAGACGACCCGCTCTACTGCCTGAGCCACGGCCGCCCACTGAGCAGATCGGCCATCAGACATTCCCAAAAATTTAACACATACAAGTGAAACAAAACGAGGACCAACATTGAAACTGGCAACCTTGCAGAAAAATCGGGCGGGGGGGTTGGAGATGGGCTGAAAGCAGACAATTTCTTACATGAACTGCGGGACTCCGACTTCCAACATTTTGCACTTTTAATAAAAACCTTTTACCCAAAATTGCATTTATTTGTGTTTTGGGTTAACATGTTCACAGATAGATGAACAGTCATCCATCTCATCTGAACCCTCCACAACTTCTACTAGGGAATTCCAAAGGATTCCCAGGTTAGAATACATAATCAACTCCAGAGAGTTCAAGTTCTGCCCAAGGGACTATTATCATTAGCGTCTGCCCTGAAACCTCCCCAGGGAAGGACTCCAATCATATGCCTGAAACACATGTGCAGCTTCTCTTCGATGATGGGCAGCTCCACTTCGAGCTCCACCTAGATGATAGGACCCTTTATTTTTAAGGCCAAGCTCCTTCTCTAAATACTCTATGACACCATAGTTTACAACTGGGAATACATATAATGCTATACCTTCGGGTTGTGGCTGATTTTCAACCTAAAGTTTAAGATTTCAAGCACCTTATCATGAGTCAGCCCGATCAGATCCAGTTTTGATTTTGGTTTGTTTTTCCTGTGATCTGCACTCTGTAATTAGCCTCATGCATTTGGATCTGATGTTTTTGTAAATGACGGTTACTTGTGACTAACCTCTCTGGGTTTTCTTCTTCGCTACCACCACACAGAGAGATGATAACAAACCCCCAAGTTTCTCATCATGTGAATACTTACCTGCTTTCTCTGAGTCACAGTTCCTCCCTAAAGTCCTTCCAGGTAGCAGTCAGGCTTCTTCACTCATTTGCAGCTTTCAGTAAAACACTTAAATTGCCATTTTATTATTGTTTGCTATCTGTGCATCTCTGAGAGACCGATGGATCAGAGCTTCCTTCGCAGTAATGAGGGCGTTGCTTCAGTCAGATGATCCGAGACAAAAATCAAAGCTATTGATTTACTGGTTCATCAGTGCACCAACCTTGACTAATACTCATGAGATTTTTCAGTTGGATACAAACTGCTGAAATAGAAATTTTTTCCATAGTCAAATCATTATCATTCAATGTAAATCAATTTGCCAAACAATTTGTAAGTCAATAAGGTTAGCACTTGTACAACAGGAAAACTTCTCCACAAAAACACCTTCAGATTTTCTTATTCAGTCCCGAAGTCAAATGAAGGAACGTGTCTTTTACTTATTTGCCTCAAATGAAAAAAAAGGGCTGATCGAGTATTTCATGGTGCATGTTTGAAAACTCCAACAACAATACTCAGAAATAACAAAAAGACCTTTGTTCTGTAGCAACATAGTTGCTGATGGTTGTAACATGTCTCACTGAAAGAAATAAATCAGAGTGCCCTTTAAAACCTAAAGGAAACCTGTACAGCAAGACATGGAAGCAATAAAGAAGTGTCACATCTAAGTATTGAAAATGAAATATGAATCACATTAGCAAATCACAGAACAAACTCTCTCTCGGTTTTAGTATTTTCTTATGGTTTATGGATGGTCAGTAGATGAAGATAAACATGGTGTTCTCAGGTCTGTCCCTTCTTTCTCAGCATGACCACATATTACACATGTTGGTATATTTTTTATTTTTGATCACGTCACATCTGGGACAATGTTTCTGTTTCACCTTTTAGAGTCTGACACAACATGTCTGTATGGGTAATTCCAGCAGCCAGTAGTGAGTCAGTAACTCGTTTACAAAAGCCCATTTAAAGCTGGTCCCTCCTGCAGCTGAATCACCTCTCATCTATCAGACACTATCTGCAGACTTCTGCGTTACACAGCAGCACACAGGCAAAAGTGAGAGGTGTTGAAGGTGAGAGTAGAGGGAGGAAATTAGATAAAGCAAAGGGCAGAGCAGGAGAAGCTAGACACTTCACTTCTTTTTTTCATTTTGAAGAGAATAACTGGTTCTTCTCTCCAGATTTCGGGGCTCTGGTGCTCCAAGAGACACAGAGATGTAAGATTGTTGACTCTGATAAGAAATTATTCACTACAGAGACTTGAAGATCAAATACAACCAATTATTACATTTTACTCTGATCAACAATTGAGAACTAAATTTTTATGATAAACAACAGATGTTATAACAAAGTAAAAACTCACATCAATCACCCATCTATTTTCCTGACCTGCTTCTTCCTGTTCAGGGTCACAAGGGGGTGGTGCCGATCTCCAGCAGTTATTGGGTGAAAGGTGGGGGACACCCTGGACAGTTCTCCAGTCCATCGCAGGGCTGGATTGACATTGATCTCATTATTAATTTGGTAGTTATTAACAAAAATCACTTTTTTTGGTAATTGCAGCTCTCTTGTGGATCTTGTAACTTGTAGAACTTGTTGAGAACTCTTCCTATATTTTTTTTTACTAAGCTGCCAGACCATTTATTGTGGAGTTAAATTCCTGGATCCAGACAGTGATCTGGATCACCCCCAAAATCTACTCATTTGTTCTTTGGGCTATTTGTGACATTTCCTGAAAATTCTATAATCTGATTAAACAAAACATAAGCTTTCTGTAACTTTTACATGATCAATGAATAACATTAGAACACACAGTAGTGTGCCTGTAGGTTGCTACTCAGGGTAAACTAACGCAGTCTTTAGTCAAGCATTGTGCCTGCAAGAATGTACGCAGAGCAAACTAACCCACTATGTTTGCACAAAGTTGCCTGCTTCAGCAGAGGAACATGAAATAACATTAGTGCAATTCACACTAGATTCTATTTAAAAAGAATTTTAAAAATTTGCTTTACTTCTACCAAGGAACTTTTTTCCATCTGTTGAATTCCGTTACAGCATAGTTAAAACTTTGTTTGTTGATTTGTACAATAAGTTCATTGTGAGGACATGTGACCACAGACACATTCCGTCACAGTTTAGTTTCACTTTCTGTCTTTGTTAGACTCAGTTCGTGTCAGAGCAAAGACGTTCAGATTTGGACAGAACAGCTTTTCATCTGGTATGTGTTTTGCTTGTATTGCATGTATAGATTTGCTAGGTCTGCGACTTTTTCTAAGGAAATTCTCTATTTGCTGTTATGTTTTTGATCATCAAATGAAAAAAACATTACTTTGACTTTGTACAAGTTAAAAAAAATGTTGTTAAAATAAGTTTTCTGTAAAAATATAACCAGCTAATGAATAGCTTTACTAATGTTTCAAGAATAAAAGCTAATGAATAACTTGAATTGCCTGAAAGAATCAAGTATTGCAGTCTTCCTTGTCTGAACTGAAGAGTAACTGATCACCTGAGAAAGATGTTATGAAACACAACAATCTTTATCTCTGACTTACTAACAGGTGCCACCAGGATTTAAAACTAAAATGGGGAAAGAACAAAGTAAACTGGAACAAGAAGGCTATGTTATTTCAAAACAAACTGATAATTATATCACTGCTACAAAGGATGATGAAACATTTTTCATAAAGAAGATCGATCTGAAACAGGTAAGAGTTTAACCTCATTTAGATAAAAATAACTTAGACCAAGTCTAACAAACACCTTGCAAAATCTTTACTGTAACAGAATAATTAAGTAGGGTTATTTATATAGTCTTATGCCTCCGAATAGTTATTTAAAGAGGCCCTGTCACACAAATGTCATGACTTTCTGCTTATTAAGTAGTAACCTGAAAATATTTGAAATATTTTGTATCTAAAAAAATAATAGAAAACACTAATTTCAAGACTTTCAAGTTCAGAGTAATCAGACCGGGCCTGTACTCATTAATATTCATTATGCTAATTCGCTAGACTCAGATTGGCTAAAAACTAGCCTATGAGAGCACGGCTTCACTCAGCACATGCGCAACAGCGCGCCGAGTATCTTGTTGTTTAATACGTGTTATTTATGCTAACAGCTGTTAGCCACGCAGCTGCGATGAGACAGACTGATGAAACAGCATCATGCAGCACCGGGTGATCACAAACATGAATCTGAAAGACTTTTAAATATTTTAGGACATGCAGTAACCATTGGTGGGAGTTTTACAGACATTGATTTTATTATGGGATGGATTATTACACTGGAAATCTCACTAAGACTCAGTCACTCACTAAAACATTCAACACTGCTCCGTGTAGCGATCAGCAACATGGCGGCTACAGAACTTGCATTTCAGATTTTATCTGGTTGCAGAGTCTCTGTGAGTGTAAAAGAGCATAAATGTGTGAAGTTGTTTCCAGGTGGTCAGAAGCAGATGGAGTGACCCAGTTTAACAGACAAACACATAAAGAATCCATGCAGAATGACAGAGCCCCCCCGACCCCGCTGCTAACTTAACTATGAATTCTGCGAGCCTCTCCAAAATTAAACTGAAGCCAATCTGGATTTTCCAGTAATATGTATATTGTGTAAGTCCAGCTGGAGCGTAGCACAACAATGCTGACGATCCGCCATGTTTGCTAATGAACAGCTGAGCTAACTTTGCAGGTGTGGTCTCAACTGCGCGAGCTGATAAATACTAATGAGCAAAATCAGTGTGATGTCACATATTCAAACTCAGCTGAATCCACCACCTGCATTGCTTAAGTGAAAAAAAGGGAGAGAAAGAATTTATTGTGCAATTTTAACACGCAGTATGAAACACCAAGATCACCTGCACAGCTAAAATATTCAACATAAAACTCTCATTTTTTATGGCAGGGCCCCTTTAACCAAGGATGACAACTTTCAGGATAAAATGCATTTTTAATAGTATCTGTTTTTTTCTGGGCAAATCTTATTTTAAGTGGCTTTGAAAACAGTAAACCATGTTGCATGTAATGTTTTTAACAGCTGTCCAAAGAAGCAAATGGAAACATAACTTCAGAGATGGAAATCCTAAAGAAAATGAACCATCCTCATATCGTGAATATGAAAAACTCTTTCAAAGGTACGTTTGATACAATCTGTGGTTTTATATCAATCTATATTTGATCTAATAAAATGATGAAACATAATGATAATAATTGATACTTTATTATACTACCACAGTCCCTCTTGGGGAAATTATTGTTCTGCGTTTGACCCATTCTTGAGGATTAGGAAACATGGGTGCAGTTTGTATGTTTGCAGTCTTCTGTCCTTTTCTAGGTTAGGCTCCCACAGTGAGCACATACTCCAGAAAATTCCTTTATATTTGTTTGTGTTTCTGACTTCTTCTATGTGTAAAGGTGCGTGTTGAAAGACATGCTTTGTAGCTACAGGCTGCTCAGCTTACCACCGTGTACTGCAGCTCCATGTAGACATCATTAGGTTTGGTGTTGCTGTTGCTCCTATGATTTTCTGCATTAGCTCTCAATTTGATATTATTTTTTTTCCATTAGTGTCAAATTATTTCAGTAAATCTGCTAAAGTTGGATTTTAAAATAAGTAAATACATTAGTTTGTGAATACAGCATAAATTAAAAGCCAGAAAATACACATGCATGTAAAATGTTAATATGACAATCAAGATTATGAAGTATTTATTTTTTTATGTTTGCTTGTTTGTTCCTAGTTTTTCCAATTTTTTTGCAAATTCTGATGCATGATCATAATAATTTGTGAATCACACACTCCTTATCAATTACTCATTATAGAAAACCTATATTAAATGACCTTCCTCAAATATTAATATAAAGTGATCTTATGTTTTTATTGTGTGTATACTCATTAAGTGAAAGAGTAGTAAAGCCTCACGCAACAGCCAAAGAATGTGTGAAATAGTTGTGAAGGTCTAACTTTTTTCTTTCTCCCATAAAGATGAAAAGGAAAACATTTACTACATGGTAATGGATCAATGTCAGGACAAAAACCTTGCTGTTGAGATCAAAAATGAATCACCAGAGCCCACACAAGAGGCTGAGGTACGAAACTACAAAGCAGATTTTTAGAGCCATTTAAATGAAATACTACTTGATGATTATTTGAAATATTTTTTTACAATTTTTTCTCTCTTAATGTATTTTGTAGATATTAAGCTGGATTGTTCAGATCTGCATGGCTCTTAAAACCATTCATGAAGCAGCGTTACATCACAAAGATCTGAAGCCAGAGGTACAACACTTACTACAAAAACAAGGAAATAAAACATGTTGGGCATGTTTATTAAATATTATCCAGTATATAATGATTCACAGCATTTTCCCTTAAATTTCAATTAAAGCATAGATATATTCCTTCAAGAGAACACTTTATACTTGGTACATTTAACATTTTTTAGAGAGGGAAAATATGTTTAATATGTTGTTTGTTCATAGAATTCATGTATATTCTCTCTTTTTCTTTTGCTTGGTTATTCTGTAGAACGTGTACTTCACAGAACATGGAATACTACGCTTGGGTGGATTTGGAAACATTTTAAAAAAGTAATGTAGACTTTGTTGTTTTGTTTGTCAGAACAGCAGTACTCCATAACAACTGGTAATACCAAAATAAAGTTTTAGCACGGCCAATAGATTCAAGTAAATGCCTCCCTAAGGTTCACTGTGCAGAAATTCAACAAAGAGACTTTGAATAACAACCCCCCCCACACACACACAAAACTGACATTATACAGTTTCATTTTAATTATACATCTGTTTTTTTTCTTATTTACAATAACCTTAAAAAAATGAACAGAGGGACTTTTTCTTGTCCGAAGAAATACTTCTTTCAACCTAGTTGAATATTTTCTGTGTAAAACTTGTCTTTATTTTGCAATGGAATATTATCTTTTTTAAGTTGTGAGCAATTAAAGCAATTAAAAGTTAAAAGAAATAGGTGCTGATATCTCTGACTCTCTCTCACACACACATACACTCATACAGTAACAATGACAAGTAGGAAAAACATTTTTACTTGCTTTCATCCCATCCCAGGGTTAGGGTTAGAGATATCCTATAGATATGGAATGTGGGGCATTGTAAATGATTATGGAAGCATTTTGCTATTATAATATTTAGTATAGGTTTAATACAACATATGGAAACTGGGAGTACCTGTGATAATGTTTTCAAAGATGGGATTCTATTAAGGGGGAGATGGAGCATCCGCTGGTTAATATGGCTATGAAAGGAAAAAGTATCTTTATATGTTGAATAACAGTGTAGAACTAGTTTTGTCAGTTTACTGATGTTTGTTTTGTCCTTTATACAAAGTTCCAAAAATCCAGCTGATCCAACTTCAAATGAAATATTAAACTACCTGGCACCTGAAGTCTTCACAGAAGGCACCTATGATTCAAAAAGGTAACTCTTTTCTACCATGTCACAAAGTGTTCTTCACAAATTTAAATACATATGCATGTTTAAAAAAAACAAAATCTTGACTAATGCATTGGTCTTTTTATTTGAGAGCAAAGCAAAAAAAGTTTCCATTGCTGGCACAAACAACAAATACACTCAAAAAAACAACCGTTAACTTATATTTTCTCATTTAATGACTTTTGATTTGATTCTTTTTGTTGTCTCGCGCATTTTATGATCAAACTCATTACTTTGATTGTTGCTGCTATTGACATAAAATATTTCTTTTAGTGACATGTGGTCAGTGGGATGCATACTCTATGAACTCTCTACCAAAGAGAAAGCGGTAAGTTAAATTTGAAGGAGAAAGACCTTGGAAAATTCTTCATTGTTCGATTTTGCATTTGCTTCTACATACATCCACTTTCTTCTATAAAGAAATGTATTAATCTGGGAGTTACTTTTGTAATAATCTAAACTACAACAAAATGTCTAAATTTTGATATATAAACTGTAGAAGAAGAAACAAGATCAAAAGTATTGTTAAAGCTGCAGCCAGTGTGTCATTAGGGTCTCCATAGTAACCACACACTGGTGTCTCTTACTCCTTGACAGTAGTCTTCAAAAGGCTGGCAGAAAGAAACATGATGAAGACATTAAGAACATTTGAACATATACTGTAATTTGAAGCATCAACAGTTTTCAAGGAAAGATTGTAAATGTTGTAAAACGGTTGGCGTTTTAGTACGAAATCAGCTGATTTATAGGAAAAGGAAGCATAAAGAAGTTCAGAGATTATGAACTTGACATAAGTTCTTGCAAGACTAAAAAAAATTATACTGTTTTGAAAAGAACAGAAGAGGAAGTGTGGGAGAGAATAGGGAGTGGAAGAGACAGGAGGATTAGAGTTAATAGAGAATAGAGGAAACCAGCACTGAGAGACCGAAAGGTAAAGACAAAAATAAGTAAAGAAAGAGGAATTGATGAGATGGTGGAAGTTGGAGAAGGTTAAAGAGTAAATGAGGGGAAGAGAGAAATAAAAAGGGATGTGATAAAGAGCTGGAGAGACAAACGAATGTATGGTTTTGTAATTACAGTGTTTTAGGTCCTTTGACCTAAAAATACCCCTAATTTCTGCTTGAGGATTAATGATTATTGATTTTAATTGAATTCACTTCTGGTTACAGAGAGAGATACTGAGCTGAGATACAATGAAAATTTCTGGGAATTTGTATGTTCAAACCTGCAGTGGAACTAAAAAAACTGTAGGTCCAATCGGAATTAAAACCTCACAGGATGAAAGAGGCTAACATATGCTTTGATGTAAATTTTTCATTTGTAGCTAAAAAGTTGTGAGACAGTGTGCAGTGCACTTTGACTTGCAAGGCAAGGCAAGGCAAGGCAAGTTTATTTGTATAGCACAATTCATGTACAGGACAATTCAAAGTGCTTTACATGAAACAAAAGCATAAGTAAAAGAATGAAAACATGATTTAAATAAACAGAATTAGAACAAAGGACAGCTTAAAAGCAACCGTGTGGATTTGGACTTTCTAATAAAACTTTATGTAAATGCAGCGGAGAACAGGTGGGTCTTTAACCTTGATTTAAATAAACTGAATGTTTCAGCTGATCTGAGGCTTTCTGGGAGTTTGTTCCAGGAATGTGGAGCATAGAAGCTGAAAGCAGCTTCTCCATGTCTGGTTCTGACTCTGGGAACTGATAAAAGACCAGATCCAGAAGACCTGAGGAGTCTTGTAGGTTCATACTGGGTCAGGAGGTCACTGATGTATTTTGGTCCTAAACCATTCAGAGCTTTATAGACCAGCAATAGAACTTTAAAGTCTATCCTCTGACGGACAGGCAGCCAGTGTAAAGACCTCAGAACTGGACTGATGTGGTCCACTTTTCTGGTTTTAGTGAGAACTCTAGCAGCAGAGTTCTGAATGAGCTGCAACTGTTTAACTGATTTTTTAGGAAGACCAGTAAAGATGCTGTTACAATAATCAAGCCGACTGAAGATGAATGCATGGACTAGTTTTTCCAGGTTTTGTTGGGACATTAAATCTTTTATCCTAGAGATGTTCTTCAGGTGATAATAGGCTGATTTAGAGATTGCCTTAATGTGTTTTTCAAAGTTTAGGTCTGAGTCCATCACTACACCCAGATTTCTGGCCTGGTTGGTGGTTTTTAGGTGTATTGACTGAAGCTCTGTGGTGACCTGCAGTCGTTTCTCTTTGGCTCCAAAAACAATCACCTCAGTTTTATTTTTGTTCAGCTGAAGGAAGTTGAGGCACATCCAGTCATTAATCTCCTCAACGCATTTACTGAGAGCCAGTACAGGACNGCAAAAGGATCCTGGGTTTCGAAACCTGGCCTGGATCATTCTACATGGACTTGGCACGTTCTCCACACACATGCATGGGTTTCTCCTACAATATTATCAATTGAACAAATGTTTTTGTTGCTTTTTAAATTGTTTTTTTCTGAAGCTGGGGGTAAACCATAAATCATGAAAACTGAACAAAAAAACAACAGTTATAAGGTTGCTTCAATGCACAGGTGTTGACACCCTCACTTTAATTATTTATTCATTGAACACACACACACACATTTCTGCTCTACTTCTATTTTATCTTCAGTACTCTGCAGAGAATGCAGTCAGTCTCATCCCGAAGATAATTACTGGTGGTAGTCCATCTCTCCCAAACAACTTTTCACCAGATCTTTGTGATCTCTTGGATGTTCTGCTGAAAAAAGACCCTCGAGAACGACCGACAGCCAGTGAGATTCTGATGCGTCCCATTGTTTTAAGTTATCTGAGGACAAAGGTATGATATTTTCACTAATACTATATCAAATTTACTGTCGCCCTATGTCCATTCAATCTTTTTCAGAGGGATTCCATTATTCTGCCAAGTTTTTCTTAAAAAGAAAATCAACAA
>SSNP01000056.1:2820924-2910925 GCA_006937955.1 Pachypanchax playfairii | reverse complement strand
CTTGAGGATTAATGATTATTGATTTTAATTGAATTCACTTCTGGTTACAGAGAGAGATACTGAGCTGAGATACAATGAAAATTTCTGGGAATTTGTATGTTCAAACCTGCAGTGGAACTAAAAAAACTGTAGGTCCAATCGGAATTAAAACCTCACAGGATGAAAGAGGCTAACATATGCTTTGATGTAAATTTTTCATTTGTAGCTAAAAAGTTGTGAGACAGTGTGCAGTGCACTTTGACTTGCAAGGCAAGGCAAGGCAAGGCAAGTTTATTTGTATAGCACAATTCATGTACAGGACAATTCAAAGTGCTTTACATGAAACAAAAGCATAAGTAAAAGAATGAAAACATGATTTAAATAAACAGAATTAGAACAAAGGACAGCTTAAAAGCAACCGTGTGGATTTGGACTTTCTAATAAAACTTTATGTAAATGCAGCGGAGAACAGGTGGGTCTTTAACCTTGATTTAAATAAACTGAATGTTTCAGCTGATCTGAGGCTTTCTGGGAGTTTGTTCCAGGAATGTGGAGCATAGAAGCTGAAAGCAGCTTCTCCATGTCTGGTTCTGACTCTGGGAACTGATAAAAGACCAGATCCAGAAGACCTGAGGAGTCTTGTAGGTTCATACTGGGTCAGGAGGTCACTGATGTATTTTGGTCCTAAACCATTCAGAGCTTTATAGACCAGCAATAGAACTTTAAAGTCTATCCTCTGACGGACAGGCAGCCAGTGTAAAGACCTCAGAACTGGACTGATGTGGTCCACTTTTCTGGTTTTAGTGAGAACTCTAGCAGCAGAGTTCTGAATGAGCTGCAACTGTTTAACTGATTTTTTAGGAAGACCAGTAAAGATGCTGTTACAATAATCAAGCCGACTGAAGATGAATGCATGGACTAGTTTTTCCAGGTTTTGTTGGGACATTAAATCTTTTATCCTAGAGATGTTCTTCAGGTGATAATAGGCTGATTTAGAGATTGCCTTAATGTGTTTTTCAAAGTTTAGGTCTGAGTCCATCACTACACCCAGATTTCTGGCCTGGTTGGTGGTTTTTAGGTGTATTGACTGAAGCTCTGTGGTGACCTGCAGTCGTTTCTCTTTGGCTCCAAAAACAATCACCTCAGTTTTATTTTTGTTCAGCTGAAGGAAGTTGAGGCACATCCAGTCATTAATCTCCTCAACGCATTTACTGAGAGCCAGTACAGGACCTCGGTCTCCTGGTGACATTGTGATATATAGCTGTGTGTCATCGGCGTAGCTATGGTAACTAACATTATTGCTCTTTATGACCTGGGCCAGTGGGAGCATGTAGATGTTAAACAGAAGAGGCCCCAGGATGGAACCCTGGGGAACTCCACAAGTAATTCTGGTCTGCTCAGATGTAAAATTACCTACTGACACAAAATACTTCCTGTTCTCCAAGTATGTTTTAAACCAGTTTAACAAGCAAAAGGATCCTGGGTTTCGAAACCTGGCCTGGATCATTCTACATGGACTTGTTCTCCACACACATGCATGGGTTTCTCCTACAATATTATCAATTGAACAAATGTTTTTGTTGCTTTTTAAATTGGTTTTTTTCTGAAGCTGGGGGTAAACCATAAATCATGAAAACTGAACAAAAAAACAACAGTTATAAGGTTGCTTCAATGCACAGGTGTTGACACCCTCACTTTAATTATTTATTCATTGAACACACACACACACATTTCTGCTCTACTTCTATTTTATCTTCAGTACTCTGCAGAGAATGCAGTCAGTCTCATCCCGAAGATAATTACTGGTGGTAGTCCATCTCTCCCAAACAACTTTTCACCAGATCTTTGTGATCTCTTGGATGTTCTGCTGAAAAAAGACCCTCGAGAACGACCGACAGCCAGTGAGATTCTGATGCGTCCCATTGTTTTAAGTTATCTGAGGACAAAGGTATGATATTTTCACTAATACTATATCAAATTTACTGTCGCCCTATGTCCATTCAATCTTTTTCAGAGGGATTCCATTATTCTGCCAAGTTTTTCTTAAAAAGAAAATCAACAACACTAAACACATGCTTAAATTTTGTAAAAAGTCACTCTAAAAGGTGTCGATTACTGACAAAATATTTAATTTTATATGTTGTTTACTCGAGAAGCTATTGCTGAGACAAACAGAAAGCATGTGATTGCTTGCATTAGTTTGCATACAGTTTTTGTTAACATTTAAATAGACGTTGTACAATAATACTATAGTGTAGTAATATTAGGTATAAACAAAGTTGTATTTAAACTAAGTGTTTATTTTGTTCAGGAAAAGTATGATTGTGTGATTTTCCACAATGAGGTTTTTCCATTTTAAATTTTAGATTATTTATGATTTATTTTTGTATCTATAATTGACCTATAGAGTTTTTTCCATTATTAGGTTAAAGGCTTTCTTTCAAGAAGTAAGGGATTACAATTTAATCCAAATAATATCAGTTTTTTATATTTTGCAATGTTGGTTAGATTACTTGTGAATAAATGTTTGCCCTGATATTTATTTATTTTGTCATACTTAAATGTTTCAGATCATCAAATAAATGTAAATATTAGACAACAATAAAACACAAATAAACATAAAATTCAGTTTCAAAATAAAAGTGTTTATTATTAAGGTAAACAAAGTGAAAATGTGAAGAATCTAAAATCTAAAAAATGCTTGGGCCACCCTTTGCGGCAACAGCTGCAACAAAGTGTTTGAGATAACTGTAAATGAGTCTTTTACTGCTCTGTTGAGGAATTTTCATCAACTCATCTCAGCAGAATTGTTGTAATTCTGTCACATTTTACATTTTTTGACCATGAACCACATTTTAGGATCATGCCTCAGCATCTTAATCAGATTCAGGTCAGATCTTGGACTAGGCCTCTCCAAAGTCTTTTTTATTCTCCTAATGGTGCGTTAACACCGGCCCAAGCATCAACGTCAGGAGCAGCAAGATTACTTGTGAAGTCTATGGTAAAGTCCGTCAGAGTCTCTGCGGCACTTTGCGTGCGTTGGCAGCGTCAACTTTTCAAGCTTTTCCAGCATTTCAAGCTTTGCCGCTTGAAACGCGAGCAATGCAGATGTTCAGCTAGCTGAACTTTTGATGGTCTTGAAGCTCTTGAAGTGGCGCATCAACCAATCAGAGCGTCTCATTGTAGTGATGTCACTGCACGTAACTTGAATGAAGTGGGAGCAGGAAAAAACATAACCTCATCCAATTGCTCCTGGAGCAAATGGTTAAACTCCCCAAACTCAGAATGCATTTGAAGAATAGGGTGTGTCCACAAATGGCGCTGATGCACCCCACGTTGACGTCGTCTAACTTTATTAAGCAAATAAAGCCAAGCCACTCTCTCAATATGATCTGCCATAGTTCAAAACAATCAGTGTTTCTCGAGAGTTACGTATGTAACTAAGGTTCTATGAATTCTGGATGAGGAAGCCCCGCCTACACGCTCTTTTTTGCTCAGAAGTGGCAGGCGTTGCAAACTTCAACATACAAGCATCAAACTAGATGCATTGTGAGCGTTACTTGGTGCTGGCAAAACATGCGGTGTGAACACACCATTGGGCTGTTCAGAGGTGGAGTAGCTGGTGGGTTTTGGATCATTGCTCTGCAGTAGAGCCCAACTTGAGGTCAAAAGTGGCCAGGTAGACAGCAGAATTCATGTTTCCATTTACCACAGCAAGTCTACCAGGTTCGGGGGCTGAAAAACATCCCCAGACCATCACAGTACCACCACCATGTTTTACTGTTATTATGATATTCCTCTTTAGTCTGCTGTTTTACTTTTACACTTGATGTAATGGGAAACACACCTACTGTCAGTTCACAGAACATTTTCCCAAACAAGTTTGGGAATCATCAAGATATTTTCTGGCAAAACTTAGAAGAGCCATTATGTTCTTGGAACCCTGCCTTGAAGACTCTTTTTACCCAGTCTCTGGAGTCCTGAACACTAAGGCCTGCGGTTCTTTGGATGTTGTCCCAGGTCTTTGATGACTCATCCAAGAAGTCACTACTGCACTGGGAGTAATTATGTTTGGCTGGCCACGCCTTGGATGGTTCATTACTGGTCCTTGTTTTTGCCATTTGTGGATAATGACTCTCACAAAAGTTTGCTTAACTCTCAAAGCTGTAGAAATGTCTTTATAACCTTTTCCAGACTAATTACTCAATTAGTTACTTATGACTACACAATCATAGGTGTAATTTGACACAGAAAACAGAGCTATTCAAAAAAATTGGCATCATGTAAATGATCACAACATGAACATAGGCCCATAGACACACAGGAACCAACACTGACAGTCAGACGGAACCTAAGCAGGCAAGTAGATTTTTTGTTCTTGCAAGTATAGGTGGAGAGAGACACAAGAGGGAAAACCCCTCAGGGAGCAGGTAAATGTGTTATTCACAAACAGGTAAGTATGAGGAGAGTAGAATGGTATGACTCAGTGTGACATCAAAAGGATTTAGCAGAATCCAAATCCTCTTCTTAGATCAAATCCATTATCCACAATCCAAATACACAAGGTGTGTCAAATACCTCTGTGAGCAGACATGTTTATGATGAACTTAAAATCCAGTTGGAGTGCAGACAGACCCAAAATGCAAGGTTTGTTATGGCAAGATAGATCGGTGTGGGAACAGGACACAAGGTGAATCATAGGCTAACAAAGGTCTGTGCACTGTGTGGGCAAACAAGACTATCAAGGCAAAGTGCTGGTCCATAGTTACAGAATGCTAACGGACAATCTGACAGAAGTCAGACAGCAACTTAAATAGGGTGTTGACAAGGAGGAGCAGCAGTGTAAGAACATGTAAAGATGAGAATAATTAAGGTTATTACTTGTAGCATTACTGAGAATGCATGATGTGGAATGGAAACAGGAAGCTCTGATCTGAATTCAAAACTCTTCACTTGTCAGTTCTCACATTTAACCATCAGGTTGTTGTAATGCTGAGCTGTGGGCAGAGCCGTTTCTTGCTGTATGTGCAGTATGAAATGCCCAAGGCCAAAAGCTGAAAGTTTAGCATTATCTGAAGAGTTTTCAGATAACCTGTTTTAAAGGCTTAAAAATAACTGTTGGATATAGGAATAAAACAAGCCATAATGATAAACAGTAGCTTGTGATTTTGTGGCATTATTAATTTAATTGTTATTGTCTATTGGAAGTTGTTTCTTAGGTTACTATGTGTATCTTATAGGACTGTAATTAGAAATGTTTTTGTCTTGCAAAATTCCTTGGAACGTGGTGTGATGTCTGGCTTTTGAGGATCTTTTATTTACTCTGTCAGGCAGGTTCTATTTAAGTGATTTCATAATTGAGAACAGGTGTGGCAAGAGAAACATTGAACTCAGCAGGTGGGAGCAATCGTGTTTTCATACAGGGCCATGCGGGCCATTATTATTAAGGTAAAAAAATCCAAATCTTAAACACATTTAGGAAACTGCATTTTATGTTTACTTGTGTTATCTTTGTCTAACATTGTAGTTTGTTATCTGACATGACATATTTGCATGTGACAAATGTAAAAAAATATATATAAATTAAATGGACATCACATTTGTTTTCATTTGCATGGTCAGACAACTCAATAAGACAATTTTCTCAAACACAAGAGTTTAGATGTTGACTACCTTGAAATGTGTGATGACCGACTTTATAGTACCTGCGGCAAAACACCTCAGATATAGTTTGCCAAAGGTTTATACCATACCATACCATACCATACCATACCATACCATACCATACCATACCATACCATACCATACCATCTTTATTTGTATAGCACTTTCAGACACAACAAGGAAGTTGCACTAAGGGCTGAACAGTTATCACAACATACATTGAATAAAATAAAATAAATAAATAATACATATATGAATAGGAATAGAATAGAAATAAAAATAAGGTGAGTGGGAATCAAAAGCGAGGGAAAAAAGTAAGTCTTTAAACAAGTCTTAAAAACAGTCTTTTTTAGAAATTACATATGGTATTAGGCAACCCAAAATGGTGCCCGCTGCTCTGCCAGCTATTGGCTGGTAGATGTAAACAAAATGCCAACGTTGTGCCCGTCAAAATTAATATTTTATATTTTACTTCAAATATAATTTTTAAAGGAAATGCTGTATTTTCATTTTACAACCCTCTAAACACCCCTTGGAGGCATTATTTTGTTAAAAATATCGCTTTTAATGAAAATATTCCGTATACCACCTTTAATTCTTTTTCCTATTGATCTACACACCAACATGTATTCCACAAACTAACAGTAAAAGTAGGGTTGGTCTAGATTAGAATTTAAAGATTATTTTCAATTCTAAATTATTAGATTGTTATTATGAATAAGACATAATCAGTTATTTTTTTGCCTAGTTCCAGATCCAGGTCCCACAATGCATTTCATACAATCATTAATCATTGTCATTTGTTTCATTTCATTTCATTCTTTTTCTTTTTTTTTTACTTTGTAGAGCAAAACAACAGTGGATGATCTTTACACCAAGCTGAATGCGCTGAGGGCCCTGGCTGATGGTTTGGAGCGTGTCCATGAGGGCACCACTATCGGCAGTCTGGCCGGAGGGGTGATTGGAGCAGTGGGAGGGATCACATCCATAGTGGGGCTCATACTGGCTCCCTTCACTTTAGGAGCATCTCTTATTGTCACTGGAGTTGGTGTGGGGGTGGGTGCTGTAGGTGGAGCAACTGCTGGTGTCTCAAACATCACAAACATGGTCAACCAGTCCAATGATCGCAAAGCTGTTCGCAGCATGATAAAAGAATTTGAACAAAAGATTAAGGCAGTAGTCACGTGGCTCATGGAGATTAACAGCAGTTTGCAAACCATCAGCAGCCAGTGTCCACAAACATCAGACACTGATAGCAACTTGGACAAGGCTAACCTGAAGAAGCTTGGCTTCAGGGCAGGAAAAGGCATCAGTGGCATTACTGAACTCATTCGACTGACCAGAGTGATGAGTATTGGCAAGCTTGCTGCACAAACATCAAGGGTAGTCCGCGCAGCTGAGGTAGCAACAGGTATATTTGCTGGTCTATTTGTAGCAGTGGATATTTTCTTCATTGCTGTGGATGCAAAAGAGATTCACCACATTAAGAAAGCAAGGGAAGAAGAGAGGAGAACTGCAACTTCCACCAGTTCAGGGTCTGCACTTGACGACAGCGTACCAGACTTTGATAAGGCTAAATTATTGTTAAACTCAGAAATGGAAGAGTCTGATGTAACGTCAGAAAAGAATGAAACATCAGAAACAAATGACCCATCCGCCCCAAACAAAACTGAAATCAGATCTGAAATCATGAAATTTGTTTGTTCAGTCAGGGAGGAAGCAGACAAGTTGGAGAAAGTCTTGGATGAGTTAAAAGCCATGATCTCATCTATCCCTTCAATTACAGGAGAAAATGATGAGGAAATGTTGGAGTTGGAATAATGTAACAGAATGTTTATATTCAGTCCACTGAGACGTGCTTTAGGTCACAAGAGAAAATTCAGATTCCATTAATATCATTTATGATCATCTGCCCTTTTGCCTTACCTTATACAATGTGTTTATTATAGTGTGGTGCAATAGTAAAGGCAGGCTAGAAAGTGAAACACTGTTAGAGTTATTTTTGGGTTTATCATGAATAGTTGTTACACATACTTTCACTTTAAAACAAAGGTTTGTGCAGGGATTCTGTTGAAGAAAATTCTGTATTTAAGTGTCAAATCTAAACAATATCATATCCAAACTTCTCACATTATCTGTTTTATTTATCTGGGTTTTATTTACTGGGTTGAAATTCAAGCTCTTTTCTTTTAGACACTTTATTAAATAGATGTTCAGCTTTACATTTACTGTATGCACTTTAATTAAAACTGTATCACTACATACTACATACTTATTCAGTTCACTTCTTTTTCTAAGTTTCAATCAAATAACAAGTATTTTTACTTGTGTATATTTGATAAAAATAAAACAACTTTGTCTAAAATCTCCATAAATCTTGTGTTATTTTGTGGCAAGTTTTAATTCCTGTGTGTTTGTTACCATGTTTTTCACATGTTACAAAGACAAGGCAGTTTCTGTCTATTTATGGTTGAATGTAGGATTTAAAGCATGGCACAGAGAGGATTTACCTCGTCCCTTCACTGTGAGGTCTTTCCTTTCAATCAAGGCTTTGAGGGCCCTTATGTGTGATGTTTACATGTTTTCCTTTAAGTATACTGTACGTGCACATTTCACGCTCCCATTTACAAATCTCTCATGTTCTCACTCTGAGTGCACGAGGTCTTAGATTCAAGTCCTGCAACACACATACCCCTGGACGCTGGTTAGGTTACGAAGCATATCGTTAGGCCACAAAATAAAATGGAGCCTGAACACAATGTTGAGAGTTCAACACTGTTATTAATAAAAATTCATTTTGGGGATTAAAAATACTGCAGATCATCAGAAACAAACAGCCAGCAGCCCCAGGGCCAGTCAGGGATGGGCCTGTGTTATTTTACATGAAACCATGTGACTTATGACAAAGGAAGCGTTGTGTTGATGGAACGTGTCACTGCTTCATTTGGAATGTCAGTTTCTGGATAAAAGTGTTGTAAATCACTCAACACTTTGTGGGCAGGCCTCAGAGTAAGTTTAGTTCTAAATGTTGCAGAATTTGAGGTTGTTTAATTTTATAAGTTTTTGTTATTATCATTATTAGTGTGACTTTTATTATTGTTATTGTCAGTAGTAGTAGTAATAGTTTTTCCTGCTGTGGTCTTCTCCTCAATAAGAAGCAGGGAAGACTTGTTGTTGCTTCAGTGCTGAAGTGGCTGCACTTGAGAACTAACCCCCCCACCCCCCCTCCTTCTCTCTGTCTTGCAGTTAGTGGTGAACAAGAACAGGCACAGATGGGTTTTAGAAGCTCCCAGTCCTTATTGTAGTGGCAGCAGCAAAAAAAGATACAACTGAGTGCAGAACAGCATACAGTACAACTCTGCAAACATGTGCTTCCTCTTTGCTTTCACTCACTCAGAAACGGCAGGAACTCTTAAAGGGCCCACGCCATTTTTATATAACAAGTATTATTAAACAGGGGTGATACTGGGTAGGGGCTTTCAGGTCTGTGGACACATCTTAAACTGGCTTATGCATCCTAACCTTCCTAATGCTTTCATGTGAAGACTATGAATTGTGTCACCACAGAGCTGCAAAGTGCTGCTGCAAATTGCAGCGTGTGAACATGGTTTCAAAAATAAATAGAGTTGGTATCTTGTGGTCACCAGATAGTATCTTGTTCACACTAGAAACCAACTTTTTGGTTTTTTCCACTCATGTCCTGTTTTTTATTAGAAATAATATTAACTCAGAGCAGCTCTCACTACAGGTGGAAGATCAAGTGCATTTAATCATAAACAAACCTAGATCTTTGTTGAATTGTGTGGTTAAACATTCCTAAAGCACAGAAAATGTTTTTTTAAGCTTTATATCATATATTTTGTTGAAATCATGTCAAAAACATATTAAAGATAGAAAAGAGGATTTTGCCCCGAATGAGAAGCTCAGCGGCTGTTTGTCGTTTTTCGAGTTATTCGCATGTGTTGTAGCCCCCCCAGCACCCCACCCCGTTTGCATAGGAGTCTCCCCTTGTTTGTTTACTATCGGCATCACTGGAGTTTTTTCTGAAACAACTGCAACTTTATTTCTTCAAACATGTCGGGATCATCAATGGTAAAGGGCTGTTTATTGTTACTTTTAACAGTATAAGTGTGATTGACAAGCTAGAAGCCAATAGGTAATGAAACGGGTTCATTATCTATTGGCTACTTTATTTCAAGCCTCACCAGGTCTATGATTTATGAATATTATAACTTTTTCTTTTGGAATCCATAAGTACAACACCACTACAAGTTGATAAAATGATTTTAAAGTAAATTTGACATCTGAATTTGCTACAAAATCCTTTTTACCACCTTTAAGTCTTGGATGTTTTTGTTGTTTTAATGGTTCCAGATCTCAAGACAGAAGGAAAATGCTGATAAAGCCTTGGGTATGAGGGAACAATATATTTGCCTAAAAACACTAGTAGACTGAGTTGTGGTTTTTCTCTGTGTTACATACGTGGTATAATGCAGAGTCTTCACTCGGCATTGTGGATTTTGTGCACTGAAACAGCACAATTATCTGCACAGACCAGGCACGTAATTGTTGCCACAGAGTTTCTATTTCATTGTTTTGTGGATATCAGAGGATTGTTTCTTCAAAAAAATTACACAACCGCAGATCACGAAGCAGGAAGTGAAAATGTTTTCTCTTCTGAGAAGAGTTACATCTTATCAGGTTAAAGAGGAGAATCTTTAGCTGGTCAGAATACAGTGTTTTAAAAAGATTTAGTGTTTACAGCTTTACTAAAGGGAGACATATTTAAAATATATTTCATGCAGGCCATCTGGTTAATTTAAATAAATTAACAGCTGTCTGTCAGGGCAGATACTCATCAACTTCAACTCATCTGCACTCACTGGTCAATTTATTGTGAACACTGGTTCAAAAGTTTGTTCAATAAAAAACATTCTGCCAAGATATCTTTCCAAAGATATACTGATAGCCAAATTTGTCTTTAGTTTTTGTTTTATTTCTGTTTTTTGATTTTGTCTCAAAGAACAACCAGAAAATAGTGTCATTATTTTTGACAGGTTATTGACTGTTGTTACCAGTTAGTTGCAAACTTTAATGGGTTTCTGTAGCAGCAAATAGGTTTGTTCATCCAAAAATGTTTTCTTAAAATATGTATATGGATCCTTCTGATGAGTCATTTAGTTCAAAAGTCATTAAATTGAAACAAAGAAGTAAATACATTCATCTGGGTTAAGCATTAGACTTCTGTGACAGAAAACCAAAACAATGAAGGAGATATCTATACCAACATGTTATAATTCAGAGTTTGTGTTAATGTATATTTGAAGTCTTAATTTCTGTTTTGTTGCTCTAGAAACTGCAATTAAATCCTCGTTAGCTAAACCAGGGAATTCCCATCAAACTCAAGATTCAAGATTTAAACATCCATCTGTTCATGTGAGTTCTTCTCCTTATCTGAGTTCAGGTCACAGATTAATGGGGAAGCCTAGTTTTCCCTCTCTCCAGCTCCTCCTGGAGAATCCCAAGGAGTTCCCAGGAAACAGGATACATAATCTTTCCAATGAGTTCTGGGTCTTCCCCGGAGATTTCTCCATTTGGGATCTGGCCTGAAAACCTTTAGAGGGAGGCAACCATTTTGGAATCGCCTTCGTAGAAATCTTTGATGAGATGGAGCAGTGGTTCTACACTGAACTTTGGATCTTCTCAACTCAAAATAATAAATAAAATTAAATTAAAGTTCAGCCCTCACTGAAACAGATAAAAACCCATTGATTGTTTCTTACCAGGGTGATTTGGTCAAGAGGTCAGTAACACTTATTATCAACAATAAGCAAACACTCTATATCTAAGATGAGACACGAAAATGATTCTACAAACATAAAGTACTTTTTAAAGGTGTGATGACATCACTGTTTAAACTGGCGTAAAGCTATTTCATGTAGTAGATATGCCCGCATATGTCAACTCACAAAAGAATTTGATTAAAAACTAACACGGCGGGGGTGTACGGGCAGGTCAGAATCCTCATCTCAGCAACACGGTTCCTTTCGTTAATGATATGTGGGTCTCCCTGGCTGACTTCGCTCTGATTGGCTACAACCATTGCCCGCAGCAAGCCTTTCTTCTTGGCTCCGTCAACAGTCCAGTAACATGGCGAGTGGACGTTTACAACCGTATATGTTCGAGCCTGAAACGTCTTCTGAGGAAGACGGAGGGGTGAACACATAAAACTCAACTACTCACATGAGCGAATAAACAGTGCTGTCAGATGTTATCAATGAAAATAGATTCACAATATGGTATGATAAACCTGTTGCTCACGGACATTGTTGCTAGAGCGGCTATCACATGCTAGCATCATGGACTCTTCAGACCACGAACAAACGTTTATCAGGCAAGGCAGCATTTTATTAAATAAATAAACTTACGGGTATTGACGATGTGGTCGCCTCCTTCAGGGTTGGTAAAGAATTTTTAATTAAAATCAGTTTCTTTGACAATCCCAACTTGAATTCACCCAAGTTATGGAAGCAGTCCTCCGTGAAGTGAGCTGAACATATTTTCTAATTGAGGTTATAACTGCGTGGCACTTCTCCATAAATGAACTTCAGCCACTCTTCTCTTGTTTTTTCATCCTTCGGGAGTGAGTGTAAACTTCCAGCATGGGTTGAGCATCCTTGGACACAACAGGTCCCCGTTTGCGTAGCCATCTCTTCTCAAGTGCAGCAGCACAAGCTAGCGCAATGCAGCTACCGGTGTATGGGCTGGGGGTGGGGGGTTGGACTGTTTACTTCACTGTGCACTTTTATTGGACGCTATGAAATACGTAGGATGAAATGCCACGTAGGAAAAATTGGAGCTTTCCGATTCAACCGTTTTTTAAATATGAAACAAAGCGGACCGCCCACAAACGGGAACTTTGATACTCGCTTTGGACGTTCACACGGCCTCATCAGTGCACAACACATCATGATATACCCCAAAAACCTCAAAAAAGTGCATTTTGATGTCATAACCCCTTTAAATAAAATACAAAAGCCTAATTTAATGATTTGAACACTGATTTAAAAGACAATATATTTCAAAGCACAATGTTTTAAAGAACATGGCATGGCAACGTTCAAAGAACTCAATGACTTTATCTCAATAAAAGGCTCAGAAAGAAATGAAGTTTGGCAATTTCAGATCGTATTTTAGGAAAGCTGAATTCAATTCATCTAGTCACCTCCAGACCTGATTACTGCCACACCTGTTCACTATCAAGAAATCCTTAAAATACAGGGCGGCCGTAGCCTAGCGCAAGGGAGAGGCGAAAGCGACAGGCAAATGTTTGGACACACCCACAGGAGAAGGACCCAACAATGGCTGACAAGGACCCAGAGGGCTTTTATATAGAAAATATTAGAGAAGGATCATAAAAATATGTTTAATTAATTAACAGGACACACTCACCATAAACAAAAATACTGTATAAACTTCCAATGACATCTCATTATGAAATAAGTTGTCAATTCGTACTCTGGCAGCATAAATCATCAGAACACCACTTCCGGCTGCGACTCAAATTACTGTAATGTAATATAAGTGTAATATAGGGTGACCAGATGCATCCAGAGTGTCTAATATGAAGCTGAACATGTTTTTTGGTGAGTTTTAAAACTGTAGCTTAAGCCTTTAAAAGTTATTTTGTACTGCTTTAACACCCACTACCCGCTAAATGTGAATTAAAATGCACTTTAGCGGCACCAAAAAATATTACAGACCACTTTGGCCATCGATAAAAGCAGCAAATCATTGCAGTTATTTGTTTCATCTTTACTACATTTCCCATGAACATCTCATACAGCTGCTTGTTAAAGCTGCAATCTGGAGTTTTCCTCTTTCTGGAGTTATGTATGATTTTTTGAAATTCCGTAAAAGTGATCGTCGGATCCAGTTCTGTAATATAATGTAGAAAAAAAACATTTCATTTTTTATTCTTTCTCAAAGCCCCCTGCTGTCCTGTAGGGGCACATTTAATTTTCACTGAGTGCCACCCAGCATTAGCCAATAACATTAGCCATCTGCATCGCACCTCTCAATCAACCAAGCGTGCGCGCGCACATATCCTGAAGAACTGAGGCCGGTCAGTGTTTACAAGTTGTTTACAACATTGCAAAGACACATGAATCATGGAGCAGCAACCATCTTAAATAAGCATATAAATTTTATTAATGTAACTTACCCATGAAGAGTCCATCGTATCAAAGGTGGAACGCGTGCACGGATGAGAGCAGACGCTCTGTTGTATCACGGACACAGAAGGGTAGGACTTAAAGGTGAAACACATTTTTTCACTGCAGTGGCACCCTATGAGAAGAAATTTGGGATTACAGCTTTAATGTTTGCGTGTGGTGTGCTGATTATACATGAGCAGAACTGATTTGAGGGGAAAAAAGGCAGAACCTTTACAGACTTCACGTGGACATGTGAGTAAGCAATCTTGAAATAAAATCATCCATAAATTATTAATCATGCATAACAAAAATCATCTTACTGTTACAATAACTTAATTTCATGTTGATACTTTCAATAATTAGTCAAATACTCACTGAACTCATGTAACATCAGAACAGATCTAAAGTCTTCTGACAGTTTACAGAAACTATTTAACACCTGTTTCATTTTACTGTTTTATAATAGTGCAGTTTTATAACGGTCTAATTAGTTACAGCTTTGTTATTTTACAGCATGGCAACGTTCCAAAAAACAGTGAGATACAAGAAGTTGCAGCTCTGTCATTTTAGTTTTCCTTTCATTTACTGAGCATAAGTACTGGCTCACATTTGGTTGTCAAAGTAGAGACAAAGATAGTCATTGACACTGGGACACGAAGGAGCTTTGCATTTAGGTATGTGTGTTTGGTCAAATATCTATCATAAGAAAGTTTACATTTTTTAAATAGTAGGTAACTTCAACGTATTATTGAATGGATGAGGGCAAAGTTTATCTTGTTGCAGGTGCTGCTTTTCCCGAGCATTCAGGAAAGACTGATCAAAGGTAACCAAGCTTAACAACTTTAGTCCTACAGTTATATTTTGTAACAATAGCATATGCCTTAAGTTATTATTTTTTTGTTGGATTGTTTTATGTGATTATTTGTGTAATTAGGAAAAAAGAATAAACATGGGGAAGGAACAAAGCAAAGTGGCTCAGGAAGGCTATGTTACACTGAAAGAAACAGAAACATATTCTGTTGTCACAAAAAATGATGACACATTTTTTATAAAGCTCATAAGAGAGGTAAGTTTAATATTTCTAAGGTTACATCATATAATGTGAAATGCATTCTTTCAAGTTTCATTAGCCAAGCTTATTATGTGTTGACAGTTTATTCTGTTTTATCTTTTTTAATTACTGAAACATGTTTAATGTCTAATAATTGATGTAAAATATGAGACAATTTGGGACATTAGTTTTGTCTTTGCAGTGTGTATCTACTGCATTCATTTTTACATTAACCCAAAAATTAAAAATGATGTTAAAAAGATTAATCAAACTGAATTAAAGTGATCTCTTGATTGATTTTCATCTTGTGTTCCTGCTACCCTTAAACATGACAAGTTCAGACATTTTTCACTTGATTAACCATAATTTAGAAGAGCCACAGTACTGCATCTTCAGTGCACCGTGTTTTATTCAGTAAAACTGACATAACCTTTAAAAAAACACCCACATATGTCAGTGTTGCTTTGATTGACCAAGACTGGGATACAGGGATCAGGTTAAAAGTGCAAAATAAGAGTTGTTTTTACAAACTGAGCATGCAAATAGGAAACCAGTCAGCTGTGCAAATTCAGGAAGTACACAAATAATTGTTAAGGGAGTGTCTCATGCTGTTGGTCGTGTCACGAAAGTGCACTGATCTACAACACACCTCATTCTAACAGTGACCAAAGCAACAACTGGAGTTTACAAATAGCTAACAGACAACTTTGTAATTAGGATATCAATGAGCAACAAATCTGACAATTTAGAGAGAATTTATCTTGCAAAGTCTCATGTGAAGATCTAAATTCCAGGGATACAATGAAAATGAAAACAAAAATATTCAGACATTTTGAAAACTCTCTCATAAATACCATTAGCTATTTGTAGCCAACAGCCACAGGCCTGAGATAGTAGTTCATACCATGTTTTTCATTCTTGTGATGATTTAACAGATACCCAAACAAGCCCTTGCAGCATTGAACTATGAAATAGACTTCCTCCAGAAAACAAACCATCCTCACATTGTCAATGTGAGACACTTCTTTAAAGGTATGTTTGAACACTAAATCTAAGGTTTTATGTACATTTTATCAAAATGAAATCTTATACACCTATTAGTAAACACAGAGTTGTGTTAGAAATAGTGGAGCTCAGCTTAATGTTTTGTGATCTATTTTTAACTAAATGTGTTTGTACTTGAAAACATTTACAAAATGATTTCTCTCACTGATACTGAAAACAAAAGCCAATATTTTTGTGGATTCTTTACAGCATGTTATTCCAAAAATGTTTTTTCCACAAAAAGCAACTGGACTTATTTTTCTGTTTGAAAACATTTCACCTTTCATCTGAAATGTGTCTTCAGTACCTATAATGGATTGGGAGTTCCAGGCCTATAAGTCATTGAGACCAAAGGATGAACAAGCTTGTTAAAGTCACAAAGGTCACTGACAAACCAAGTAGCTCCAGAGAGTCTTCAAGTCTTTGTTACCTGTGACTTGTTTATGCAGGATGTTGCAGTCAACTGTTTCACAGCCTTGATTATTTTGAAACTGTCTGGCGACAAGAGTCAGTGCAGCATCAGATAGCACTGCTAGATATCTTGCAGCATTTCTTTGAAGAATGAAGGCTTTTCCAAAATAAGTTAATCAACAAATCTAATTGTGTAACATGTTAAAAATTGCAACTTATAATTACCCAAATATTTTGAGATTGTTTAAGGTAAATGCAAAGCTTGTGGTTTTATTTATTTGGGTGAACCATGTTGCACATTTAGTATGCAAACCTTAAGTTTTTCTTTCTTTGTCATGAAGATGAGAGTAAAGGAATTTACTATGTTGCGATGGATCACTGTCAGGGAGGAACCCTGGCTGACAAGCTAGGAAAACCAGAGTCTGAACACGAGCCTGAGGTATGGTAAAAGTAGGATCATTGAAGGCATACTATATTGACATACCATTGTTAATTCCAATTAAACTGTACTACATTTTTTTCTTTTATTAATTGTAACGTCATAATGTGTTTTATAGATACTGAGCTGGATTGTGGAGATTTGTATGGCACTGAAAGCAATTCATGAAGCAAATTTACTTCACAAAGATCTTTCTCCAAAGGTACTACACGCATTACATACTAAAAAAGGCTGTTTTGACATAATGTAAGAGTTCATCCTTTATTCATCCTTGCACCTGCCCATCTGTCTACCTTAACTGGCTCCTTTTGATGTTTTTATGACATTTCCAATTGACCTTTTGCCGAGTCCCGCCCCCCTTAGTTACTGTTGCTACATCCGACAAACACGACCAGCGTGACAGATTACCATGAGTGAAAGAGGTATTCTCATGCGTGTCAGTAACCTTTTTGGAGCAAAACCTTTGCAACATCCTCCAAATCGGAACAGCCTTGATCTCCTTTTTCTCTCCAGATCAGCTTTGCTGAATGGCGTCCATCCAGCGAGCACTCACGGCTGCCAGCACCTCCAAAGCTCTGCCCTACAATCACTGAGAGCCAGTGGCAATCCCGAACCGGCTCACACTTATCCGCGGGTGGACCGCAACACTCCTAGAGACACTCTTCCGCACAGAGCTCCCCATGACATCTAGTCAGTGTGCCCAGGTGTCACATGCACTAGTGGATACCACTCATACTCAAACATAGTGGTTGTTATAGACAATCATTGACTAGCACAGAAGTTTAATAACACCAATCAGATTGAACAAGCCATTACGCCCAAGCACACTGCTTCAAGTCACACTGTCATTTTCTACTAAGGGGTCGAAGTTCCCCTATTAACACAGTTGAGTCATCCGTGGGATACCTTCCAGGATTTTAATCAACGTCTCCAAGAAAGCTGGGTACTCTGAACCACTGTTAGGCAAGTACGTGCAAACAAGTGTCAGGTGAGGTCCATTTCTTCCACCTAAAGCCCTAGAGAGACCCCCACCTCAATCATCACAAAAAACCTGTGTGGTCCACAAAACAAGGATACAAAGTATATGTGTAAGCCTATCCACCCTTGATACCCCGCACTGAGAAGCTGAACTTTGGAATTATTTCCACTGGCTGCTGCTTGATGCACTGCAGGACTTTCATGTTCCCTTATAATGCCAAATAACCATTTCATATTTGGATTTTTTGTAGTTCAGGTTTTCAGCTTAAAGACTGGAGCTTCTTGAATTATATATCTATATTTTAGACTCTTAAGCACTGCTGCATTTTTATCTTCAAGAGGGGTTGACATGTTTGTTTAATTCTTCTTCTACTGTATTTATCAACTTTTATCCAGTCAAAAACTGAGATTTTAAATCTTGCACACACATTTCTGCTCTCTTGCATATATAGTGTTGTTTTCAAGTATAACTAAATATTCTCATGCTCATACAATTTCTAATAAGAAATGTATAAGGTTTTGAAATGTTATGTGTATGAGTTTGATTGGTTAAATGAGAGGATGAGATTACGATTTGATAGTACACGAGAAACCTAAAATACTTAACAGTATGTTTTTATAAGTATTTTATGATATTTATGAGCATTTACCAAGTCTATTTTACATTTTCTATTTGGTTTGCTTTTGTAGAAGATACTACTCACTGAATTAGGAATAGTGCGCTTGGGTGGATTTGGAAATATCCATGAAAGGTAAAGTACACTGTACAATGTCAAAATTTCAGTGTAAGAAACATTATTTATAACAGGATTGTGAGTGTTGAACTCAATCACATAGATTTTTAGAGAACATAGTGAATAATACATTCAGTTATTGATGTGTTTGTTTTTTCCTCTTTGTTTGCAGTTCTGTAAAGGACTCAAATCCAACAATAAACTACCTGGCACCCGAAGTCTTCACAGGAGGCACCTATGATGCAAGAAGGTTTTTTTTTTGTATTTGTTCAACTATAACATAAACTTTATACAAGTCAGCAATTAAAAAATGTTACCAGTGATAATCTTGACTGACAATTAAAATATATTTTTAGTGACATCTGGTCATTGGGATGCATACTCTTTGAGCTTTGTACAAAAGAGCAAGCGGTAAGTTGCACATGATGATATCTACTAAATACTTGAAAATGAAAAGAATGAATGGGTAATTCAATTTGCAATTCTGCTGCAATAAAGAGGGATAAAACAACAGTCATCTCACCTGTTTGAGGAAATCATAATTATGATAATTTCGAGTATAATAATGGAGTATTTATTTGGCCCTAATGTTTAAATTTCACATCAGAAAATCTGAGACAAAAGAAATACTGGATGTGTACATACGTAGTTTGCCAAGTTTTTAATTATGAAGTATGATCAAACTTCCGTAAAATACCAGAAAAAAGGGTTTATCTACTAAACTGACTACAATTGCCCCTTTTCCACTAGGGTCGGTATGGAACGGACGGTTGTGTGTCCATTAACATCTCGGGAATGTGGACATGGGTGGGGGCATGGGTGTGCTCAGCTTAGCAAGTTGTGTAAAATGTCTGTGATGTTATTTGTAATCACCACAACTGCACATTGAGAGTGGGAAACAATAATAGTGGACGTCGGAGGAATTTTTGTACTTTGTACTCAGATCATGACTCTTTCTGAAGAAAAATCTTAGTGCGCAACATGCTTGAGAAGATGTTGCCAAGCAAGGCATGTTTGAGGTTTATCAGGCGTGATTCTGTGAAATCACTTCACATGCACACAGCCAGGCCAATCGATGGCTACCACTATATAGGTAGGCATGTGACTGATATAATTTTACTGGTCTAATCAGTCCATAGGTGGGTTGTGTTGGGTTGCTTTGGTACACTTTGGGCGAAGGCAGAGGTGGCCTTATAAAAGGGGTTGGGTTGGGTCAGCCCTGAAAAAGGTAATAGAAATACTCCAGAACAGGTCTGAACCTACCCGTTTGTATCCTAGTGGAAAAGGGTATAACTCCTTGAAAAAAATGTGTAACTCTGTCCTGCCACTAACAACATTTTTTTTCTTAGTTCTCTGCAGAGTCGGCAATCAAACTCATCCCAAAGATAATTAGCGGTACTTATGCACTCCTCCCCCCGCAGTTTTCATTTGAACTTTGTGATCTATTAAGTGATCTGCTGAAAAAAGACCCTGAAGAAAGACCAACAGCCAGTGAGATCATGGCACGTCCCATTGTTCTGAAGTGTTTAATGATGAAGGTATGACATTAACATCATAGAACTCACTAACCTCCCTTTGTTCCATTTAACATTAACAGTTAGGTGGGCCACAGACCACTTTATTTTGTAGATCTTTTGAATTGCTTGTTACACAAAGGGTTAATCAGCCAATAACAGCAGCAACTCAATGCATTTTGACACCTAGTTGTGGTGAAAAAGCTTGCTGAAGTTGAAAATGAACATTACATTAGGGAAAAGGGGGGGTTTGGATCCAACCTGGTTTTAGCCAGGTGTACCTAAGAAAACCCCCAGTGAGTAAAAATGCCTGAACACTCCTAAATTTACTACATATACAAGAACACTCAGCTCCTGTTTGGTTTATCCTTTGAATGAACCATTTCATGGTGGAGGTTATTGTTGGGTTTCGAATTTATTGCTTTATTATGTTTCGAGAAAACTCTTATAGATTTTTCAAGACACAACTGCCATGTATGGCATTTTCTTTGTTCAATGCAGTGGCTATATCAAGTGCCATAATATTATTTCAGAAATTGCCTCAAAAGAGATGCAGAAAAAAAATTCCAAAAGTAAAAACAAAACTGAGTTGTCCTTTGATTTGATTTGCCAGGATTCATATATGCTGGGTGTCAATATAGAACAAATTACTTAGAGTTAAAATCATAAATAAAGCTTGTAACACAAATACAAGCTGAGAGATGTGACTAGATAACAGATAGTTACGACACGTGAATAGAGACTAGAGTAAACTGAATATACTCTATACCCTTTTTAGATGTGTGTGATCAGAAATATTTCATTTACCTCTAAGGACACTGAAAAGTGATGCCTGTGAGTCGTAGAGTCTGGCTGTATACAATTACATGTGAAAAGAAAATACACTTTTAATTGTTTTCAGTTTAGATTGATACAATGTATTTATTTATTTAATATTTTCATACATTTTATTATTTTTATTAGAGCACAACAACAGTGGGTGATCTACAGGCAAAGCTGAAAGCGCTGAGGGCCCTGGCTGACGGTTTGGAGCGTGTCCATGAGGGCACCACCTATGGCAGTCTGGCTGGAGGGGTGATTGGAGCAATGGGAGGGGTCACATCCATAGTGGGGCTCATATTGGCACCCTTCACTTTAGGAGCATCTCTTATTGTCACTGGAGTTGGTGTGGGGGTGGGTGCTGTAGGTGGAGCAACTGCTGGTGTCTCAAACATCACAAACATGGTCAACCAGTCCAATGATCGCAAAGCTGTTCGCAGCATGATAAAAGAATTTGAACAGAAAATTAATGCTGTGGTCACATGGCTCATGGAGATTAACAGCAGTTTGCAAACCATAAAGAGCCGATGTCCACAAACATCTGACACTGACAACTTAAAAGAGCAAAACCTAAGAAAGCTTGGCTTCAGGGCAGGAAAAGGCATAAGTGGCATGACTGAACTCATTCGACTGACCAGAGTGATGAGTATTGGCAAGATTGCAGCACAAACGTCAAGGACTGTGCGCATAGCTGAGGTAGCAACAGGTGTGCTTTCTGGTCTGTTTGTCGCAGTGGATATCTTCTTCGTTGCCATGGATGCAAAAGAGATTCATCACATTAGGAAAGCAAGAGAAGAAGAGGGGAGAGACACGGGGTCTGAAAGTGGTGGTACCAAACCATCCTCAGACCAGGCCCCACCATTGTCCAGCTCAGAGATGTCTGACACTGCTGAAAAAGAACAAGGCTCATCCTCCCCAAACAAACCTGAAATCAAATCTGAAGTCATGAAATTTGTCAAATCAGTCAGGGAGGCAGCAGACATGTTGGAAAAAGTTGTGGAAGAGTTAAAAACGATAATATCATCTATCCCTTTCTCTGTAAATGAAAATGAGCTGGAATGGGAGGATATGGAATAAATGTAACCAAATATATATGGTCTGAAAAGAGCACATGATGCCATACCAGGATATGCAGATAAAACTCTGATTCTGATTAATGATTCCATGCCATTTTACCCTGTGTATTACATTTATCACTCTGCTATCCAACAATACATCCAAGTGGGGCATATTCTGATGTGTAATTCAGTTGGTCATACCTCTATGGCATCAACTATGCAACGGATTTGAGTTTTTTAAAACACTGACATTAATGCAGTGATGCTGGCAAGGAAAATACTTGAGTTCAGTGTAAAACAAACTCACCATGTGACAATGCCATATATTGAAATACAAACTTTAGATTTAAGTACAGGGTAATTAACACTTGATGATCAACAGTCACTCTTCTTAAAATGGTATAATGACATGAAGTATGGAATGTTTTTCCAAGGGCTGACAATGTTTTTTTTTTTTTTTTTAATATTTGATGCACAAGCCACTATATATTCATGTTTAACATTGTACATAGTTGGAGCAAATATTAACAAGTGACCAGTAACCAGTATATTTACTTAATCTATGTTTGATGAAAACAACATCATTTTGCCATCATTCTATGAATATCTTGTCTTTATGTGCTAATTGTTTCTTTATACTGTTCTTATTTTGGACCATCCAGCAGAGGCATATTTCTTAATAGGGCCCATTTATGGCTTGCAGCAATTATCAGGACAGGACATCAACGAGTTCCCCACTTTGAGTCTCTGTTGTCAAGACTTTTCTGTGTGGGGTTCACATGTTCTCTTAATGTTAAAGCAGACTCAAGTCTTTTGTTTGTTCTTTAGAAAGTTATCAGAATGTTCTGTTGGAATATACACTGTATGTGCATTGAAAGGTGACTGGGGTACAGACAAAAACAACCCATTTTATTACAAAGACAAAACATCTATAACAGTAAATAATAAATAGATGCATTAAATGGTCCTAAATTATTTTCAACAGTACATTTCACACTGCCATGTAGCAGATCTTTGTACATTTTAAATTGTCTTTTTTTTTCTGCAGCTCAGTAAAGCAAAAAATAAAACAACAAACAAAGTGCACCAATGGCCTGACTTTAGACCAAATTTAATGGTTATTTGAAGTCCTGCAGGTTCCATGTTCTGCTCTGAGGTCTGTAAATTCAATGTCTGACGAGGGTCAACAGCCATCTGATGCCCTGGTTAACTCAGATCCAGCAGGTTTACTGACTGGTCCTTGTAGTTGAGAAATTATCTAAAAATCATAATGTTGCCACAAAGGACAATGACAACTTTGTTGTAAAGAGGACTGATATAAATCAGATAAGTTTGGAGTTTAATTTCATTTGCGCTCTCATTTATGTGTGCGATTTGTGAAAAAAATAGAGGGAGAGACATTTGTTTGTTATTTGGCCGCAGCGATGGGGGGGGTTGCATACACATTAAACACATGGTGCTTATTTACTTAACGAAATAACAGTCTACAGTAATGACATAAGTTAACTAATTGAATAGCAGTACCTGTGCAACAGATGGTGGCGACTGTGAGGTGTAACCGTTATTATTGTCCGGCCGGAAACAGCACCCGGTGACAGATGGTTTATCAATATTGTTATCCAGGTGGAAATCGGGACAAATTAGGGAGAATGATGGTCCCGGGAGATTTTCAGGAGAGCATTGAAATTCAGGATTCTCCCGGGAAAATCGGGAGGGTTGGCAAGTATGGTCAGACGAGAAAGAGGAACAAAAATAATAACAAGCTTTTCGAACTCGGGTGTTATTGCCACCTGCGTGGTTAAAGAGATAAAAACTGAAAGACAAGTTGTTGACCTGTTTTCACACCCACTATGAAGGTAAGAACACCTGTAGAGCTAAAATATTCAACAGAAACCTCAGAAAACACGTTTTTAATGGAAGGGCCTCTTTAATGGAATGGCCTCTTTAAATTTATTAAATAATGTAAATAGAAATAGAAGAAAACATTCACCTGTCCTTTTTATTTTACTAATTTGTCCTGGTTAGGGTTATGAGGGTACTGAGGCTTATTGCAGCAACTACAAGGTCAGAGTTCAAATTAGGTCACCAGTCCATCCCAGATCCACAACAGAAAAATGGGACAAACAACTCTTTATGGTCCAATGGCATTTTGAATCACCAATTAACCTAAAATGAAAGCTTTTTGGACTGTGAGAGAAAATCTAGAGCACCCAGCAAAACCCCCACACATTCATGAGGATAACATGCCAACTCCACTCAGATAGTTCCCTACTGAGATTTACTGTCAGAGCTGGAAGACATTCTCCGTGCACTTCCCCAGTCACCTCTCCATTATTCGATGAGCTGGTGTCATAAAACATTTATCAGATTTGCCTTTCGGGATGCTGTGAGATAGTAAGCTGTAGCTTTAGCCTGAGGTTACCTATAACTCTACTAAGCGATGTTATTGCTAGTTTTAAACTTCAGAGCATATTTATAAGTTATTATTAACAGGAACATTGATTTGTGATGTTTAATATCAGAACAGCTTGACTGAATAAGCCACTGATTAATTAACAAAGTCAGCAAAAGCATCTGCAAATTATCAACCTTCTGTATCTTTGCTATGAATTATACGGTGTCTTCAAGTTGCTATGGTAACGCAGCAATAGGTTTTATCTATCTTTTATGCAACAAAAATTCTGTTTATAACAACAAGGTTGTAAAACTAAGAGTAGTCTTGGAGGAGCTGGAGAGTCCCAAGACCTGTTCCACTCATGATCCAACCATTGTTACGCATTAACTTAGTTAAACCTGACCAATTTGTAAGGTGACTCCTTCTCTGCTCCTTCCTTATAATTCTATAGTTAATGCATTTTTTTTTTATTTGTTTGAATTCTATAATTGCATCTCCTTGCCATAATTAATTTAGAATTATACTTTTATAATTTCATGGTTTTTGGCTTTTGAGTTATTTTTTGATGTACTTTTTATGATGAGTTTTTCCTGGATTTCCTGTGATTTTATTTTGTAGGGGTTTCATGTTTCCTTTCTCACTTTTGAGACTCTTTATTTAAAGTCAGGGATTTTTTTTTGTTCTTTTTTGTTTGCTTGAGAGTCTTATCTAAGAGTTGATTTTTAGTTTAAAATGTGCTTTAGTTTATTTCTGGTTTGGAAGAACAAGTCAATTGTTAAAACTGCTTCCATTTTCCATTTGATAAAAAGTTTTCTAACTTAAATTACAAAAATGTTACTGAACCTTGAACACATGACTGAACTGTCTGACTTCAATAGGTTCATTTTGTGTACATTATGTTTTTAATTGGACACTTAACATTTACATTTAATGGCAAGAAATGCAATTTATTTATAATAACTGAGGTCTTAATATAAACAGTTAACAATAGCTGTGTTTACATGGACACAATTAATCAGAATAAAAAGCTTCATGTAAACATGTCATTCAGATTACTTCGGATCAAAATTTAATTCCGACTGAGACAGGTGCGTTATGCCAATAGTGGATACGATTATTGCACATGTAAATTCTTCTTCCGAATGTGGGTCATGTCTGTTACGTTCTGCGTCAACGTATCTTATGTTGGCGTTTACAGACGCTGTATGAAAACATGGCGGCGGTGAAACAAACTAGTCAGTTTTGGACGCAAATGTGCTGCTTGAGTTTTAGATGTAAAAATGTTTCCAGAAAAAATAAAAACACACTCAGAAGAAGATCCTACCATTCCATTTTAAATGAACGCAGCCATGTTTGTTTACAACGGAAGTTTGCTGCTTCTTCTACGACCGTTTCGGGTATTTCAGACAGTTCTGCGCATGTCAAAATGAGCTAACCTGATCAAACATGTGGGGCATGTCAACACTTGTACATGGTCAAATTCTAATCCGAACAATGATCAGAATAAAGACATTTTGCACATGTAAACGCAGCTAATCGATCCAAAAGGAAATACTTTGGTAAAATATTTGTTTTCAGTTTTATTATTTTTGCTGACTGTTGAGAATTAGTCAGATGACCACAGAGGTTAATCTGGATTTGTTTGTGCTGGTTAGCAAAACTACATGCTATCATAAACTGGAAATGTCCAGTGTTGTGAAAACAACTTCAAACACTGGTTCCTTTTAAATACTACAAAGAAAGATTTGGTACAACTATGATTATCACTAAAGGTTCTGAAAAATAACAGCTGTAAATTCTGGGAAATGAATACTAACTCTGAGTAACTTGTTCACTGACATGCGCTAACGATTTGGGTGAAGTGTTCATATCATCACTGTGCCATAATGTTGAGATTTTTGTGATTTGAGTTTTTGATTTTCTTGAATTTGTGTTTTTTGGGTATTTTTACCCAGTTTTACACACGTCTGTTATTTATACTTTCCTTCAGCAGTCGCTCACACTGCTGGTTTCTTCAGCTCTTTGTTAGATTGTTTACTTGCTGCTTCTTGCCAGTTTGTTGCTTCCAGTTCAGTTATTTTGTTTTGTCATCTACTTGCCTGTATTTGGGTCCATTCATCCATTAAATCATGGCACACTGTTTTATTTATAGCTGAATTAATCCTTTTTTTCATTATCTTGATTTTTCAGAAGACATTGAATAATAAACACAAGACATCATTTCAAACAGGCATATTTATGGCACACCATGGTAATTAGCACTCCTGCTCCAGAGTTAACTCACATGCTCTTTACTCTTTTTTTTGTTTTTCTTGTCACTTCCTGTCAACAATTTTAACTCACATTTATTACAAAGTAAAATAATCTTTCTAAAAACCGCTGCTCTGTTTTTTAAATTTCATTCTACTGACCGTTTGTTTAACACTGACTGATGAAAGGACCACATAATAGAAAGGTTTTACCAACTCGAGTGCTGACTAATTAATTCATCTCATCTCAGCAGAAAACATAATGAAGTGTGTGGTGTTGTGAAAGCTTGGTTGGATGAATGGAGGAGTGGATACGTGTGCATGAGCAGACAGGATCCATTTTCTAATCTTTGTTGTTTCTCGTAACGCAACTTCAGATGTTTCCCTCACTGAGCTGAGTTGGTGCTTATTTTAAGATTAAATCTTTGTTTTTGATGAACATCTTCCTTTTTTCAGTTTGTTTACAAATAGTCGACGACAATTAATAAATCACAGATTAATTAGTTCTATGATTCAGTGCTTGACTGTGGCCGAGACTTCCACACTTGCTGCCGTGATGAATTAAAAGGAAATTTCACCTCCTTTTGTCTCTGGAGTAAATATTTGAAATATGATGAGTGAAAGAACTGAAGTCCCGGCAGTGATACGAGCACAATAACAAAACAAATTCAACAAACTTAGAGTCAAGACTGTGGATGTTTGTCTGTTAAGTTTATTGTATTTGTTTATAATTAAGCTTAATGAGTCAAATTTTAGATTTAGCTGATTCACTAAACAAATTTTTGGTTGAACTTTTAGAATCATACAAATACTTTGTGCAAATCTAAATTAAATCCTGTATTTGTTCACAACAAAAGTTTAAAATTAAATGTTCATTTTTTTCCATTATCCTCAGCTATTTTCTCTTCTCAAAGTCCCAAATTGTACTTTATCGTTTTGACAATGATTAAAAATATGGTTTCTTCTCTATTTAGCTCTCACTGTCTTCACTCTACTTCAGTAATAAATGTATTTTACCTCCTCTATGGGAATGTAAAGTATTTGTGCTTTAAAATATGCAAATTGTTTATTTCTGCCTCGTGTTTGCTGACAATTCACATTATTATATTTTTTTTATGTTTGTTGCAGAGCTGCTTGTCAGTCAAACTTTCCGTTGTATCTCTTACATTCGCCTCTCTTCTGTCTTTCAATCACTCATGAGCTGTTAATATATTTCCAACCCATCATCAATTATTCCAGTATAATGTTGAAGCTCCTCCAGCCTCTTCATTCTCTGGGCTGTCATCTGACTAAATTGTACAAAAAAATATTAAAAGAATAAATAACCTGCAAAATATTTGTGGTTTGAGAGAAAATTCATATGGTTTTAAAGTTTCCATTAGAAATTAACAAACAAAACTATGACTTGACCAGCTTGTTTAGTTAACCCAGTTCTGGTTTATATCTGGACTGAACCAACCTGGAGTTATTTTAAACCTGGTGTGAAACAAATATTTTAAAAGCTGGTCAACATTCTCATTGAGTTTTTCAAAGCAATAATTAGGAATTAACACTGAGTAAAACGTTGTCCTGCATTTCAGAGAAGATGGTCTATAAATCTGTAAAGTTTCACATCAAAGGATCTTAAAAAAACCTCATCACTCGCAATCATTTACTAAAAAATGATAAGATAGAAATGTCTTAAAAAGTAGTTGATTTGCTAAATTACTTTCAACTTGTCTTACATGCAGATAGTGTAACTTAATCTTTGGAATAGAAAAAGCTTGTGGCTTCCAGACTGACCTGTTCTCTCTAACAGAGGGGTCTCCATCTGTACAAACTGCAATTTTAAGATATAAACCAAGTTTGTCTTTCTAAACCTTGAAAAGTGTTCAAGCAATAGGAAACATGTTGCACCATCTGGATTTTTAATCTGAAAACTCTATGATGTCAAAATATACAAAGAAAATAGTTTGGACAACCAGGGAACACAGCCAAGCTCCACCCCCCCCCCCCCCCCCCCCAAACAAGACAAAATTCTTCTTTTTAACTACCGCAAACCCTTTTTTTCCTATCACATCTGCCCAGGGCTAAAATCAATATGACTGTGTTAAATGTGTATGTATGGGATCTACAGCCCTTTAAAAACATTTAGGCAAGAAATATTTTCAGTTAAAGAAACAGTTTTTTTTCTTGTTGTTATTAAAGCAAACAAACATTTTCAGTATTTTATTCAGTCTTTACATCCTTCTGTGCAGATTGAAAAGCTCAAGGTCATTTTAAAAGTCCCTGGAAGTTTTTTGAAGATTGACTGCTCTTCCTGGAAGGTGAGTGAGCAGTAATTTCATCCACAGCCTATTTTTGAATAGTTCTACAAAAGGGTATTCAATCAAGTAAAAAAATTACTTCTGAGAGTGTTTCAGTCACTTTTACAATGTTTCTGTGCTTGATGAAAATTAAGCTCTTGGGAAAAAAAAGTTTTATTTTTTGGGGGTTTTTTTTGTGCACACCAGATAATAAAATATCTGCGCATGAGAAAATATGACATACTATCTTTTGTGCATAAGAAACCAACTTTTTTTTTTCTTTTCCAAACATGTCCCTCAAGGGGCTCCATACATTTGACATCCTATTAATTTTTTCTCCTTAAAACATAAATACTTAAAACACAAAAATTATTAAGTTAAATTATTTTTTTGAGACTTGACAAGGACAAAAAATAAAAACTAATTATATTTTTAAAAAGAGCAAAACAAAAGAACAGATTTGGAGAAGATAAATATATAGAAGACAAAAACAAACTCTTCAGTGACTGTTTCCTCTAATTCAAGAATTGCTTAACTAATTATGACAAACTCATAATTAATCTTACTCAAGTGATTCTAAATAATCAAAAGTGCAGATTTATTGAAACAAGTAATTTAAAGTTTTTATTTAGAATGATTTTTCTAACTGTTCACGTATGGTAAGACTTAGGAAAGTAGTTTCACAAGATCAGGAACTCTGTCATTAAGGATCAAATTATAATTTCTGACATTGTTCTCTCGCTACAGAAGACCCAAGAACTTTATATAAACAGTTTTCCCACATGCTCCAAAAAACCTGAGGCCACGCCCTCTTGTCCCAAGAGAAGATCCAAATTTTTTGTAAGGAAGCCACCATAGAAGCTGCCTTCAAATACAGATTCTATTTAGTCCACTGTTCTTTAGTTACACTATTATAAATACAGTTTTTAATTTACATGTTTTCACATATTTCAAAGTATCAAAAATTTAAAGTCCTAGTGGGAAAAAAAACGGAGCTGTTGATTTAAAGTCAAGCTGTAATTTCATCGTATTTCATAACAGCCATCTGTTTTAATACATTTAGACCTTTAACATATGAATCATCAGTAAATAAAATTAGTATCAATTAGCTTTAAATCAAAATGTTGCAAGATTCTTTTTTTATTCATATGTTATAAGCAAAATTTGGAAAAGTATCATAAGAAATTTTTAAGCTGTTTTTAGATGATTGATTAGGTATGGACAAAAACAAACTAATTCAATTAAGTCATTTTTATTTAAGTGTAATTTTTCAGTATGAAATGTGGTTAAAAATATGTGAATTAATCTGTTAAATCAAAGAATCACATTCCAAAACTTTACTCATATTCCAAACTTCCATTATCAGTGTTGCACATCTACGGAGTGACTTGATTTTTCTTTGTCTTGCTGAAAAAGTTGCTCTGCTTATCTTGTTTTTCTTTCACCTTGTGTGTTTCCCAAACCTAAAGATGTTATTTGGAAGTTACTAGATTCTGATAAGTTTCCAACCTGCCACCTCTGGCTGTGTTTTATTTGTTTTCCTTTCTTCCAGCTCGTCTCTTCTTCACCTGGGATTCATTTGTGTTTTTTTCGGCAGAAGACACCGAAGACGAGAGGAAGCCGTCTTCACAGGTGGCCGCAGCTGTAGCAGAAGGTGTGGATTAGATTTCACACCGTGTGAATTTGTTTGTTCACATACAGAAAGTTATTTTTCTCTGTGTGATAAGAGAATATGGAAGATCTAAATCGGTGCCCCGTGTGGAGTTTATCAGTGTTTCCAAATCGGACTAACACACAGGAAATTTGTAGCGCGTAACAGGTCAAGCATAAAGGCTGCGCTCGTCAGCTGTTGCTATGTTTTAGTAGATTGTGTTTATTTATAAATTTGTAGATCAAAAATACTAGTGGAACAAATTTGTGTGATTTGTTTCCTGATATTCTGAAAAATGTCTGAGATTTCTACCAGATGATGTTTCTGATATGAAGAGACTCTGATCCTGTGCTAGCTAAAAAAAAAAAAAAAAAGACAGCCAGCTGTGTTTTCGCTGTCTGTCGGTGCATGAATGCTTAAAGTTTTTTAAAATGATTGTCCATCAGTAGAAGTTCTGGAACAAGCAGCCATGTGTCACCCATCCAAGCTAATTTAGTTCACTCTGCAAAGAAAATTGATTTAAGAGTCACCCAATGTCAGGATGCAAAGTCTAACAGTGGGAAGGTGAGAGGATGGAAACATGGATGATGAACTTGAGACGTAGCAGAGAGAGTAAACGAAGCACGAGAAGAGCAACACAGTGTGTGACAGATGGAACTGAACTGAAGAACTGAGGAGGATTTAGAGCGAGACTGAGTGACAAGTGGGAGAGATGATGGGGTGTGACAATAGTTCTTATCTTAGTGGTGTAATAAATAAAGACTCAAGGGATGAAAAAACATTCTGTTTAACTACCAGCTACAATGTACATTTATAAAAATTAGGGAAATTCAAAGATAAAGTTTTTTATATTATCCCATAAATTATAAACTTTTTCACTTTAAAGATTTTGTTGGACTTTGAAGATTTTGCTTTGATGAAAAAGTGAAACTCTAACAAATAGAATTTTTTTGGGAAATGTATATTTTCAGTCTTTTTGTTGTTTTTCTGTGTTATTCATGTCATGTTTTATGTTTCTGATCTGTATCAGTCGTGCACAGCTCTCCCTCTGAGATGACGTGTCTGCCCCCCCACCCCCACCCCACCCCACCCCCCCACCCCATATAAACAGAGAGCCTCCCTAGATTAATCTTTGGCTGCTTTAAATTCTGGTGCCAGTTTCATGTCAAGTTCACATCAGGATTGTTGGTACAAAGTACCGAGCCTGTTTCTGACCTTGGACCACGTCTGTCAGTAACTCTCACCCTGTCTGTCATTTTTATACCAAACAGATACTTCTTGGATTTGAGGATTTTTGGTCTGTCTGATTTTGAGCTTTACTGGATCCTGTTTTCTTCTTCACTCTTGGATTTTGTGCAGATTAACTCTGTTTTTGTCCTCCAGACGAACTCACCTCAGTATTTTCATTATTGCGCCACCTTTTGTTAAATAAACTCGGCCTGTTCTGTTACATTCAGGTCCTGATCCAAAATCTGCACATTACACTTCAGCAAAAAGTTTGATGTTTCAGAGAAGAATTAACCCCTCACTGGATTGAACACCAGAAAAAGTGACTGCCATTAAATCTGCTCTAGACCTTTGGAACATCTTGGACTAGAAATCGCAACAAATCTGTGAAGAATTAAATGTATTATTCCAGTCGTAGAAAGTTTTGGAACAACTAGTATGTAAAAAAAAAAAAACAAGATTTGGGCTAACAGCTAGTTGCAGCTGCAAAGGACCAAACTTGATTGCTGTTATATATAGTTGGTTGCAAATGCTGCTTCTCTTGAATTTCACAGTGAAATGCAATCAAATTGCATTTGGCCTTTGCAGTAGTGCATGCATTCAATGAAAGATCAGCTCTCCTGTTTAATTTAATAGAATAAATGTTAAAATTGTTGCCATTAGTTTAATTTCAGACATGGAGTTCCCATCTTTATTCATGTCACTTATGTAATTTTCCTTAGTGTTTCAAGCTGTGCTCATACTAAACGCCTGCTTTTTGACAATGAATGTGTTCAATCGAACGTCAAAATGTTGCTGTTTTGATTGATTGCCTCACCATGAGGCTGATTAATGATCTCAGAGGCAAAAAAAAAAAAATGCATTGACGGTCAGTCTTTATTGATGTCAGATTTTTTCAAATGAATAACGTTTTCAGTGCGTGCTTTAAAATACGAGACAGGTTTGAAGGAGTTTGTGACTGTTTCTGAACATTAGATGATATTATAGCAGCCGCACTGAGGAAATGGGTTTTATTTAACAATTGGAAACATTTTTTTTATTCAGCTCCTCTTTTTGTGTTTTCTAATATTTTGTGCAAGACAGTTCCATTCATAAAAATCTGCCACGCTTTTTAATTTAAGTTTGTCTGCTAATTTAAATAAAAAACTTGTGGGCAAAACAGCAACAGACAGGGGATTTGTCATAAACATTTTTACCATTCTCCACACTGGATAGTGTTCATTTTGAAGGAAATCCTCTTTAAAAGTTCTACATTTCAATGAACTTCAAAAATAAAATGTTAACAGAAGATGTAAAGTCTGTAATTATTATCCTTAAATCAATTAAAGATGAAAAACAACAATAGACCATTGGTTGATGTTGTGTTAAAAGCGTTATACATATATACTATATACTGTATTTAGTTTTCATACAGTTTTAGTAGTTCTCAGTTGGATTTTTGTTTATTTTCTAAAGTTTTATTTAATTTATCTAAGTCGAATTATTTTACTGAACTAAATAATAGGTTTAAAGTTTTTCAATTGAATTTGACCTTTTTTTTATTTTTAATTTGTTTTATTTATTAAGTGGTTATTTTGATTTGTTTGAATCAATGTTTAATTGTAATTATGTTCAGCACAAAAATTTTAGACTGTAAATTTGGTTAAATGAGTATGACATGTTGAATGCAAACAAATAAAGCACCAATTTATAAGCTGAAAAAAATTGGTCGATCTCTAGTTTTGAGCTTGTGAAAAACTTCTATAGCAAGTTTATGGTGGCAACATACTGGGATCCTGTGGAGAGTGGTGACAATGATGGCATCATATTTAGAATACAGGACTCCAGATCACCAACATGACTTTGAAGCAGAAGTCACTGACCTCATGTCTAGATTATAACTCCTTCACGCAATCGTTTTGCCCGAGCACTGGGCAGCAATATGCAAATACCGGTAGATGCAGCTAAAAAGCCCCAATTTGAATAAAAGGATCTTTGTAGGAACTTGGAACTGGGCGGGGGCAGAAGAAAGTAGCTTGGATATAGAAAACAGCAGAGATTTTCTGAGCAGTAAGATCACAGCAGCATCATTGTAGTTGGGATTCAGCCATGTTCAGGCAGGTCATGTAGGTCATGGAGAGCGTGGTGGGGTCATCATCCTGTGATTAAAGGGGCTAACTGACATTTCCCAGTGTTATATAAATCAGCATTTTTTTGTGCTGGTTCAGCGCTTTTCTTGTCCTTGAGTTAAGTTTAAGAGGCCAGTACAATTTGCTTTTTTCTCATGACCAAACTGCAAATGAGAGAAATCTAAGAATTTAAAAAATAAACCTGATTTTATCTGTATTGAGCTCTAATTGTGGTCGATCTGTTGTGCATTACTGTTACAGAACACTGAAGATTATTTTTCAAGGGTTCGGATGGATGTAATTCATCTGATCTCACAAGCCCTGAGAGGCAAACTGTAGAGTCGAGTGTCTCGTAATGTTCCCTGAAATCAGCAGTAAGATAAATAGCTCCAAAGACGGGCCATATAAACGGGCTTTGATGCTACAGTCCTGCTGTATTTTAACCAAAGTACTTCACAGACATTTCATTAAGACCTCAGTAAATTACATCAGCTTCTGGAAAAGAAGCAAAATGGAACTTCTTTAAAGCATCAAGTCGTTTAAACAAGTTAAACCTGAAACAACTCGGGGTAATCCACTGCAGCAGTCAGTATCTGGAAACTAGAAGATTTGTTTGTAATTAGAATTTGACCAGCTGATCTGGAAGGATTTAGTTTCATGGTCAATTTCAGACTTGAGTTACTTTGTGGAATAAGTAAATTAAAGCAACAAAGTCTGACGAGGACATTTCTGACAGCTATTTAAGCAAAGCGTGTTGGATATGCTTCAACCTAGAACATAATGAGATGAATATATAACACATAGAACACGACAAGAAACTCTTTATAAAAAAACATTGGACTTGCATATCTCTTGCAAAGCTGGGACACGATCAAATGTAACGGATCAGGTCCTTTTGTAGTTGTTCTTTGCAGAACTGGAGTGTAATTAGCTTTCACAGCTGCAACTTTCCTTTGAGAAATCCTTGATAAGGATTATCTATTTCCTCCCACTCAGAAGCAGCTGTGAGGCCACCACTGTGGTAAGTTGCATGATTTTCTGTGTTGCTGAGGGAAGAGAATGATAATAAAACAGCTTTGTGTCTCATCATGCAGGAAGGCGGTAATGAGCGAGGGTGTGTTCACACTTAAGTTTTGTATCATTCTCTAAAGCTGGAAAATATTACAACTCGTGTTTTCCTTTAAAAAGAAAAGATTTCACTAGTTTCACTAAGCTGCAATCCTTCATCCAAAAAGTTGCCGTCACATTGTTTCTTATTTTGTCATAATTTCTGGTGTATTAAACATTTAAGAAGCAGGTTTTGTAGGAATTTACATCATGACACTTTAATATTGACAATGTTTTCCTGTTATGTATTTTACATAATTTTTGGGTTGTACCATTTACAGTATCTAGTATATACGACTAATGTTTGCCATGTTGAGTAGCATGTAATTGTCATGGGTGTGGAATTGTTCTATCTTGTGACTTTGGAGAGTCAGTCACATTCACAGGTGTAGAAGCTGTTTTAATAATGTTTTCTGAGAAAAAAATTGTTCCAACAGGAAGTTTGTATCTTGATGATTAGTATGTGGAATATCCCCCCCCCCCATTTTATTATCGAGGAAATTGAAAAAATTTGTACAATTCTCCTATTGTGACTAGATGAAAAGTGGAACAGCGTCTGCAGGTTAAAGTATGTAGATGCAGTAACGTCTGGAAAAATGTCACGCTTTGGTTTATTTTTTGGAGCGTTTTACATTCATCTTCAATGAGAAACAGGGTTTTTTGTGAATATTGTTGCCATGGCAACTCAAAATGCCAGGAAACCTTGATTGTGTATACTGGCGGGCAGCGTAGTCTAGCGGAAGAGCAATCGTCCTTCATTCAAAAGATGGCGAGTTCGATCCCTGGTGCCGGCAAGCTATGTTGAAGTATACTTGAGCAAGATACTGAACCTGCTGCTGCCTCGGGGCGACCGTAGTCTGTCAGGAAGGAGGTCATCTTCCGATCGGGAAACCGGAGCTTGATCTCGTGTCCTGGCAAGAGGCTACGTGTCGAAGTATCCTTGGGAAGGATACTGAACCCCACAACTGCCCACAACTCACCTCATGGAAAGGATGGGTCAAATGCAGAACCAAATTTCCCCACGAGGGATTAATGTAGGTGTCACGACTAGTAGCTTACAGGCGGGTAGGACCCAAGTGTAGGAAGTGGAGAGCAAGCATGAATTTGTACATGAATAGGTTTAATGATTAAAGATGAGGGCTGACAGGGCAGCGAGACTTACATGAATGATGAGATGACGATACAGATCCAAACTAGGGTGACACAACATAATCCCCGAACAAAGACAAACTGATCTGAATCCCCTTAAATAACAAACAGAACTGAAAACACAACTGAAAACACCTGGGAACAATCAAGGGAAACACTGGGAGGTAAAACACACAGGAACTACTCAGGAAGTGACATACCAGACATAAAGAGACCTGACGACAACGGAGGAGAAACAGGAAGTACAATGGGTAACAAAATAAAAGTGAAACCTGGAACACAGGTACACTATGACCATAATAAAACCATAACCAGACAGAACCAACAGAGCTGAACCTGAGGGAATCGAGGAAGGAAAACTACGGCTAAAATAATCCCATGAAGAACCAACCCCATAACCAAAACCACGAGAGAAAGAAAACCCACAGAAACTCAACGCACAAAACTGGAACCAAAACCCCAAAACCTAACAGTAGGAACTAAAAATAAATAATAAATAAAAGGTTTCCAACCTGGTGAACTTATACAATTCTGTAATTTTCAGCACAAAAGAGGCAAAATTCCCACCTAATAACATCACTAAGAAATATTAATGAAACATTATCCATTTAATTAGGAGTTGTGGTTAGCACAGGTCCAGAGGATCTGAATGAAATTTAAACCTGAGAAAGAAGTGCAGAAGTCAAGCTGCTACAAATCCAAGTCAAGTCCTGATCCAATCCTTTGCTGACTTCAGAAAAATCCACTTGGATCTATTTTTATATTTTAGAAATAAGTGCACTTTTGTCTTGTAGCAAGAAGGTCCTGGGTTTGAAACCAGATCAGGAATTGTTGCCATGGATTTGGTATCATCTTGCTGTGCATACATGGGCTTTCTCTAGGGATTCCAGTTCATTCCACAGATCAAGATCATGCTGGTCAGGTTAAGTGAAAACTCTAAATTAGCTCTCCAAATGTTTTCCTCTCTCTCTCTCTGTGACCCTGACCTGTCCAGGGTTTAGCTCTGCTGCTTTCCCAATGAATCCTGGAGCTAGATAGCAGCTTCCTGCAACTCTGAACAGGAACAAAAAGGAATGACTGACATTTACCTATAACGAGTTATTTCACACTAAAACAACACCATGATTGAGGGTGGGACTTTCAGCCCACGTCGACGTTGCATAGACTCAGAATTCAGCTTCTGTCACAGGATCCTACAGCTTCAGTTTTCAACAGAAAATGTTCATGTCTCTGGTCAGAGGACACACAGTGGAAAGGGTGAGGAGGTGGAAGGCCCTGCCTCAAATAGGGAGATTTGCACTTAGTCTACTCAGCCAGTCTGTAGCTTCGTCTTTGTCTTTAAGCTTCTGATTAACTAGAAATCTTCTGGCATCATCTATGTTGGGTAGCAGCTTTGCTTGGGAGCAGTCGTTTACAGAAACTCTCTATTTTTCCCACATTACATCTTTTTGATGGCACTAGAAGGGAGCACCCCCACTTCCACCAGTGGGGGTTGGGATGTTGGAACGCTACTTGGCAAAATTAGTGTTCAGATGAATTTATATTCAGAGGATTGACTGTAACACCATGAACATTGTATTTATGTGGTGCATTAAAGGCATAAAGAAAACTTCCAGTGAATTGCTGCTCTAACAAGGACGGTAAGAGACAAACGATAGCAAAGACTGTTAGACACAAAGACACCACAGTACAATGGCAATGCAGACAAAGTGTGTCCATATTGTGTAACATCAGACAGAACTTTGCTTACATCACCTCACTGAGGTACGGTAGGTTAACAACGTTCATTATGATGTGCGGGAGCAGGAAGACCTCCCAGGCTGCTTCGTACTAGTGAGGGACTTCTGCAGGAGCAACAAACAAGGTAAGAAGTAGACAGGATGAATCTGATGAGAACTGAGTTACTGTCCTTTGTTCAGATTTCTTTCCATGGCAGGAATCCCAAGATGGCAGACGATGTTGTGGGGTGACATCACACACCAGCAGTGGCCCGAAAGACGAGTACTTCAAGATGGATGTTATGGAGGAGAGGAGTGTACGTCAAGCAAAAAGCAGGTCATCAGAGGGGAACAAGGTTCAGAGAAGGAGCAGGCAAAGGTCAGAGGTCAGAATCAGTCCAAAGTAAAAATCATTGGCGAGGCAAATAGACTGGATACAGTGTGTGTCGAGTAATGAAGTGTTTCCATGAAGTGCGTCTCGAGGCTTGCGTCATTTAGGGGAGGAGCTAAAATGATGATGACCGAGGCCTCGCTGCCCGCTGTACCACGTGATTGCGTCAGGAAGTGGGTGAGATCTTGCCACTGTGTTTTACAGCTATATAAACCCCTCAGGTGCCGGTAAAAATGTGAGGTTCTGAAGAATAGTTGTGGTCAGTTGAGAGTTTAGAGAGATTTAACAGCGTGAGGAGAGTAGAATAGGTCGAATAGGTAGAATAGATCCAGTGAAGAAGAGGAGGATTTCCTGTTGTGGAAACGCTTCAATCAGATTTCTCCTAACAAGGTAAGCTAAAAAGAAATAATTTAAAACCAAAAACTGTTGAGAAACTCTAGTTTCTGAATAAATATGTACGAATTTCCCCTGTCCTGTACATCATTGTCCAAGTTACACAAGCATAATCCTTCCTAGTTCCACAAGCACGTTCACCGTCCTCTGCCTGATTACTCACTTGCCATTTTCAGAAAAAAATATTGCACAACCTACAATGATATTCCCATTTTGGGAAAATTTGCACACAGCAAATACATTAAAAAAATATTTACACATGTGATTAAATGTACAGATTTAGTCATATTTTTTTGAAATTCCTATTCATTCTGCATCACACATTATATGGTACAGATACAGTCTGTGGTTATACACTTGGCCTATAGGTGGTTTCATGTGCACAAGAAACCTCAAAAAATGAACCTTTTCTTGAACCATTTGGCTCAAGTGGCTGAAGGCCTCATGAGGCTTCATCTCACCATGAAATGCTAGTGAATGTAGCATGGAAGCACACAACAAACTGGCAACGGCAGCGTGGAAACACTCCACTTATTACTGTCTCACAGCCAAATAGAAACACAAAGCAGTCAAATCTAAAGTGTTGATGGAGTTTGAGCTTGAATTTGTTCAGTGAACTTTAGTTTTAAAGAACACTTAGAAAATTGTTTAGGAAATTCCCTGTTAAACAGATATGGTCGCTTCCTCCTCATCTAACAACAACATTTGATGAGATTGTTCTTGTTGGTCTTTAAAGTTTTTATTTAAAAGACTCAGAGGGAAAACATTTCAGCTGCTCTCAGATCTGAAGGAGTGGAAAAGAGAAGGAGGTTACTCTTCTCTGGAGCAGGTAATAGTGTTAAATCCCTCTCCGGAGTGATTTGTTTTTGCTGTGAGCGAGTCCTTTCTGAGAGACTCTCCGGACTGGCTGAGTTGAGAAAACCTTTGTGACCTTGTGTGTTATGCCTCTTCACCGCTGCCCAGGAGGGAGGCCCAGCAGTTTTTAGCTTGGTTGCTGCATTGCAGTGCATCTCTCTTCCTTTTAAGTCCTCTCAAACAGTGGGCTGCTGTAAGAAGATAACCTTTCTGTGTCATTGCTGGTTTATAGAACTAAACTGGTCTCCGCTGTGTCTTCTGATTTGCAGGAATATCAGCTCAAACACTCCCGGATCTTTGAACCTTGAACACAGAGTTGTAATGCTATTACAGTATCTGGTACTTTTTTTCCCAGCATTTGTATTCTGTATCATCAGACGGGCTCTTTTTAATGTTCTTTACCTATTCACTGAGAGTCGTTTTTGTCCTTGACCACAGCCTCCCTGTCTGCTTCACTGTCTGTGTCTTGTCAGCTTTGCTGGAGGACAAGATTATGTCACGATTTAGAGTAAAAAACGTATCTGCGCTGACGATCCCTTCTCCTTGGTTTTTCTCCATCATCTAGTTTGTATTCAGGTTGTAAATTAATTCTTGTTATCTATGTTTGTCAGTGTCAGGGGCTGATAAAAATGACAAAAATGGAAAATTTTGCAGATGTATTTAAGAAAATCTTCAGGAAAGTGAGCTTTTATTTCTGTATTTTCTATCATCTGTAGCTCTACTGATGATGCCTCACTGTTTAAGCTCCACCAGAGAGTCACAGCAACTTAAAGATAGTTTAGTATCCTCCTCTGGGGTATAGATAGAATTTTAACTGCAGCAAAAAGTTTCAGATCATCATTGTTTTGTTTTCTAACGTCTAAATGAAAAGCTTGATTTATTAAAAAAAAATCCACCTTAACAAGTTTACAGCTCAGTCTCATCAATGTTTAACATTAAACCCATCTTGTATTTTAAAAAATATTTTTGACACTTATCATGAAAATGTAGTTCTCTTCCAAAAGTTTCAGACATTTAAAACCACTTTCACCAGCCAGTAAGTTTATTCTGGAGCAACTGTTCAAAAAGTTTGAAGCAAGTTGCCAGAATTGTTAAATAAATTTACCTCCCAGTAAATCTGACATACAGGGCCGGTTCTGGGCATAGGCAGACTAGACAATTGCCTAGGGCGCCCTCTGCTGGAGGGGGTGCCAAATTCTCCTTTTTTTTTTTTGAACAAACTGTTGGACACCATTCATCGCATGTAAAGAGCAAAATAAGTAATAATTATATCTATCATCTACTGTTCATTTTAGTATAAATATTTTTTGCAATGTAATCCAGTTATTGAGTTACGTTGTTCTGTTCTGGGCAGTAGAGGGCGCCAAAATCCTTTCGCCTAGGGCACCATGCAGCTCAGGGCCGGTCCTGCTGACAGACAACATATTTAGAGCTTCAAATTAATTTTAACATTTTTAATTAGTTTCTGATTAACTGGATGTTAGTTTCTAGGTTGCTTTGACTTATTTGGCTGTTTTAAAGAGCTCCTGAGTAAACTGTTATCCTATATATGTACTAAATTTGATAAAATCCAAAAGGTTTGTTGAACATTTGCAGCTGGAGCTCAACTCATTACACAAAAAAATAGACAATACTTTTTTTAGAACAATACAAAAAGGAATTCTAGTAGTAAGTTTCATCAAAAACAAGGTCATTTCAGAAGTTAAGGACACACTGGATTAGCTTGTTCCAACCGATGGCTGGTTTCATTCTGGATAAAAGGCCTTACAACAAACCGACAGTCACCTCAGAAAAGATTGAGACCTGCTTTGTGGAAACATCAGACCTTTAGAGATGAATAACCATCAGCACACTGACTCAGTCCTGTTTGTTGCCAACTGAAGCCATAAAAAAATCCCACTGATGGAAGTTTGCCAAAAGCCTCCTGAGTGACTCTTAAGCTGTAAAAAGTGTCGCCATCTGGTCTAAAACAAATATTTTACTACTGGGTCAAAGTTTTGAAGAACTGCTGTGAAGTAAACCAGGTTTTGAATGTCACCTCATAATACCTTTCTGTAGTGTGATGACAGTATTATTATTTAGTACATGATTCATTAGCAGTTCTGCCAGTGATAGTAAGACTGGATTCATAAGTGTTTAGAAATCACAATTACAAATTAAAAAAATACAAATAAAATCTAATGTTCAACTCTAAATTTGTAACATTTGTCATCGTATTTATGCAGGAAGTTTCAACTGCATTTGCAAAAGAGAAAAAACATAATTTAAAGTGTACATTGTTAAGGGGAGTGGGAAAAGATTTTCTACCAAAAGTCTGTTTATTCCAAACAAGGGTGGGAGGAGTCTCAACAGTTTAATCAGAGAATAAGTTCATTCAAGCAGATGAACATGGTGTTGATATAAACACTCCCTGCCTCCACTGTTTTTCAAGGTTTGGGTCTGGACTCTGGTTCATCATGACAACACGGGCAGTTCTGAGATCAGATGAATTATTTATAATGAGAATTTAAAAATACAGATTAAACTTTTGTTACGTTTCATATTAATTAAAGGTTTGGACTCAAACGCAACTCACCAGCAGTACAACAAACAAACATTTAATAATAAAATGTAAAGCGCTGACGAGGCAGCAAAACAAAACTTACATAAGTGAACTGGTGTTCGGGGAAACCGGAGGAAGTGGAGACACGAGCACAAACAATCCACATCGAATAGGTACATCCAAAAACAAACCGACAGGAAAATGAAACTCCACACCACTTAAAAACACACTGAACACAAAGCAAACTAATTACTGGAACAAGACACAGCTGGGAGAGGAGGAGAAACGAGCTACAGGTGACACACAAGGAAGACAGGAAGTGCAAACAAAACCAAAGCCGGAAACGGAGCACAGCCAGAGATACTGGTGCTGGGAGAAACTAAATAAGAGATAACTGACAACCTAATGCCATAAGATAATAAACCAAACCCACAGAAGAAAACAGGAAAATCAAAACTAATAACCCCCAGAGTCATAACAACTTTCTTCATTTTAGAATAAAACTAGAAAATACTGTGTTATGTAATTGTGTTCATGTGTTCTTTATGAAATATTTATTTTAAATTCATGAGGTTCTTTTTTTTAAATGACTTTGAAACATTTTCCAAACTTGAGAGCATTTGAATAAAACACGCTAAACGACGCGCCTACTGTACAATAAAATTATCTTATTTAAAATGTGTTTACATGTTAAACATGGATTTACAGTATAAACAATATTTACACTTGCCATCTCAGAGCAAAAACAAAAGTTACTAGCTCATTTAATTTTAATGTTAGAGTTCACTTTTTATCAAATAATCAGTTTTATCTTCTTTTATACATTTCACCTAATATGTTTGAGTGTTAAAACCACATCAGATAAAGAAATGTTGTGGTTGTTCAGACTTCTCCAAGCTGCAGCGTAGATGTTTTTCAGAGATATAAAGGAAGAACAACAAAAACCATCCATTTCTCTCCTTTGAAGAAGATTACATATAAATGTAGCGGTGACTAAATAAAAGACCAAAACATCAAAGCTGACCCAAGGTTGTTCCTCAAAGAGTCTCTTTATCTGTGACATTATATGTTTACACATGAAACGTGATCTCATCTCATTATTCGGGCTCTCTTTGGAGACAGAACACGTCAACAACATGTTTACATGTTTACCATCATTGAAGTCCTTAATGAGGAGCTGACTGGTTTGTAAGAATATTCATCCTGGAATTTGCTGGTATGTTTCATGCTCTGTTAGTTTTCTGTTTTTATTCGATGTGGAACGTCACATTTAATTAGTGTGACTGTACTGAAGAGACTTTTTTTTTTTTTATCAACGTGACAGAAATGAGACAGTTCTGACATCATTCACATGTCCAGTCTCAGACAGGTTTGTGGAGGCAGATTGTTCTGCAGAGTCACACACACATTACACACGCATCACGCCTCGCTGCTCGATTTCCTCTTGTCTGCAACACCGACATGCACATACTCAACTTTAATCTTGTTTCATCAATCTGTTTCCCTCTCCTACTCACTTGTTTCCTCTCGCCATCTGCACTTGTATTGTGGAGGGTTTTAGCTGTAAACTCTTTTGTTCATGGGTTTTGACTGACAATAATGACAAGGACCCCCCCCACACACACACACACACACACATAGAAAGAGACACCTATAGCTGCTCTTATGCCTCATCTGTCTGAAATATTCTGTGGATGAGAAATTAAACAGACTGTCATAAAACAGCACAATTCTAATAAAAAAATATGTCTCAAACTTGATGTTTTACACAACTCCACATATTGAGTTTATATTATTAAGGTCATCGTATTGAATGGAGACGTCTTCTTCTTCACCTCTAAACTGGCTTCTTTATAGATTTATAGATTTATTATTCTTCCGTCGATGTTAATGCGGCCTGACTGGAAAGACACACCCACAAAAATCATAGGTCAAGTTATGCGGCTCATTAACGGGATAACTGGAATTACCTTTGTTGGCAATCTGCGTTACCATGGTGACGCAGCATGCCACAAACTCCCCCAGAAACGCCACCTAGTTCAAAGCACCGTATGCATATGACATATCAAACTGACCAAGTTGGAAACCATATGTGCACAATCAAGGTTTCCTGGCATTTTGAGTTGCCATGGCAACGATATTCACAAAAAAACCTGTTTCTCATTGAAAATGAATGTAAACCGCTCCAAAAAAACAAACCAAAAGGTGACATTTTTCCAGAGGTTACTGCATCAAAAGGTCCTTATTTCATACACAGGACAGTTAGTAAAATAATGTAATATGTGATGACATGTGACACATCAAATCGATCGGTTTGTCCACTAGAAGTAAACTATGAGGTCTAAGTTTTGGGTTAGGGTTACCATGGTTACACAGCTATCTAAAAACACCACCCAAAATGCACAACAGTACCAACTGTCAGACATAATCCCAAGTATAACACAACAAAGTGACCAGTTTGCTCACCAGTGATGTGCTATCCTGGTTCTGTAACATTTTGGGTTACCATGGCAACAGAATACACAAAGAAACACGCCCCTCTTTAAACTCTTTAATCATCCTTAAAATTGACAATTTTGGAGAGATTATTATGTAAACACACTTTAACCTACAGATGTTATTTTAACTTTTTTTCCCATCACAAGAGATTGTTCTACAACATATTGAAGCAACGTTTAAATATCTGCTACCGTATCACCATGGCAATGCCAATGCTCCATCAAACACAACAGGTGAACTCACAGCTGGCACTGTGCACATGTGATACATCAAAGTGATCAGGTTGACCAGGAAAAGTGAATTTTCATGTGTACATTAAATTTGGGGTTACCATGGAAAAAGAATCAATTAAAAACGACACCCCTATTGTAACCCTATGGAATAATCTCTTGTATCATCACCTCTCCCCAACACACTCATATATTAATTTCACTCTTTCAGCCGTTTCATCATGCTTGCAGCGCCTGCCAGCTGTCACACAAATATAATTATAATCATACTGTTAATGAGCCGAATAATTTGACCTATGATTTGTGTGGGTGTGTCTTTCAGATGAATGCAGCTTTCTGATTGGCTGAGGTTTTCTCAGTCAAGCACACAGTGACAGTCCCTCACATTTTTTTCTGGAACTTTCTAGTTGCTTTGAAACCTCTTACACTCATCAGCTTTATCATGTCAGGGAAAAGATGAAACCAATGTTCAGATGCACTTCAAGTTTTTTTATTTACCTCAGAGGTAATAAATCTTTTCTGTTGTTGCACATAAACTAAACATCAGCTCAAAAATATTTCAATTGCCAGATAATTTATTTTATGGATTTTCAATTCTGGTTTATTTGAAATAAACCAGAATTGGAAAAGTCAATAAGTATTTGACACCCTAAATGTGTTACTTGTGATAAAAGGAAAATTGAAAGTGTCTTTAAATCCTTTTACAGACATTTATGGATGGAATGTTTGTGTGAGAGTTTGAAGAGTCAAACATAAGTGTGATGAAAACTTTAAAACTACAAGCTGCTTATTTAACTTTTTAATTAAGCTTTTCATACAAAATGATTCATGATACTTCAGTGTACAAGGACTTGTCTTTTTTTATGCAGAGCTTCACATTTATATTTTAATCTTATGCTGATGTGGCAGTTGTTTGTTGCAAAGCAAGTGACAATATAATAAATTACATTTTATTTATTTATATTTGAACAATGGAGTCAGGAAACTAGAATTAGATCTTCTCGTACACGATTTTGTATTCATGGTTCTGAGATTAAAAAAAAAAAAAGCCCGTCATGGAAAATTTGCACTTTTTCTTCTCATAGACTTTTCTTTTATTAACATAATGAAGCATAAATGTGACTGTAGGTGCTCAGCAGAAACAAAGCAAACTTTCATATTTTATTATTATTATTGGATTTCTAGTAATATGTTGATATTCCACATGGTTGTGATGTTAACTGTTTTACATTTTACTGATATTTTTATTCTCATTGCAAGATTAAGATAAATTGATATGAACTAAGTGGGATTTAACAACAAAAGGTGTCTTTAAAAGGGAGCAGTATGAGTGAGTAAACTACAACAATCATAGAACATAGGATTTTAGTCAGTATGCTAACAAAATATAATGCAAAATGATTTAAAGCATAAAAGCTTTATTCAGTCCATGATTTGTTTGAAGACTTTCTCTCCATTAAAAACAAAATAACCAAAGACAGGGTGTGATGGCATAAAACCAAACGCCTCAGGTCAGGACTCCAGCATGATGGTAGTGAGACAGAATCCATACAGTCTGACCAGTCTACTAGTACAGTGAAAAATGTATGTAGTATATTACATTTTGTGTGCAAACATGAGGCCGTGTTGACTACAGAGCTCTTCTGTCCCCATTGGTTTTCTGTCACACGATAAACATTCATTTGTTTGTTAAACTGGTGATTCAGTTTACGTTAAATGAGTCTGAATTTGCACGACTCTTTCTCTGTTAGTCTTAACGGTTCATGAGTATAACCTTATTTTACGTAAACCTCTGCACAAGTCAGTCCAAACTAAATGATGAGGATAGATTGGACTTAATGATGATAAGATGACTGGATGGATGAAAGAAAGGACAAAAGGAAAGAATCACATGGTGTCATATGTCTTGTTAAACATGAACTCAAGTTCCTGAGTTGGAGGCAACAACATAAAAGGTGAATATTGTTATGATAAAATACAATTTAGTAAGAAGCACAAAAACTCCCAAAAGTTGAACCACAAGGTGATCAAACAGAATCAAGGAAAAAAACAACAGAAAAACAAAGCAGAAGAATCTAGCAACACTTAAGGGAATATATTTTAGGGGGCGGTGATTACTGGATGAGATGAGCTGATTATGAATTGGTAACAGGTGAGTACAGTCTTGTGGAACCAGGGAGCAGAAGGAACAAGGGAAATCAGATCCAAAACTCAAATATAACTCAATGTAAGAAGAAAAGTATATGGACATGTTATAAATTCTAAACTTTAACCAATAAAAGGAAAATACAAAAAAAGTAGATTTGTATGCTAATGCTCTCTAACAATATTTACTGCATCACACAGACTTGTAGTCTGCTAATCTTTGTTATGTATTCAAATTTTTGGCTTTCACTCTGGAATAAGGTTCGTGTCTGCAGATAAAAGAAATAAACCTTTAGTGGCAAAACTGTTTAGACTTGTAGTAATAGCAGTGTACAATGAAATAAATTATTTAAAAAACCTAAAATATAATCAAAAGGAAACTTCACGGACTCTCATAAGTCAATAAAACTATACAAACGAAGAGTTCTTTTTTTTCCTCACGCACCACAGTCACCGATACTAAAGTTATAAATTCATCAAAAACAGAAAAAAAAGAAAGGGGGGGGCTTGGTTGTAGATTAAATATTTAATATGTCGTTTAGTTACCCAGAATAAAAGGCCTACTTTTGTGGCCTATTTAAAAACTCCACTTTAATTAAAAATCATAGGTTTGCGGCCCGCCTCTGTCCGTGGTGCTGAAACACGCAGCTCTTAAACTTGGCCCCGATTTCCCGCTTTGAGTGACTTCATTTTTATAATGGCTGGAATTTCACAACAGATGCGCATGACCAAACCCTAAATTTCTGTTTACACGCACAGTACAGTGCTGTGACAAGGCTCCCAAATCCTGCCTGCGCTTTGGTGTGAACAAAAAAAAAAGAAAAAGATCCCCAGCTGAAAATCAATGACACGGATAGAGCGAGTGAGAGAGGGGGAGGAGAGGGAGAGAGGGAGCGGGGGCGGTGTCTGATGACCGAGGAGGAGGAGGAGGAGAAAGCTCCCGGTCTGTTCGCTTGTCCTCACTGCTCCCCTTTTTTTCCACCGTCAGTCCTCCAAGCAGTCGGGCGCTACCGGAGTTCCCGCTGCCGTCGTGGACTTTATTTCCCTTCTTTCCATTCGAAAACGGACACTAACGAACTGTCCCGGGTAGGTAACGCGCAGATCTTGATGGGATTTACCAAAGAAAAAATAGAATAAGAAAAATAAATTAAACTGTTGTCCAGTTTCAGGTGATGGAGAAAGCAGATGAACGCATAGACAAAGCTCCGTTTGGGGGGACGCAACATTAATAATAGCTTTTTTAAATTAGCTGAGAGGATGGCAGTTTGTTTCGTTGTGCCCCATCTGCTGCGGAAACAACTCTCCTGTGATTATAATCCGATTAGACAAGGGATAAGCAGTTTGATCAAATTCTCACTCCACTCCCAGTTTGCTGTAAATAGTGCTTTGTTTGGGTTTGAATTCTTCCATTCTCTCATTTTACGCACCACAGTGGTAAATTTGGGTCTTTTCAAGTGCTGGAGCTCACTTTTCTCTTACAGCCTTCACTTCGCAGCATCCTCCGCTCCTCAGAGTGCACGTCTCTCAGGCTGCCTCTGTCTGTTTCCTACTTTTATTTTCACCCTGCCTTTTCTTCTTGTCTGTGTTTTCAGAAGATGCTCTTATTGCTGCTACCTGCCTTGGCTCTCTCGCTGAGCAGAGAATCAGCCGTCTCTGGTACCAGTCATGAGAAATGGCTGGGCACTGTGGCTCAGTACAACAAGGACCGACCCTGGAACAGATTCAGAGATGTGAGTTGCATGGAAGAAACAGCTAAGAGGGAGCTGCATGATTAGCTCCACTGAGTGTTTGTGGATATCTTTGTTAATGCATGTGTGTGTGCGTGTGTATGTATGTGTGTGTGAGAGAGAGAGAGGGAGGGAGCACACTATGCCCTTGATGCACCCAGTGAGTACTTGAGCACTTGCCAGCAGACATAATCCACCTTGTAGGAACTCAGCAGGTCGGAGCCCTGGTTGAGAGCCAGTCCAACTCTTCGACAAACATTACAGTGCTGCACATAACTCTTACAATAATTCTTTTATGGGGCTGTCTGAGTTTTTTTTGTCCACTGATCTGCTTGTTTTATCACACCAGTATTGATTGTCTGACAAATCAGTTTTGGACATGTCAGGAAAAGAAGCACCTCAAAGTTTATCATTTGATATTTCTACGGAACATATTTACAGTTTGGGATTTTACTATCAGGTTATGTATTCTGGCAGCGTGTATACACAATCTGTCTGTGTGTCGACCCAATGTGTATCAGTCAGGAATTTAGACAGATGAACTGAAGGTTTAGAAGCATTCAGGGAAACAATTTTCACTTTAAGAAAATATATTTATATTGCTTTTTAAGAAGTAAATATAGAACAGCCACATAATGACATTCTTTCAGTAACACTAATTGGCAATTAAAGAGACTAATTACTGTAGATATATTACTGGTCAGAATTAACAAGCCTAACAAACTCTTCTCTATCATGTCACGTATGTTTTAATTTTTATTTTCTGGACTAATTTTTGCAAGAGTCACATGGGACTGTTTGTGTAAGAAACGGTTTGTATTGCTGAAATAAGCAAAATCTTCCCTGAAAATGAAGCTTAATGCATCCATTAGGTTCATGTTATCTTTTTGTGTTAGTGATTTAAAGGTTGTAAAGACGCTTTTGCCCCGAATGAGAAGCTCAATGGCTGTTTGTCATTTTTTCGAATAGTGCGCATGCGTTGTAGCCCCGCCTCTTCCTCTAACGCCAGAAATGCCTCCGTTAGAAATTTTTGCAAGAGTCTCCCCTTGTTTGTTTACTATTGATATCACTGGAGTTTTTTGTGGAACTACTACAACTTTGTTTCATCGAACATGTCGGGATCATCAATGGTAAAGGGCTGTTTATTGTTACTTTCAGCAGTACAAGTGTGATTGACAATCTAGTCGCCAATAGATAACGAAACGGGTTCATTATCTATTGGCTACTTTATTTCAAGCCCCACCAGATCTATGATTTATGAATATTCTAACTTTTTCTTTTGGAATCCATAAGTACAACACCACTACAAGTTGATAAAATGATTTTAAAGTAATTTTGACATCTAGATTTGCTTCAAAATCCTCTTTACCATCTAATTTAATTATTAATATTTCTAATGATTTATTGTTAATTTCTTTTTTTTTTACAGTTTAGTTCATTTTGATTTGTAATGTTTACTTCCTGAATCAACAGGTTTATTGTTGATGTTTGTGTAGCTTGTGAGTCAAGTTTCTCTTGATAATTAAGTTTTTGAACAGAATGGCATTGAAACATATTTTATCTTTATTACAGAAAAAAATGTTGCCCCAAAACTATTTTAGAGTAGTGACTTCCTGTAGCATAAATATGAAACATAGGTATCATCACAGATGCATTTACTGTATTTCTCTATTAATTATTATTTGCCTGTTTTGCAACTCTTTTTAAAAGTATTTGCTGTTTGTCTTTAGCACAATTTTGAGTTAGTTTTGTTCATTCACAAGTTATACCTTTTTTTATACGTTTCTCACAGCATTGCAACTTTTTTTTTAATACACTGGATTTCACAAGATGCATTTTGGCTTTTACCATAAAATGGATGGATGAATAATTCAACTATAAGACAAGGTTTAGAGTTTAGAGCACAGCTGTAGTAAAACTAGACTGTATATGTGCTGTAGGCCTAATGCACGAGAGTTTCATATTTACCAGCCTTGAGGTGATTTACCAGAATCGCATCCTGCACGTCCAACATGTCAAGAACACGAGTTCACCTTGATCCTGTTATTATAGTTTCTGTAATATCAGCTCAGATTGAAGTTAGCATTGCTAACTCGTCGTGTTTTTATTGAAAAGTGCATGATCTCTACCTCCAAACCGACTCCTTGGAGACCTCTAAAAGGGTTATCTCTTAGGTTATCCTAAATAATTTACAAACTAAGAACAAATCTTAACACTCAGACATGTTTATGTATGCTCTTGTGTTTTTAAAGAATTAGGGCAGAACTGTGCTCTGTTTTGACTATTTTGAGTAAGAACATTCCTCTGAGGACTCAGTCTGGCGTCAGCTGAAGAGTAACTGAACTTGGTGGTTCTGGAGTTATTTCTGATAGTGACAGTGGTTTTGCCGTGTTCTTTATGTTGTGATGTCCTCCTCTGCCTGCTGAGATGTTCTCCAGACATTTGAGCAGACCGAGTGGTAACTTTAGGCCTATTAGCTCCGGCCTCCCCTCGTCAGTGCGGGTGAGGTGTTCATGATCGTGCACTCCCAGCTTGATCTCCTCTACCTGACGTGTGTGTGTGTTTCTCTACTGCTTGCTCTTAATGCCGCTCTGTGGTCTCCTGTGCAAATGAAACTTGTTAATGGCAAACTGTCAGTGGCAGATGGAGGAGAGCGAAGGAGCGGAGGGAGGAATTGGAAGGGAGAGAAATTGCAAAAGATAGGGGGAAAGGCTGTGACATTTATGTTTAATATTTCAGGCATTGCTACCACACAAATACAGGAGGCTGCTGTGGAGATTGTGTGTGTGTGTGTTGTCTGACCTATCGCATAAGGAAACCTGCTGGTTACAATTTGTCTCCTGCAGCACTGGCTGTTGCTTGTTCCACTGTGTCCCCTGTCTGTCTCCATACTTCCTTTAGTGATTTCTCTCTGTTTTGACACCTTAATAAAATGCAATCCTGTATGAACGCATGTCAAACTGCTATTACTTTCAGTCATGGGGATTAGTCCTCATGTAGGGGTTCTGTTTTCACTATTTCTATGGGCATGAATGCAAACTAATTATTTCTACATGCAAATGTAAAAGATCTACAAGACAATAAGCAGAACAGTTCTTGATAGAATCTGACACATTTTACATAAATTATAGCAACATCTAATCTGCATATTTCTTTGTCTTGGCATCAGCTATAGGGAACTGAAGGTGTAGCGTGTACAGAAAATGTGAATTAATTAATGTTCATGAACCAGGACTTTTAGCTTTGCATTACAAAAGAATACATTAACATGACATTTTCACGACTCATTGATAAATATTGGCAGGATATATTGAAATTATGTACTCACTGATAGTTTTAACACATCCTGAATTTTTTGCTAGTTGTTACCAAATAAACTTTATCCAAAATAGGTAAGTAACAGTAACAATTGCTGGATGTTTAAAAGCTTTGCCCAAGAGAACTACATCCAAATGTGTTAAATATCTTCAAATACAGAGGAACTTGATTGTGGCCACGTTTAATTCTGGTTTTCTGTTGCTGCTTTTCTCAAAAGTTAGCAGCTGGGAGAAATTTGTAAAATTGCCATCAATCATGACTGTAGGAGCAGTGACAGGTTCATCATGAGGGCTGTCATGATCTGGTAACTCTAGTTGACAACTGTCATACAAATAATAACTGTTAACAATTTTTTCTAGTTGCATGGTGGGGCAGTTGGTTAGCACTGTTGTTTTGCAGCAAGTAGGTTCTGAGTTTAACTCCTAGTTGGAGCCTTTCTGTGTGGAGTTTGCATGTTTTCACGCATGCATGGGTGTTTTGTCTCAAGGTATTCTGGTTTCTTCTCACATAAAAAAAAAAAACATTAAAGTACACGGGTATCTCTAAGTGGAGTTTAAGTCTGTGTGATGGAATGGTGGATTTGCAACCTGTACAAAATGGGCAGCCCCACCTCTTTATGGATGGATGGATGTTTTTTCTGATTTAATACTACTGACATAAGATAGGTCTAATTATAGATGCCACACACTTTGTGAACACTTGACACTATTAAAAAAGGTCAAATGATTTTAGTTTTCTTTTTCATTGTCAACTCTGAGCTTTTGAAATCCACACAGATGATTTAACACAAACTCTTTCTTTGGAATTGTGTTTTTAAAAAGTGTATTTTAAAACTGTAAGTGAATAGATTTCAGCCATTGCTTACAGCAGAACAGATTATAATCAGTTGTACAAATAGTATATGGTCTCAAACTCCATGCTACTGAGGAGAAGGGTCCAAATGCAGAACAAGGCAGCAGGTAGCAAAAATAGTTTTCTCAACATAAAGAAGTTTTTCAAAGGAGGACTCACAGGAGGAAGACTGAACAGAATAAAACTTAATTTCAGTGTAAGAAAAACAACAAAGCTTGCATTACACAAACATTGGCTTGAGGTTACAGGCATGAGAACAGAGGAAGATGATGAACTAGCAAAGAAGAAAGAAGTGAACCCAGGGAGCGTACGTACAGAAGAGTAATTACAAAATAAGCTGCAGGTGGGTTGATTGGAAATAGAAACCTGGTGTGACCAAAAGACAGGAAGTCTTATTAACCAGCAGCGCAAGTGGAGCTACCTAGCTAAAATAAAACAAGCAGTCCATGTTAACAGAATGAAATAACCCTAGAAGTCAGGAACAAGAGTCCTACATCATGACAAGTCTTGAATATCCCCCAAAGCATGTTTTTGTTGTTGCTAATGTCGTTAACATTTTTGACAAATACTGTTGTTAAGGAAAACAACATGGACTCCTGCCATGAAGGAATCCCACTTTGCACATCACAACGACAGAACAGTGTAAGTCAAGTGTAACAAGACTGCTCTGATGAAAAATGTGCCGTTTTAATTAACTTATTATGTAAAACCATCAGCAATTTTAACAGAAAATGTCCTAAATAATCTCCCAACTGATCAATCAGTTGACCTTTAGTTGGTAAATTAAAGGCTTTTTCTTTTGACTGATTTCTCTCTCTAACAACATTTTCACAAAGCTGGTGTACAATAAATAATATTGGACCTCATTTGCTATAATAAGGTCAACAAATTGAATCATGTGCTTCTCTATAGGTGGTTTTGTTTTAATATCAACACCTTTTATACACCGAACTGACCCCAGAACTGCTCAGATCACCAAATAGCTGATTGTGATTTAGTTTTTGACCTGAAGATCTGAGTGGAACTTTTATTTTAGGATTTTAGTTTTAAAAAATCATTTCTTATTGTAAATTATAAGAATAGTAAGTAAGGAAATTAATCATCACTTCAATGTTTTATCCTTTGAAGCTCAGTTTATGACAGTGCTTTATGTTTCTTTGACAGTCACCTCACTTTCTTTTATCTTCACTCAGCCGTGAAGTCCATTTTTCTCCACATACCTCTCTTTATCTCACACTCTTCCTCTGTCCGCGGAGCTGCAAATGACCCTGTGCTTCCTCAGCCATAGCCTTTCTCAGTCTCCCCACTTTTTTCTCCTTCTGGCCTCTTCTGTGACTCCCTCCTCTCTTTGCTGCTGTCCTCTGCCTGCCATGTTTCACTCTGCATCACCGTTGATGAGCCACTTGTTCCCTCCTGCATTATGCATGAGTGTCTGCGCTCCAGCAGAGGAGCCAGTGCAGCAGTTGAAGAGTCAAAGTTCATGTGAGGAAAAATAGTGTTAGATTGTTTCTTTTGTCTAGTTGTATTACTAATCGCTTGACAGTAATGTAAAGGAAGAAAGACGTGCACAGGAGTAAACTCTTTTGATGTTGAACCACTGCAAGGGAAATAAGTTCAATTATTTTCAAACATGCTTCCTCATTTTATACAGTCGAACAAATACATTTCTTTATCTCTTATTTGTGTGTTTGATGAAGAAATACAGGAATGAGATACAGAAAGTCCACCAACATTGGGATTGGTGAAAAACAAACAGCATATCAGCACAATCACTTCAAACTAACTGTCAGTATGGCGGTGGGAGGCTGATGATTTGGGCTTGTTTTGCTACCACAGTCCCTGGACACTTTTCAGTTCTTGACTCCACTTTTGAGTTCTTCTGTGTTCCAAGATGTGAGGACCTCCCCTTTTCCACTAGGGTCAGTGTGGTATGGTACGGGTAAGTTCAGACCCGTTCTCGCACTTTTCCACTTTTCGACCCCTCTTTTCGGACCACCTCTGCCTCAGTCCAAAACGTACCGAAGCGACCCAACACTTCCACCTCTAGACTGATTGGTCCAGTAAACTGATGTCAGTCACATGCATACCTAAAAAGTGGTAGCCATTGATTGGCCTGGTGATGTGCATGTGAAGTGATGTCACAGAGTAGCGCCTGATCAACCTCAAATGCGATGTCCTCTTGCATGACATGCATAGAGTTTTATTTGTATTTTTTTTTCCAGAAAGAGTCACAGTCTGAGTATGAAGTACAAAAGTACCTCGACATCCACTCCCAATGCGCACATCCACGTTTGTTTACTACTCTTGTGTTGATTACGAATGACATCATGGACTTTTCACACCACTTGTTTAGCTGAGCACACCCATGCTCACGCCCACATTCACATTCTCGAGACTGTAATGGAAACACAACCATCCTGTTCCATAACATGCCGACCTGACCCGTTCCATGTGAAAGGGGCATATCTGACAGCTAAAGTTTGGCTGAAATCAGGTCATGTGACATGTCAGGGATCTTAGACTCACCAACAAAATCTATAACAGAATGAAAAAGAGAAATATCTAGATGCAATCTAGACCTCAACCTGATAAAAAAATTTTATGGCAGAACATGTGTAAACATAAATACTCACAAATCTCAAGAATTTGAGAAACCTGTTTTTTGCTGTGCAAAAAAGGACGTGTCTCTATACAATGGATGAGTGTTCACTTGTTCTCATAAATGCCCCAAAATTAATCTCAGTTTTGCTTTGGCTGCAGTTACCAAGTTAATTTTCACAGGCTTTTATGCAAACAGAAAATAGCTGCAGAGAAAATGCTTGTATTTGTATGCAGCTCTGACTCTAACGGTATTTCTGTTTTCAGACAGGGTCAACTCTATTGTAAGCCGGTCGCTGCTGCCTGCATCAAAGTATTCTGATCAGGAGATAAAACATCTGAATATGCACCTTGCAGCTGGAATGGTGGAGGAAATCTCACAACAAAAACCCGAAGAGCCAATTCAAATCTAGTAACAAAACTAAAGCCCCAGAGTTTTAAAAAAGGCACTAAAGTGACTGAGTTACAGAATATTGTTGAATTAACATTCACAATTACTGATGGAGATTCAATCTGCGCTTCTCAGACAGAAATGTAGCTCATATGTTTGGAGTTTTAGTGCAGATAAATAAGAGAAATCATCTTTAATTCATTTAAACCATGTCCTTTAATACAAACTTATAAAAACAATATATTCAGCAGGATTTTTAATTTTTATAAGAGTCAACAAGAGACATGAAGCAAAAGAATGCAGACTGTTGCTTCTTTAAAGACCCACTTTGATGAAAATCATGTTTTTCTTGCTGTTAACATGTTCTTATGGTATTTTTCTGAGCTGGAGGACGTATCTTAAAGGTGCAGTATGTAAGAAAGTGCGTTTGAACGCCCCATCACATGCAGCTCGGCTGATCAGATGGAAGGATGTGGTGGTTTCTTACTTTTTGCTGCTCGTTGTGGAATTCCAGCTGCTTGTGTTGAAGACTTGGCAGCCTTGCAGTCTCACATGTGATTTGTTATGGAACCAGGAAGCCTGGATGCTTTTTTTAAAATTACCTAAACTAGCGACCACCCAGCCGGCTGAGATCAAGATCTGTTACAATGGGACTTTATTTTCAACATCAGTGGGACATTAAACTGTTGTGTGAGTATTTCACTGTAAAATTCTTACATACTGTACCTTTAAGAAAATTAAGCTCTAAATTTCAGCATTCAAATCATTGTGAATCACTAGCAGAAGCTAAAATGTGTCTACAAAGACTGCGTTTGTGATGTAGAAAAGGCACTGGGCGGGACACAGGTAGTGTTAGCTTAAACAGACAGCTCTCAGCAACATCCAAAACATTTTGTACTGGTTGTTTCTGGATAATCTGCATCAGAACATGTAAAAGTTGTTTTTTATTTTATTTTACTTATGTTTCCTGTGCTCATTAAATTTTGACTCATAGGAGTAAATTAACAGAAGCACAGATGGCTACTTCATTTCAAACTAATTTTTTTGCTTATTTCCATTTTCTTTGACAAATTTGAGTTGGGACTTTAGTCTGAAGTCTCCCTCCTGCTTCTGTTTGAACAACATTTGTCTCAACACAGACATGTTTTACTTTCTCTCAACACTAAAACACCATCATCACAGTGATTCTCAAGAAGTGGAAAATTAGTTTGAACTCTTCTGAGCCTCTTGTTTATTTTTTCCCTCAAAGAAGCTTTGCTCATCCTCTTCCTCTCCCTAAATTTTCACCCTTTTCTGAGTGAAAATCCTGTTTTCCACACTGCTGTGAATGTAGAAAAAGACACTAAATCACATTTGGGAGGGACTCAAGATGCCCGCTGAAGTACTAGATTGTCTGTTCATTAGTTCGTGAACCTGATGGAATGTAGAAAATAATAGTTAAATGACAAAGGGAGCATTGAGCATCAGAGCGGCCTGTCTGAACTCATTCTCCCAGTAAGAATTAAATCCTGTCAGCGTTTATCAGCGGTGAGCTCTTTCTCAGACGACAGTCTCTCTAGAGCTGCCAGTCAAACACACCGGCTTCGTCTTCCTTATCACATGGAGGAGTCTGTGAGTTACCAGTGGAGGCACTTGACTTTTCATATTTATTTCAAAGTTGGTCTGCTGCCATGTTTGATATGTTTTTTTTTTTTTTCTCACCTCTTTCGTTTTACGGAGGAAAAGGTTTTGCTGAGCGTGCAGGTTCTTTTTTAGCCCTCTCTCTCTCTCTGTGAGCACATTCACACCTGGAAGCTTTCTTCTCTCCCTCGCATCCAAAATAAATTGCTGTCTTCAGTGTATTTGTGTTTGTGTCCCGGTGTGCTACGTGCTCTGATTGGATGGTTACGCAGCAAAGTGGGGGAGGGGCTGGGTGCAACACCTATGGAGTCACCTTCACCCCCTCCCACACACACACACACACACACACACACACCCCACCCTGATACAAAACACACGCACACACACAAACCCTCTTTCTGAATTTCCCTACTGCACACTTTGGCTGCCTACCTGTCAATCCTCCTTATCTCTCTCCCTGTTTGTCTCCTCTTCAGCTGCCAGTTTAACTTCTCTTCATATGTTCTGTCATTCTTTCACCGTTTTCATTCCCTTTTTTAAATTTGACCAAATTCAGATGAAGCAGTGGGCTTCCAAATAAACATTTCTACACTTGTCTGCTCATATTGTTGTCCAGATTCAACCCCAGCCTGTTTCTTTCACAGGAAATTTAGACTGTAACTGTTGGTCTGAATGTGTTGGTGTGGAAGGATAAATATTGGATAGTTCTGGCTGTGATGCAGATTCATGTGTCATGTATTACCCTTTTGAATCCTGTGAAAATATCCATATATCTGACAGGCTGATGTCTTTTCACAGAGATGTAAACACACACACACACATGCACAACTAGTGGAGATCAATCAGTGAATTTACAGGGAGAAAATTGGAGCTTTTATGTAATCTGTGGGTTTGTGAGAAGTCAGGCTCACAAGAACAAAAATATTTGGTCACAGGCAAGAGAAAGGTCACTAACCCCCCCCCATGACCAGGATAAATAGGCTCTGTGTGATGCGTATTGCTAACAGATTGCTAGTCATTTTGACTAAAGATAACAAAACAGGAAACATGGAAAAGATGAGAGGAGAGGATGATGAGATGCTTCAAAGCAAAGCCCATCAGCTGTGTGTGGAGAGGAACAGATGGACAGCAGGACGGAAGGATGTGAGAAATGTGGAATCCATCATCAGCACAACATGTGTATGAGTGTGTGTTTGTTGTTGTTGTTGTTGTGACAGCTCATCCAAATTCCATTCTTTCTGAATGGGGATGCCGTCTTGTCGGCCCACTGGGTGCTGATACGAAGCTCTCCTGCTAAGGAGGGTTGGATTTGTTTCTTACAGAGTCACAGTGGAAACCAGTGGAAGCTCGCTGTTAAGGTGTCTTACTTTAACTGACATTCTCTTAGGCAGCAGAGCCAAAAACATATCAGTGTTGTTACTCCAGCGCGTCATATGGCAACGATAGATAGATAGATAGATAGATAGATAGATAGATAGATAGATAGATAGATAGATAGATAGATAGATAGATAGATAGATAGATAGATAGATAGATAGATAGATAGATAGATAGATAGATAGATAGATAGATAGATAGATAGATAGATAGAGCTCATTTATCATTTTCATGGTTGTTTGCTCTCTGCTAAAAATTGACACTATTTTAATGATGTCTCTTTGTCAGCATAGTGTGTCTGTAAAACTGACAGATTTTCATTCTTCACACTTCTGTAGCAGCTGCTTTTGATGGGGGAGGAGATGTGTGTGTGTGTGTGTGTGTGTGTGTGTGTGTGTGTCTCATGGTAATGAGCTGAGTTACACCTCCTCACATCCTGCAAATGAAGACAATTATGCATAATTTCATGCACAACCCATCCATCGTGGGTTTTTTTTATCATCATGTTTTTTCCATCAGTGTAAATATATAGAAAGATATAGGATTTAATAGATTTATATTTATGGACATGTGCTGCCAAAAAAAGTATTTACCATCTTATAGATTTCTTCTGTTTGCTTTTTTGTAACACTTTGATGTTTCAGATTTTTAATTAAATATCAAATGAATATATGATGAGCAAATTCAAAATGCAGTTTTGAAATGGTAACTAAATTTATAAAGAGATAAAAACTCTCCAAACCAATCAGATGTTTGGTTTTCAGGCTTTAACAGTCTCTACATCACTCTATATGTCAGTGTTCATTCATTCATTTCATTTCATGTCAGTGTTTTATTTGTCTTCCTTTGTTGTGTTTAATAGGTTGAGTCTATGAGTGCAGATGTGCTGTAGCTGCCGCGTTTGGCTCCATAATCACTCTGCTATCCAGGAAGTGACTGCTGGCACAAGTAAAAAGTTTCTGCTCTTTTAGCTATTGATTTTTTTGCGCTGCATCCTTCATGGAGCTCAAATTAAACATATACTGCGCACAGACCGTCCACAGTGACACAGAGCTATAGATAAACAGGTGCTTATGAACACCAGCGCAACGTAAACACAGCCAGCAGAGTTTAGAAAATATTACAATTATTCCTGAGGTTTAATGCTCAAATCAAATTGGTCCGTAAAGCGTTTCAGGAAACATTTACAGTAAACAACAACTTGTTTTTGTCTCTAACAACATGAAAAATCAGAGTCTGCTTGAGAAATGCAAATGGAAATAAAGAGAAACAACAAACATCCTGCACATTATAATCTACTTACCAGAAGGTGGGAAACTCATTTATATAGTGGAACCAATGATGGTCATCAAATCTGTAGGTTTCCATCATTGCAGCAAACACATGGATTCACCTCCTGGTCCGCGTCTCACGGATCCTTTTAAAAGGTTATTCAGAACAACAACCAGGTCAGTTTACTTATTTTATTTATTACAACTTTTTGTGAAAAATTGACAGAGGCGAGTTGCAAAACAAGTAAAATAATACCAGTAATAATTTTTTAAGTTGAAAGGAGGGAAAATATAAAAATCACAGGCTCTGTGTTGCGTACTGTAGGTGAAACCGGAGTTTGGGTCACCCCATGTGACATCATCACTGTTTGGCTAATTTTGGTGCAGCTTTCCTTTAACCCTATCAGCAGATGTCTCAAATGAGGAAACTGAAATAAATATTTTGTTTGTTATTTATACTTTTAAAACCTTTTTTTTTTTACTATCATTTCTTCATTTTATAGACTGAAAAAACTTTGTAGCTTTAAAATCATTTTTATAACTTATTCTGACTTGTGGGCATCAGTTACTCTAACATTTTCTTTGCTGCTGCTGAAACTGACCCATCGTTGCGAGTGGTCAAGTAGTAAGAAAATATTAGAAATTTTAAATCACATTTTCTCATGATGATTTTGGTCAAACTACATCCTTGAAACTAAGAGTCATTGTGACTAAACTCCTACAACAAAATTAGCACATTTGTGTAAATGAATGTGCACGTTCTACCTTTGCAGTAGTTTTGTATACCAAATAAATTTGTTTTCATCTTAAAATCTGCTCATTTTCTCACCATTTCTATTTTAAACTAATCACCTAAAGTAGCAGCCCATGCAGTGAGATACTGTACTACCTTAACCAGGAAGTCTAATTACCCAGTAACAGGTGGCTGGAGAATAAATATAACTGAAAATACTCTGAAAGGAATGAACTCAACAGAATAGAAAAGAAAAAAGACAACTTGAGTAATAAAAACAACAAATATATCATTATTATTGCATGATAACTTAAAAAGCAGAATCCTTGTTAAGACATGAAAGATATAATCTCTTCATAGTTTATTGTGTCATGTTTTGGAGATCAGTTTATCTTGTAAAAAATGTACATTTGTAAAACCTGTGCACACCATTATGTGATTCAATTTCATACACAAACAAACATGTCAGCGGTGCAGTAAATTAATTCAGGGCAAAAGGATTTGATGGCAGTCCTTTTTTGGAAATGATTTCTGCCAGGATTAAAGCTGATTAGGCAGACTCATCATGCATTATTCCAGAGACACATTCTGAAGAAGCTGTAATCATTTGTTGTTAAATTTACCTGCTCTGCTGTGGAAAACCGGACTGCACACTTGTAGCCTCAGAACTAATGTTTGATCGGCAGCCGTATGTTCCTGCAGCATGTCGCTGCCACATTATGGCCCTAATTCTTTTCTCTTCCCAGAACCGCATAACGAGGTTTACATCATGATTTATAAACCAACCTAAAACTGAGATTGATTGTGTCTCTCTCTGCTTGTTTCCTGTAATCACAGCCGTTGTTAGCGGGATGATGAACGCAGTTATTGCTTCCCCCATAGTAATAACTGATGCAGATAATCATACAAACAGCATTCAAATTGCACATTAGTTTATGGAATACATTGATTGTATGGCTACATATTGCATTTTGGTGGCAGCTTGTTTTATTATGAAATGGATGAGGTTGTATTTTGCTAAGTGTGCAGTTCTTCCTCACCAAAGTTGCCTTTTTGCCTAAGTGGCACAAATGTGGAATAGATCACGAGCTGTCTGTTGGTCTGTCTCACGTCTCCTCCCGTCCTCTGTTTGATCAGCGTTAGCGTCACTCTCATGCTGCATGTCTCTACTCCTCTCACTGGGATGTTTATGGCCTCTAAGATCATGTCAGATGGAATTGGTCATTATCTCATTTTTCTCCCCTGAGGGCGGGGATATAGCTGCTGTTCGTGTGTGTGTGGGGGGGGAAGGTTGAGTTCCACCAAGATTTGTCTTGTCTGCTTTAATAATTCAGGTGATTTCTGCTGCTTCACCTCGTGTTAGGCTCGAGGGAAGGAGACGAAGAGGGAATCAGTGACACAGTGATGTGGCAGATGTTTCATGTAGCTTTTAGTGCCTTTATGTTATTTTTTTACCTGATCATCTTGTGTTTTTAAAGCAGTACTAAATAACTTTTCTGCTTTCATAATCAACTGTGTCTCAGACGGCCATTGCTGGAACCGGTGTTCTGTTGAAACATGCTACCAGTGCGCATGCGCCGTTCCACAGTCTTGACTTCAATAAACAGATACAGTGAAACCCCGCCCTGCGGACACCCCTCAGGAGTGGACACCCCTGTACTGCTTTAAGTCAATATTTTTATATATGAAGACAGCATATTAATATCTAATATATGTCAGCTAGCGCTTTCTACTGCCTTCTTTTAAAAGTTTTTAATTTTTTTTAGACAGCAGTAATTCACTTTATTCTCACTAGCTGTAAGCTCATCAGTCCTGTCTGACATTAACTCTGTTTAAAAAGATATTTTAAAAATGATCTCTTTAATTTATTGTATTTTTGTTATTTTGACCAATATATCATGTGAATCATGTCATAATATTATAATTGTCTGAGTACTTAATGCGTCAATTTTTGAATCAGCTGTTGTTTCTGTTGCCTGAGTGTATCTGGTATGTACTTGTCTTCACTCAGATCTTTAAAAAATATATTTTCTAAAAATCTCATGACATTTTTCAAATATGAAAACTAAATTATCTGAATATTCCATGGGACTATTTGACGTGAAAAGTTTGTGTTTCTGATTGAAACGTTTCACAGTAATAATTTATAGATGTCGCACGTATTCTTGTCTCACTCTGTTTTACTGTACATATTATTTCCTTTGAGCTTTAACAAAATGCCATTTCAAATTCACAGACAAGATCAGCTGGCCTTTACTTCTTCAGTAGCTATAATCAATACAGATGAGACTGTTTTGATATATATTTGGTGTCATGGTTGCAATGAAACAAATAGGTCAAAAAGTCACTTGAAGCCATTTGGAAGTATCTTCAGACACATGAAACCCGTTGACAAGAAAACATGTAGAGCTAACGTAATATTTTTTGGGGTGTAAATATAAAGATGCTGTCACTCATAGAAGCACACTGTTTTCATCAGATGACTGTTATCGGTTTATATTTTTATCATAGCAGGACAGACGTGTGTGTTCCAGCAGCAATCAGCGCCTCTCGTTTCAGCACCACGGTCAGCGTCAGACCGCTGTCAGCGTCTGTGTCAGCATGTTGTTTCTGTCATGGTGATGGCGAGTTATTCTCTGCTCTGAGTTAAGGGTAAAAAAAATGAAAGATCAAGTCTATATAAACCATTATGTGTCCACCGAGCTCGATGCTGTTGATATGTGGGACTCTGGCGCTGGAGGAAGAGTTAGTTTTCCCTTTTATTTGACAAGTTTGCTGCATTTTTTTCCTTTTTTTATCTGGGACTACACAACCACTTTCCAATCATATGTCAGTGTTGTCGGTGAGACAGCTGGCTGGACATCCTGTTTCAGGCTGTTTTTTATATCCACAGAAACATAACTAACCAGATTTAAGCCAGATGGTGTTTTTATCCTTCATGTGATATTTAATTTATTTATTTAAGTTTAAAAATGTCTATCCAAAGGAAAGACTAATCCAGAGTCATATGTTGATTTTTTAACAATAATAAAAACAAGAAACTTTTTAAAAAATCAACCACAGTGGACTTGTACATTTAACAGCACTTGGCCAGTTCTGGTTTATAATTAGAATTACAGAAGAGCTACAATTGATCATGAATAGGTTTTTGTTACGTAAAACATCACGCCTTCGTGCAGTTTCTGATGTAAAGCATCAACTTGGACGTTCATTTCTATTTGAATCTTTGTTGTTCTGTTAGTTAGAAAACAATAAAAAAACTGTAAAAATGTAGTTAGAATTAGATTCACATTTGTCAGTCTATTATTAAAAAGCATTGTTTTAGTGTTTTTTTTTTTTTTTTGTTCTTAGCAGATTGACTCTGATTCAAAATTGGTTCCACCCTGCAGTGCAGTTTCTGGGTTATGAAACAAATCACATTTAATTAATTTTGAATTTTATTTATAGTCAAAAAAACATTTGGCAAATAATGATGCGTGTTTTTATTAGATTTTAATCTCAGGATGTTGTTCAACATGGAGAGTTAATACTTCATATGTTAAAATGATTCAAATTCATTTTTAAATGACTCCGTCTGTTTCAGATGATGATGATTAAAGCTGGAAATAAACTTGGTTCAAGATTGCAGCTGTTTTATAGTCAGTCTGTAAAAAAAAGTGTCTGTGTAAAATGTATTTTATTATCAATAGAACAGAAACTACAAATCAGATATTGAAACTTAGATATTTTACTGTTTAATAAAAACAAACATGAGCTCATTTTGAATTTGATGTCAGCAAAAAAATCCTCAAAAAGATGGAGCAGCGTCAACAAAAGGCTCCGAAAGTAACTTGTCTAATTAAAAAACAACTGAAGGGGCATTTGACAACTAATTATGTTAGTTAGCAAATACTTGAGTATAAAAGGAGAATTTCAGAGAACCTCTCAGATGTAAAGATGGGTCACAAAGGGTCTACAAATTGTCAAACAACTTCAGAAAAATCGGATTCAACATAAAATGGTAAAGACTTTTGAAATAATACATATCAAAAGATAGTTTCTGTGCACAAGGGGCAACATTAAGCACTGCATTAAAACAGGCATGATGGACCTCACTGCATGGACTCAAGAACTCTTCCAGGTATCAACACAGTTCATTGAGTGATCTACACGTCCAAAAATTAAACGACCAATATAGGTCGATTGTAAACGCTCCAAAAAATGACCCATGTGATTGTTTTCTGGGGTCCAGCTGAGACTAACTACCAACAGTGCATGAGCGCCCTTTTACAGAGGAGCTGCCAGATACGCATGCTCGAAATTCGTCTCAGTTCAGACAAAGAAAACACAAATTGTGCCGCATGTCTGATTAGAAGGATTTGCTTCAAAATGTAAAGATATGCATGCACATACTGTTAAGCCGAATATTTTGTCGCTTGATCATGTTAGTTGTTAGGGTTGGAGTGAGGGGTCGCATACGGAACATAAGGTCGTATTTCACTGGAGGTCGGTCTCTTGTGATCCACAAACACCTGTTAAAGACAAATCATGCAGATTTGGTCCAAGAAGAGGGACCAAGTTGCATTAGCATCTACGGTGTGGCCAGCTTGCACATCTGTAAAGACTCCTTCAGTGTATTTTAAACATAATAATTAACTTTCTACTGCAATCTGTTACTGGTTCAAACTTCATCGTTGTTAAACCCCACCCGGGCTCTTGATCTACACGGTCCAGCAGACGTTCCTTCTCCTTTGACTTGAAGTCCACCCACTTAATAACAAGAAGAGTGATTGAACCACAGTCCAGATTGTCTCCACTCCATCACTCCTCGGTGCATCTTCCACTTGTGTTCCACTGTGGCGATGCTGGCACCTTGTATGTGTTGACAGCAGTGATCGTGAGTGAACAGGGAAGGACATGGAAAGAATAATGAGGCCAAACAGCCCGTCATGTGTTGGAGAGGAATCATGGGAGATTGATTATTCGAATGTCACACTTTGGTTGTTGACAGAGAAAATGAAAGAGGGTCGAGTGAGATAGATATGGGTGTGAAAATGAAAACATGTAAATGCATGTAGGAGGCTGACACGTGAATTGTTTGACACCTTTAATTAAAGTCAGCTGAGTCAGCCGCTGAGCTGCAGCCTAAATCAGATTTTAATGAGCCAGAAGCCCAGAAGCCCACATGGGAAGAGGCCTGTCTCTTTAAACTGCCCTCCTTCTTTCTGTCTGCCTTTATGTGTGTGTGTGCACTCCTAACCTTGAAGAGCACAAGCCTTTGGCATCTTGCCATCGACTTTCTCATGGATTTTGGATAATAAGGTGTGCTGGGATGTTGCTGATCAGCACTGGGAGCTTCTTTTTTTTATCTGGAACAGACAGATAAAACTGGTCCATTCCTGCCAGTGCTGGTTGGCAGACGGGTCTTCACAGTGGATAACGCCTTTTTAACTGCTGCAATTATGGGATTTATTTAGTCAGAGCCTTTCATTTGCACTACATTAGAGCCTGTCTGATACATGGCTGAGCCAATATCTCACCTCAACTTGGCTAATCACAGATACATTGCAATCAATGCTCACTTTGAGGCGGAAAATGTGCAAAATAAAACAAAAATACGCCACTGCTTTCCTTCGCTCCTCATTAAGGATCACCATCAGTGATGATTCACGGCTAAATGTCGGATCTCAGTTTTTGAAGATGGGAAATACAATCTTGTTGTTTTGGTCATGTCTTGAACTCGAGCTTTGTTTCCTGACAGCTTGCAGCCTCGACTTTATGTTGTGTACAGTTCGTTTGAGAATAACAGTTAGCAGAAACAAATGAGCTAATTTCTACTAGTGCAAAGGAAAAGTATAAGAATTCGATTTGAAAATGGCCGACAGGACATCAGTGGAAAGCGCCGTCTATTTACTTATCCATTAAATATCTGTTTTTCATGCCATATATACATAGTAATTAAAGCAGTGGGCAGCAAGTGTACATTAAACCTTAATTGGTACAGACTTAATTAAGAATGTATGGAGGCACATTTACAGGCCTCATGCACGATGTTATCAAACTGACATTTAATTTTCTTTTAATAGCGAGTTTAACAATCTAAAGTTGTACATGAAGTAATCAGCACAACTCAGACAGTGATGCACAAACACACACACACACACACACACACACACATATATATATATATATGCATTTGTGAGCACATACACTCAAACAAGGAGGTTTATGACTCCACACTTGTGTGTTATTCCTCTTTATTACTGCAGCTTGTCACAGTGAGAGCTCTGACATTTAGATGAAAAACAGCCAACATCAACACTCTGACTTCCTCTAGCCTCTTAGAACAAGAACGTGTGGTAGAATTTCTCTGAATCACTTCTTCTTAAAGTACATTTTGTAAGTGTGTGTTTGTGAAAGGGAGAGACCATTTGGCATTTAGGAAGCTGCTTGCTGTTATCATTTTCTGCATGTTCGTTTTTGTTCGTTTCACTTCCTGTGAGAAGAAACCAACTTTTATAGATGTGATAATCTTTAGATTTGGAGATGCAGCAGCTTCAGTTTTCTAAATTGAATCCAATCTCTAGTGTTTTGTTACGGTTCGATTTGCTGATTTTGTTTTTTAGGTGGAATTTGATGTCTCTCTAAAAACTACAAGCATTCACTATAAAATATTTACCACAGAAGAGGTTTTGTTTTTTGTTGTTTTTAAATTTGATCCTAAATTGCAACAGATCACATGGACTTTTTTTTTTCATTATAAACTTTTTAAACCTTGTTATTTCTTACATCAAAACCTAGAAGTGGACCAGATAAAGGGATAAAACTGCAGGTCTCAGAAAGGGAGCTGGACTTAAATGTGTCACCCATTAAAGTAGCAGCTTGTGCTATAAATAAGAAGCGTAACCTGTATGTTACTGAGTTGTAAAGTGAGTAGCAGATGTACTTCAGTAGAAAATCGATGTTTGGATTTAGTATCCTCTTACATGTGTTGAAATTTACGCTGGTATTGAAGACAGAAGAATCCCAAATGTTTCCTGAAATAACTCGAAACTGACCAAACAAATTAGACTTTGCTTTTGAATTGCAGAACAGAAAAAAAAACTAAGGAAAATGGCTATAGGACAGAAATGATGGTGCCTCAAGAATAAACTGAAACTAATTTAACCACAAGGACGAGCTGAACTATGGTGTGTTCTGTAATTAGTATCACTGGTGCCTTTAAGCTTTTTATCAGCCATTCATCCTATTTGAACAGATCAAACAGGCTCCTGGCTAAAGGTGATAAAACGATATCAGATCACCAAGATTTTAAAATGTTTTACTGAGTGGCCAAAGAAGAGAGTTCATAGAATGGTCACATGTCAAAAAGACAGAAAGATTGTGTTTATAGACTGTTTCTGTTTTACATGTGACACACTTGAAGGTTATTCACATACAAAAGTGCTCTTGCTATTCCAGCCATATATTTTTCAAAGCAAATTTCACTTCCAAAACAAGTTTTTATCAGCTAAAATTAGCAGCTTAGCTATAGTGGCTTCATGAACAAGAAACAAAGAGGGGTATACCTCCTTTTCACCAGACGTGTCAGCGGCGCATGACGTCAGTAAAGCGTAGTATGTGTCTGATAGCTGCCATTAAAGTCAATGGGACTGTTTCCCCCAGCGTGAATTGGACGGGTCTCAGAAGTGTAGTGTTGCGGCAGTACTATTTTTTACGTGGTACGCTTCTAAAACGCGTCAAGCTCAGCTATTTTGTTTGGTCAAAACAGGAAATCCGGCATTCGTGAAAGTAAAATACCCTTAAGTTTCAAAATAAAGGACACGTGCAGATTTTTGTTTGCTTGACTACGAAAAAATACATTACCTGGGACAAGTTTGAAGTCCGTAGGTGATGTGACAATAAACCACATATCTTCTCCCTGTTGGTGTTGTGTGTACTGATGAAATCATGCATGATTTCGTAATTCTCCTGTGATTTTGTGATCTCCCGGGACCAGCTGGATGAAACGCTTTTGCAAGCAATACGACTCTAAAAAGCTCCCAGTGGAAAGGGACACGTAGTTGATTTCACGATCTTACCCATCCTGTGGAAAGGCGGGGTTAGAGCTAAGATCAAACTAATAAGGTTTGCAGTTAAGCATTTGCTGCTCTGAACTGACGTAACAATGATTGATTCATTCTCTTTAAAGGTCCTATATCATGCAAAATCACATTTTTAGAGCCTTTAACCATGTTGTGATGTTATTTCCTGGTTCGTTTTCATTCAAACATTGTTCAGAAAAGACAGTTTGATATCTACCGAAACACTTGTTGAAAGCTGGATTTACGGCCATCTGACTGAGTTAATGGAAGGTTTCGAGATTCTTTAGTTTGGACTTTGATTTCTCCCAATTCTCTGTAGAGAATCAATTTCAGGTTAGAAAACTGTCACGCTGACAGAAAGTTTAACAGAAAACCTTCAGTTGTCTCTCCCTGTAATGTCTTTTTGACAGATCTGTCCACCCAAATCTTGTCACCTACAGATATTTTGTCTCTTAGTAACAATGTCATGTTCTTCTCTGACTCAGTCAGTTTAGAGATTTGGTTTTGAGACGTCCTTTGAAGCAGAACATTCCTGTTTTTAGTTTTTTTATTCAAGTGACTGATGGCGAAAAGATCCACCTAATATTGTTGAATCTGATCAATAAATGATTCCTTTTGAATTATTGGTTGTTGAATCAGGAATTTCTTCATGTTATCTTGTCTGTGTGTGTTATAGACAGAACAACCAGCTGCTGATTAGTTTACATTTTTGTTTTTCTTCTCTCTTCATGTCTTACCTGATGCTTTTCCTTCTTCATACCAGGTAAGTTCTTATTTTTCATCGGAGTTTATGGTTAGCTGTCGTGCATTTAGAAATAACAAAGAGTCAAACGTTTCCTGAGCTCTAATAGTTGAATCATTAAAAAAAATCTGCATGATAGCTGCAGAACAGCAAACTGGGGCTCAGGTGGGGATGGAGAAAACACAATACTTAATGGGTGCGTTTGTCAAAGTGGGCTGTTATGCATGTTGACTGGTTTGCGTGTTCTGTGATTGTGACTGCAGGAACTTGTGCCATTTCTTTAGCTTATACACACACACACACACACACACACATACAAACTGCGGTAAGCACACACAGATCTGTGCTGCTGGCAGGATGTATTGTTGGCTTCGAGTATGCATGTGTGGTTTTGCAGCTTGTGTCTTAGCAGGTGCAGCTTTAGTTACCGCAGCACAGGCCTCCAGGCTCACATGTGACAGCTGATTTAGCGCCGCTCCTCTGCTCTCTGCCTGAGTTTACACAGGCGTGGCACAATTTAATTTTACCTCCGTTTGATATCACCACAAATAGGAAAAACTGTACCACCTGAAGTCTCGCTGCAGCTAACTGGCAAAATCGACTGATATAAGCATTTAGGTGATGATGTTTCCCGCTAGCACAGTTCCATACAACGACACGAGGTGTGATAACACCAATATGTGTGTTGTGATCCCGCTGACGGTGTTTAACTCTGAGTAGTGTGTAACTACCTGAACACAGATGACTTTGCTTTCATTTAACCATCTCTCATACACGACTCAGAATAAAAAGAACTGGAATTTTTTGGCTAAAATATTTAAATTCTTGTGAAAAAAAAAAAAAGTTTAACAGGATGTAGAATCACACCCAGCTAAACTGAAATTTACAATTTATTTTTTATAAGGACAAACACTTCAATAAATTTCCCAAAAGTATCTTTGTCCTTTGCAGCCCACATGCTTGACATGCAGGTGGCGGATCATGCCATATGGGGATATCATATATGGAATCGATTACTATCAGTCACATGACAGTGATGTTCCAAATAAAGACAAGGGTTTTTAAACCTTTCCATCCTTTCAGACAGTCTTTGCAGTAAAATTACTTTCATAAATGAATAAAAAAATACAAATAAAGCAGTAAACACTTTATAAACTGAGTAATTACAAACCACAAAAGATAATTGTGTTTTTTTTAGCTCATTTATGAACAGCATCTTACAACTAATTCATAAGCACTTCACAATTCTATATAAGTTTTTTGATAAATATTTAATAAATTGTTTAAGAGATGCTAATAAATTGTTTGTGGTCTTATTGTGATGCAGGATCACGTTAATCTCCCACTTGTACAACAACCTTGTTTTGAACATATTTTCAACTCTCAAAGCTCTTATTTTTTTATTCCAGTTCAAAAAAAATGATTTGGATCCTGGATGGATGTTTTTCAGGTAGAGAGAAAAACTGTTGCTGCAGCTTTTACACTGAAACAAATTTATTAAAATTTGTGCAAAATATTTCCAGTATGTTGATAGCAGAAAATGTCTTTTCACTCCACTTCAGCATCTTCATCCTAAAGTGAACTCGAGGACGCTGTTCATTGTCAGTGGAACTCTTATAGTGGCAAATATTTCAAGGAACATTCAGATCAATAACCAATATACAAACTACAAACCACATTTTTCAATTATCATCCATATAATCAGTTGCTACACTGTAAAAATCAATAAACCGGTCATAAACAGTCAAACTTTTAAAGCAAAGGATTGTGGGAGTTTTAAACTGCTACTTTTGCAAAGCTAACACTAGCTTGTCTGCAAAAAAGAAAAACAAGTTGCTTTTATTTCTTTCTCCCTCTGCAGTCATGTTAAAGCTAACAGTTTTTGTTAGCATCTCTGTATCTGAACAATGTTCTTTGTTTGTTCTTGTAAAGTTACTGTTGAGTTAAGTTTCTTTATTCCTTTGTCTCACTTCTTACACTAATGTCATTGAACTAGATCAGGAAAACCCAGTACATCAAACTTTCTGGGATTTTTCAGTAGTAATTTATACATTTTGGGAAGAAGTTAAGAAACAGCTGAATTAATCAGTTTGTATCATCTCCATATTGAAGTGGCTAGTCAGGACTAAAATCCAGCTGCTTCTACATGTTTACACGTGTATTTTTACTCCTTTATAGATTAAAACTGTTTTATACAATATTTATGTCAATTTCATTCACTTGTTTAGCTTCTAAATCCTAATTAACTCAACTTCTCTGAATAAACCAGCAGTGTTGATTCGTTTGATGAATGACCTGCCTACAACATCTTTTTTTCTCATGCTGTTGTGGTACCTGTAATTGCCAGAAAGCAGCAGGAGTGATAGGTGGGTTTCATCTGCAGCGCATTTTTAATTTGCGAAAGAGACTGTGTGTGATTTGCAAATGTGGCACAGTGGCAACTTCCTCAATTATTTTTATCTCCCGACATGATGACTGTCAGAATTGGGCTGTAAATTCTGTTTTCTAAACATCACATTAAAAAGCTTTTCATGCAGCATCCAGCTTTAAATCACCTGCAGCAATGTGGTTACGAGCTCCGTTAAATTTGCTCAGGGTTTTAACTGAAGTCCAAAGTGATTTCTTAGTCTTTTGCATCTTCTTGTCATGTTTATGCTTATCTGCTATCAGATATAATGTCTAACACCAACATGCAAACAAATCAAGCAATTTCAAATAAAGTTCAAGCTTGCAGGATGTTGCTTTGTTCAAGTGTTATTATTGTGTAGCAGGTCAACAAACCTGTATCCTCCCCTTCATAACCAAAGAACATGGACCAATTTGTTACCTGTAATTACCTGTAAACAGTCTCCAACCTGCCTGGGCTTGTTGATATAAACCTTGACCTGACCTGATGATTGTGTTGTGGCTTATGAAGCAGCAGTAAAGGCAAAATTTCACATTCCTCATATCGTGTTTATTCTGAGTTCTTGTGCCGTTCCTCTTCTTGACTTGTCTGTTTGTCGACTCGCACATGCTGAATAACTCATAAATCAAAGTAAATCTTAATGTTCTTTAGGCAAAGTGTCAACACTTTAATTAACTGCAACATTTGAGATATTTTTATTGATTTTCTTTAATATGGGAACGTGGTTTACCTGCATTTAAATGAAAGACATGGTCAATCTGCACCCGGGCTCTTTTTATTTTTACTGTCATGAATAAATATTCAGAGGAAGGTGAGAAATTGAAGAGGTTTTGTTTGTAATTAGCTAATATTTGTTGTTTTTGTGACTGTGATGGGGATATTATAAATGAGATGTTTGTCCTACTGACATTGTAATTAGACGGATTGTTTTCCTCTCATTGAGAGAATTTGTTTATATGTGATAGAAATGTTGTTTCTGATGAACTACTGTTGGGCACAACTTTAACCAATACTTGAGATGTTAGCTTGTTAAGGCTTGTTCACAGCAGATCTATCACAAACCACAGCTAAAAAGACCAAATCATGTCCCGAAATTAACGTTTGTGGCAATCCTGCAAAGGTAAAATCAACCCTTTGTTTATCTGTAATTCCTGCTGTAATTTATCCAACGCTGGGTTTGTGACACCTTGTTTATTTTACAGTCACACATTAGAAAACATGAACTTTACAGAGGACTCACCACAGCAAAAGATTTGGATGAATCCACAGTGACATTTAAAAAAAACATTTTTGCAGGACGCTGGTTTGATCTTATTTTTAGGACTTGGATTTCTCTTATTGACACAATGTGTCATTCATAGGGTGAAGAATGGATTGAATTTTTTTAACCAAATCGGGCGACAAATATTTCTATGTTTTTGTTGACAGAGAAAGAAAAGAAATGAAAGTAATAAATTAAAAGGTGACGGCTTTTATGACAGTGTAATTTGCTTAAACACACTTCAAAATCTACAGCAGACAAAAAGTGAAGAGATGCTGAAGGCGAATCAGCTTTAAATGAATAATAGAATTTTCAATATTATGCTTTTTCAAAATAAAGTAATACCATAACTAGAGAGCTAAACATGTTGTTTTCCATAAGTCTATATGTGATTTATTTTTATTTTAGAAGGTTATTGAGCTTTTTTTAAAAAAAAATTTGTCAGTCCGGAAACCTTGTAGTTCCTTTTTCCACCACTAGAGTGAGTATAAGCTGGAGCTGCTTGATCTAGAGGAGCAACAACTGTTATTACAAAGAGGAGAATGAGAACGATGAAGGAAGAGGCATCGGTGGAGTGTCTGTCCACTGAACAGGGCAAGACCGCGTACGGGCGAATATGTCACTCTTGTTCACATTGATGATGAAATGCATTTCAGATACTTTCACATGACTGTCACCTAAAAACACTGTTTACAATTTTAAAGGGAAGTTATGCTGTGCCGGAAATGATGTTGGGTTGTTTGGCTGACCAATCACAGACGTGCATCATCCGATGCGGCCGTCGGAAAGTTAGAAAATAAAGCGTGACTCCAACCGACCATCCGAGGCTGTTGGAGAGCCCATACGATGTCGTATCATTGTGGATGCGTGCCTCTGACACGTCGGAGCTGCGTTAGTATGAATCCAGCTTAATACTCATTTCTGCCACCTTGTGGTGGTTAGTGGAAGTGACAAGGTTGTCATTTAGCTCATTACTGTCACCTGGTGTTGAAAATAAAAGCCATTATTTTCTACATAGTATACCTTTAACATCTGTGAATAACAAAAAAGTCATACATGCAAAACAGATTTATAATTTTACAGAACAACAAGTCCCTTTTTACTCAGAAAGGATTAAAGGAACGCCACAAAAAAAAAAAAAAACTAAGACTTCCAGCTATTACAAAAAGCATTCACAAAGCATCAAACCAATAACAAAACCAGAAATTACAGCCAGTGAAAAGGTTGTAAGTGAGGTGGAGAAGCGTGATGGGATTATATGGAGGGAAAGCAACCAAATTAAAAAGTATGAGTTGGGAAAGCGACAGCTCCATTGCTGCTGTCGTCCATTAATGACCAGCCATGCTATTAGTGTGAGAAATGAATCCAGGTGTCGGAGAGACAAACAAACACATTGTTAATCTCTGTTCTCATCCGGAGTGTCATCAGCCCAACATAAATAAGGAGAATGGAAAAGTGAGTGGAAAGGTCAGGGTGAAGAGAATAGAGGAAGCTGCGAACAATGAGGCAGATGAAAAGCTGACAGGGATGTTCATGCTCAGCAGAGGCGATGGATGGAAATTGCTCTTGAAGGTATCAAAACAGGGTAATAAAACAGTAAAATGCAAGAGGATAAAAGAGGAAGAGAGAAGTGAAGTTGTTTATTCTGCAGGAAAAACAATAAGAACTGTTATTTGTGTCATCTGAAAGGGCAGCTAAGTCATTAATGCGCCTAACAAATCCCGCTGCTGAGAAACAAATACATACACAGCAAATCTAAAAGGATCCAAGTAACTAGCAATCATTGATGTGTTTGATGAATGATAATTAAATCATTAATTATTAGGAATGCAGAAGTAAATGAGTATCAAAAGCAGAAATTGCATGACTATAGAACCTTTTAGAAGGATAATTTGATATTTATTAATAGACTAGATCCTCATTCTCCCCAATGACCCACTCAAATATGGTTGTTGTAACTAGCAGGGTTGTTTCTTTGTAAAACTCTTGACTGGTGGCGTGGAACAATGAGCATGTGTGAAACGTCGAATCACAACCTTAAACTTCGCCTTAATTCTGCTGTTTTCTCACCCTGATTTGATTCTCTCAGTAAAAGCTCTCCTCATCTCTTTGTCCCTGATTTCCGCTGCTCACCACAGCACACAAACGTGGCATTGTGAGTCTATAAAAGAGCCAAAGTGTTGTACTGCATTGTGTGGCGACCGTCTATTGTTTGTTCTCCAGCAGGTTGAACGGGATGTTTGCTGACACTGAATCAAAGCAGTCTAAACACCAAACCTGTTTCTTCTTTTCTTCAGTACATAATCTTTAACTCTTGTATCAGTTTCTTATGTTACTATTATACCTTCATTTGTTCTGTTAGTCACAATTTCATTTATTCTAAACTCACATTACCAAACCTTCTCATGGTTTACACATTCAGCACGAGGCTTTCTTCTTCTGTGTTTCTAAAAGTAAGAATCTTACTATTGGGGTTGATGTCTTCAAAATACAATCACATATAAACATCAATCGGAAAAGGATAAAACTTCAAATTTATTTCTGCTGGCCTTCAGGCAAGCTGTATGGTGTGTGTGTGTGTGTGTGTGTGTGTGTGGGTTTGTATTTCTGACCTCCTGAGGACCCGTTTCCTGACTTTTACTATCTTTCTGGGATCAGAGGGTTCTTGTGGGGACCGAAGCCTGACTCCCCTTTTTAGGGTTAGGGGTTAGGTTTATAGGTATGGTGTGAATAGAGTTTTAGTTAGTCTTAGGGTTAGTTATAGATCAGTAATGGTTAAGGTTAGGAAAAGGGCTTGGGTTAGGTATAAATCTAGTTACTAAAATCAATGGAAGTCAATGGACGGTCCCCATAAGGATACCAAAACACACTTTTTTTTTTTGTGTGTGTGTGTGTGTGTGTGCATACCAGTCAATAACAGTAGATAGAACAGCAAACTTAAGACTGAAAATGGGGCTTTCACAATAAAACAATGTACAGTATCATTTTATAGATCATACGAGAGACGTGATGTGTTTGCAGTTTGTGTCTCAGTGATATACTGATACAATATACAAATACTTTAGCCTTTAGTACACTCCGGTTGCCTCGTCTCTGTATTACATTGACTTTCATTTATCTAATTTAAATATAATGATTTTCATTATATGAACTTGCTTTGTGTCCTCGAAAGGAAGCCGTTAAGTCCCTGCAAATGTGACTCTGCCTACAGATTTATATCCCCATGAGCTCGTACACGCATGCACGCACAAGTGGAAAACAAGTTGCACACCCTGATAGACACACATGCACGGAGCTGCTGCTGCTGCTGCTGTTCGATCGCGCTGCAGATTCTATATTGGATTTGCGTTTAGAGGAAGCTCGGTGCCTTGTTGGTGAGATGCTGTTTCATCCACACGGAGAGACACAAAGGAAAAAGGTGTGGTTAATTAACTTTTAAAATCTCACAGACGAGAAGCAGACATGCAGCCCTGGCACGGAAAGCAATGAGAAGTTATCAGTGGCTCTGGATGGTGAAGTCAGTTGGAGTTTCAATATAACCACCAGTTGTATTGGCTCCTCTCAGCCCACTTAATTGCAGAAGACAGTTTTCTAATGAGCCCGGAGGAGAAAATGGGTCAGGCTGCCATTGGAAAAAAAACCTTCTCTGAGGCAGTGAAACTACAGCTACATTAACTTCTGCATTATTAACACATCTATATTTCTTGTTTAATTAAGTGATTAACACACGCTGGAGCTGTTTTCAGGCAATTCTTACCATGTAGACAAAAATATCTCCTACCCAAAAACTGTGAAATTACCAAGCGTTCACCTTAAACAGAGAACTTCTTATGATCATTTATTTTAAATGACAGATTCATTCAGAGGTAATGAGAGACTCTGATTCAATGTGTCCCATTCTGCAGGCTAGGCCTTAATTAAAAGTGGAACAAACTTGAATAAGCTTAAATATCTGTTAAAAGACCTGTATTTTATAAGGTCTTGATGCTTCTTACCAATTATCAAAGTAAACATGTTTACCTCGGCTCCACGCTGCAGATGGAACTGCGATAATTGCTGCTGCCCTCTATTAGCTCAAAGTACTGACCTCAGAAGGAAAAGTATGTTTTCGTACAAATAGATTGTTAATATGAAGTCATCAGTTTGTTAAGAAGTTGTTATTAATTTGCATTTACGGGTTAAATTTAATGGGGTTACTTGATTTGTTTGAATCATATTCTTGAAATAAATCTGAGCTAAAGTATCAAAGCTAACACATGTTCATTGGTACGGGTCTTTATGCACCTAATTTTTTGTCCCCCTTTTTTTTAGTAAAAGATGATCAGATACTCAGTTTTAGAGAGCTCTGCTACTGAAGTGACACATTGATGTTATTTTGCATGAATTCGTCATCAGTCTTCCACATATGTTTTAAAAATGGTAGTTCAGATTTATTTAGTGGGAATAAGGTGGAAAGGTTCCAAATGGTTCATTTTCCTGTAGCAGAGAGCAGTTTGGATGGTCTGAATTGGTAGAAATACGTGTTTAATTCTGATTTAAGTCCTTTTGGCTAATCCAACCAGGATCAAAACCAAACTGGGAAGTTACCTTTTTTAAATAACTCCAGTAATTTCATAGCATTTCAAGCCATTGCTGTTTTATATATCTTTACAGTGTTGTGAATTTGACAAATCATGCTTATTTACATTGAATTATCTGGGTTTTAAATAACAACAGCAGCTAGCTAGCTTTAGCTTTTTACGCTGAAAGTGCTAGCTAATGTAACTAAATAATCACGTAATGTGAACCTGCATTACCTGGTGTAAAGGTTTATAAATCAACATTCATAGAAACTGCCATGAAACATTTGAGTTGTGAGTTGTAAAACAGTAATCTGGTGTGGAACTGACTTGCTCGGACGGGTCGTTAGCTCGTCAGAACTTATCTTGATTTGTCCGTAAGGAGGTTGTCCATTGAGTTATCTGAGATATTTAATGTGCAAAACCTTTCCGAAGATCAAAAGATCTAAACCATATTTTAAAAAGTCATGATTCACCAGTTGTCTTCCAGCATGACAGGACAAATTTGTGTCTAGAAGGTTGTTCATTTTTAGCTACAAAACCTCCTTTTGCTATATTTTATTATGTTTATTATATATTTCCTTCATTACACACTCAGCCTTTTCTTCATTTAGCCTCACTGCCTTCTGTATATTCAGTTGTTTGCTGTGATGAAACCCTTTGCATCACTAAAGAGCTCCAACAGAAGAAAAAAGATTTAGTCTCATATTTTTTTCAACCAAACCCAGTGAGCCGATATGTTGAACTTGTGTCCTTTTCCGTCCTTCATTGTCAAATGAATTGTGCATTGCCTCATTCATACATTTAAGAAGATGGAAATGGATAGATAGAAAGTAGAAAACACAATCCCTGCTGTGAATAAAAGAAGCCTTGAAATTACTGTCTTGCACAGCAAAATCCCCATTCAGCCCCTGCGGTCATCACTCCCCAGCTGTTTGATGACACTGTATTTTAAGTTTGCCTTGATCTCTAACCTTGTTTGAGGCTTGCTCTGAGCTTCACTTTGATTTGTTTACTGTTCGTTTCTCCCTGTGGGCTTTTTGAAAAGGAAATGCAGGACTGGAACACATCCACCGTAGTAGATCAGAAAAGAAAAGAAACATCTAGTCAATGAACCTGTTTGCAGAAAATATGTGAAGTTTGATTAATTCTGTGCTAGTAGGATTTGCTGATAATCATATTAAAGAATAAGCTGGCTCTTTTTTAGCAATGTTATTGTTGAATGTTGACTGGAATTTGATTATTTTATTTAATTTGTACTGTTTTGTGAGTATCAGTAGGTTTAGCACAGTTGCCTCACATTGAGAACATCTCAGTTATTTGTGAGATTAAGTAAAAGTTTCAACTTTTATTTCCTAACTAATTTCCTTTAAATCACTCTACTACGTATATTCAATGTAGCGTCCACAAACACGAGAATACAAAGATTAAGGTTATTATTAGTTTTTATTAAGTTATATTTATGTATCTGTTCATAACTTTTCAATATATTTTGTTAACAGTCAGACCACAACTAAATAAATTTGTGCTACCAAAAACAATTTGAAAGTAAAATATATAAAATTTGCAAGGTTGAGAAAACAATCCCATAAGTGTCTAAGGGTGCATTCACACCAGCCCTGTTTAGTCCGCTCAAATCGAACTCTAGTTCGTTTGCACAGAAAGTCCAGTTCATTTGGGGAGGTGTGAACGGGCAACCAAACTTTGATTCGGACCAAACAACCGAACTCTAGTCCGCCTAAAAACGTGGGTCTCGGTTCAACTGCATGTGTGAACGCAACCGGACTGGGAACACACCAAAATCATTAAACGGACTTTATTGTGCAGCCGTCTCAGCAACTTCGTGTAGACCACTACCTTGTTATCTGCTCATCCTGAACCCAGTGCTGCAGAATATTGATCTGATACATTCACCAAACACAAAAGATCCCAAAACCACCAGAATCTGCTGCTAGTCCATGTGTGTTTACGTTTCACTCTCCCGCGGCAGCGCCTGGAAGTGCAGTAACAACAACAAAAAAGTAGTGCAGTAACTCCACAGCGCCACCACAGGCGTGGATGTAAAGCATGATCCTAATCGTATTTGGTCTGTTTCATAAAGTGCAGTGTGAATCCAAACCACACAACTAAAAACAGCAACAATGTTGCAGTTTTGGTCCCCAATCGAACCGATTCCACCGGACTATCAGGTGTTACAGCCTAAGACAATGGAAAAACAATAACGTGGGGAGCTGTAAGATTTTACTATGACTTAGTGAATCTGGGGGTATTTTTACAGAGTGAAGTGATTCGTCAACGAGATGTAGCAGGAGCTAATGAAGAGCAGGTTTGTGTGGCTATACAACTGTGAGACTGAGGTAGACAATAACCAAATGACACAGGTAGAAACGGAACACAGAAAAATATACAAATACTAATCAAAGAAAGGTATTTAACTTTAAATGGGATCATTGATTATAGACGGTAAAAATGAACTTAAACCTAGTGTTACCGTGATTTAACCATGATTTAATTTAGTAAAACTCATCAACTCTCTTTAATTGGACACAGTTTGTCCTGTTTTGGGTGTACATACAGTCTATACAGACTGCATAAACATTAACTGTAAATTTACTCTAAATATTTAAAACATGGTGCCACAACTGTGTTATTGACAAAAAAAATTGAGAACCTTGAGTCCAGAAAAATCTCAAATTTAAAATGAAAAAATCTGCAGAAACCCATATAATTCAACATCAATGACTAAGAGACGAACTCTTTTCCCATACGAAGTAACTACAGCTTCCTCATCGTCAAGTGAAACAAAACCTTGTTGCTCTGGCAACCATTCTTGGCCACAGTGACTTGAAATATTATTTTAAGTGTCTACTGTCTGGAATTTCTCCAAGCTTATTAAAAACCTTAATAAAAGCAACTGAGTGAGATTAGCTTTAAGGAGAGGATTTTGTTTGATGAAGTATTCTATTTGGAGTCTGTTCAGGTTAATTGCAAGTGAGTCGTTTCAGACACAAGTTGCATTAGCTGCGCAAATGTGATGCATAAATTTTTGCAGAATTGTGTGAGTGTGTGTGGGAGCAGCTTGCAGCTCCACAGTCTGTTGTCTTCAGGAAGATAAGAGCCCTCAATGTCTTGTCCACACTTACACAAGTGCACTTCACTAAAGACTTTTGCATTTCCTTTCATCCCTAAACAATTATCTGTTTAACACAGCAAAACCACAGATTCATGATTTGAACCAATCACATTCAGCTGCTTCATGACATGTTTTTTTTTTTTAACACCAATTTACAAGCAGCTTAATCTGCTTTAATAAAAACTTAAATCTTTGTTGAAAGGATCTGCTTTTAAATCTCTTGTGCTTTTCCACACGAGCTACAAATTTGTTGAGTTAAAAAAAACAACTTTGACAAATAAATGTGATTGATTTGATCGTTCTGACAGAGCAGAGTTACAGTCGTCAAGTTCCAAGAGCTCGGATGTGACAGCTGTAGGTTGTGTAAGATCACAATTGGCGGTCTGGCTGGGGAATCGCTGTCGCATTGTCAGCCATGATGGAAAGGTCTTGATGAAGATGAGAGTCAGGTGGGAAAATAGGCCCTCAGTTTTGGCTGTCCAGGCTGCACTTCAGCTGGTGTGAAGGTGTCTGTCTCAGCTCAAAATGTCACTCGGGGAGCAGAAATTGCACCTCGTAGGACAGAGACTCATCAGTGAAAAGTCTCACACTCACTCTGTCAGTTTAAAGAAAACTGTGGTGATAATAAAGTAGATCTCTGGAAAAAAAATTACAAAATCAAACAGATTTTTTTAGCACAAAAAATAAGTTCAGTGGTTTTAATGATCCATTTGCAAAAATCCATAGAGATGTTGATACATGTCAAGTTTCTTAATTGATTATAATATAACTAGAGGAAGGTCCTGGAAAACAATCAGTATTCATATTCAGTTTACATCTGGAGGTTAAAACAAAAGATATGACAAAAAAAGGTTAAAAAAATATGATTTTTAGGACTTCAAACAAGATTACAAAGATAAAGATTGTGAACCAAAAGCAGGCAAAGATTAAAATAACCTTAAAAAGATGCAAATAAATCTGTAAAAGCGGAGTACAGTCCAGCAAGAAGAACAAAAACCAAAGATGGTCTATCCATCCTGTAATTGTTTCTTTTTAGGGAGGCAGGGAGCTGAACAGGTTCCTAGTCCATCACAGGGACATGTAGACATAAACAATCCTTCACACATAGACACACTCACACCAAGGGTCAATTTAGAATCACCAATTAACTCAACATACATGTTGGATAACCAGAGTCCCCAGAAAAAACGCCAAGCATACGAGGAGAACATGAAGAAAAGTCCCCAGATGGTCACTGTGTTTTCTTGCTGCAGTAAAATGATAACAGAACCAACAATTTGGAAGCAGAACTAAATGAAATCCACAAGGTTAAATCCATTTTCATTTTACAATAGAAAGGTTTTGAAATGCCAATTGAAGTGCGGAATAAAAGAGAATTACAAAGTCAAACAGAAAACAATTGAACATCACTAAATTCAGCTAAAGGGAAATTTGGCAACATGCATGTTTAATTGCAAAGTCTTAAATCTTAACGAGTTGCCAAATTTGCACCAAGCTGACTCTTTTATGGTCCCACTCACAACTGAAAACAATATTAACCAGGACAAAAAAAAATGTCTGAATCAACATGTTAGATCAGGTTTCTTCTTCGTCCAAAAGATTCACATTGAATTAAATCAGCAAAATAAACATGTGACAAATCAAACCAGCATCACTTTGGAAGCATCAACGTGGGTTTTTTAATACTAGAAGAGGCGTAAAAGCTGCGTGCAGTGTGAGCTTCTCCTCCACTAATACAAATCCTGTTTGACAAAACTACTCCTCCAACCTTTGACCTCATTCTGCATTTTCAACTCTTTACCTCCGTTCCTCCCAGCAGTAATCCATTCTCCCTTCTCTCTCTCTCTCGCTCTTGGTTTTAGCATGCATAATACATCTCCCACCTCTTCTGTCTCTTGTGCAACTTGAGCTGAACTGGCTCACACATATTCCCAGTCACAGAGATCTTTGCAGTCATGCAGTCTCACAGGCACAAAAATGTAAAACTGGATCTTTTGTCATTGTCAAATAATAAAGATTTAGAAGTCAAAAAAAGGAGAAAAAAACTAGAAAGACATGCATTCGCATTCATTTCAGTTACTTTTCCACTTTCCTGTCAGTTTTGATTAGCGTTCTGTCAGCTTAGTGATTATAAAGCTGATTATGACGAACAGAGCTGTGGTGTGATGATTATGTTTGTGAATATGCAGCTTATTGACTGCTGCCTCGTCACTGGCGCCTGGTTCCAACTGCTATGTCTAAAAAAGAGAATGGGTTTGATCTTTTTTCAGACGAGTTGAATTGTGGTTATAAATAACAGTTAAAAAAAACTAAGATGACCTTTTCTTGCATGTTGTGTACCCATTTTTTTGGGTCTCGTTTCCTATCCTGATTTCTAAAAAGAGAATCATGTTTTTCATAAAAAATAAATCTGTATTTAGCTTAAAAAATAATAATAAAACACCATGCAGGATATTGTCAGATAAATTCTGTCATTGAACTTAACGAAGCACATTTTAAATTTGATGTTGTTTCTGTGGAAAGAATTTGAACAACTAACATTGTTTCTGATGTTTGTGGTAGCCTGACCAATCAGATCCTCCTGCATTATGTTCAAATGCAGAAGGGTCTGACACCGGAGCCGCACCCGATCATTTCCACATCAAATTTTAGGACTGACCAATTACATACCACCTTTGTTACGCGTCATCCTGAAAACACGGAACTAGCGTTTTCCACCTAGAGCACAACATTCAACATGGCGGACTCGGCTGTGGATGAAGTGTTTTTGACACAAAAGCGACAACTGTCATTAATATTCGTCTTTTCTCCTCCATTAACCACGGCTCTGTAGCTACCATTACGGCTCCGCTCGCTAAACCTTTTGTTTTCGTTCCACCTCGCGTGTATCCGCTTTAGCGTCACTTATGGTGCGTCACTTCTGGGTTTCTGTGATTGGTTATCTCTCAACTGGCTAAGCCCGCCTTCGAAATTGAGAGACAGTGGTTCAGCTCCAGGCCCTCACGTCTTTGTAAAGTAATCTCTCAAAGACTTGGGCCTGGTTGAACAGGTAATTGTTTATGGATCTCTTAAGTCAAAAATGTCACAAGGATTTTTTAGAACAATATTTTCAAACTTTAAAATTTTTGCCAGTTTCACATTCCATAGTGCCGAAGGTTCCTGTCCGAATCCGAGCTGGGACTTTTAGCATGTTCTCCCCATGCATGTGTGGGTTTTCTCTGACTGTCTCTACGTGGCCCTGTGATGAACTGATGACCTGTCCAGGTGTAACTCCGCCTCTCCCTGCAAACCTGAACAGCAGGTTTAGATCATGACTCATTGACATCACATACTATTTTCCCTGTAGAAACATCATGATATATCTTAAGGCTTCCAGAGATGTGCTAAAGATAGCTGATGCTATTAGTATTAAAAAAAAAACAGTTCTGTATAAACAGCAAAGCTGAAAATAAAATAGCATTTATATCAACTTCTATAAAATTACTTGGATCAGAGTTGTTTTGAAACATCAGCAGCCTCCTTTTGTTTTAAACATGCTGTAATTAGCTTCACAGTCCAGTCAGAGCTAATCTCTCTTTCTCCAAAGTGAAGTTGTTTAAAAATGTATCCACCACATGTAAGATACTGATTATTACATTTTAACCTTTCCACAAAAACCCACTTTAAAAAAGCTGAACTATCACTATTAAAAAAAAAAAAAGACATTGTCTTTCAGCAGCAACGATACAAAGGAGCTCCTCCTTCTGTAAAACATTGTGTGATCAAGTAAGAATTTATGACTGAAAACTCTGACCAGACAGGACTTTTGTTGTTCAGCTTGTCTGGAAATTCTCTAAAACGATAAAAAAGACTTTCTATAAACATCTTTTTCTTTGTCGTAAGATTTCTTGTAATTGGCTCACAGCTTTGAGAATTCATGAGTAGACACACTGGAGCATATGATGTGGATAATTTGCCTCTTTGATGCTGCTGTTAATGCTGAACAGTGAAAATAGGCTTAGAGCATCAATAGAAACATCCAAAAGACATTTTTTATCAGGAAGGAACAGCGATTATCTCACAATCAGAAATACAATATAAACCTTCATGCAACAAGATTCCTGCAGTTTGACTTATCACCTGCTAGGATGATGATCATGAAAAGCTCTATACCCTTTAACACACATTTGCTCCTATACTGGTTGTTGTTTGGAGCTGAATTAGAACATCAGCAAGGAGGTAGATGTGAAAACCAGCATCTCCTTTACAGAAAAGCGTTTTTCTTTCAGCGACTATAAGTTCAGCTTGGCAAGGAATAATTTGTCTTGAAACATAAGCAGAGATGAAGACTGATTACCACAACACTAAATTATGGAAGCAAAGAGGAGCCCAGAAGAGGAAAACAAAGTGGTGAACAATTTACTAAATGGTGCCTCTTTATGCAGAAGCTTAGATCTCGTTTAGCAGCTATTAGGATGAGACTGAAAGAGTATGAAGGAGGGGGGGGGGGGGGGGGGGGGGGAATGATTTTAGGTTGTAAGATGACGATCAAGGAGTGAAAAGAAACTGAAACTGCAGGAAATATCTCTAATTGTTTTTATTTTTCTAATTGTTGAATGACATCAAACGTTTTTTTTTGTTTGTTTTTTTTTCTAATGAAAGATGAAAAACAGTGCACACCTCATTAGAAATTCCTTTCAGGTTTTATTTGATGAATATTCTGCAGACAGCCCACCTGGCAGGTTTAAGCAGCCCATTTCAGTTCTTGTACTGAAGGGCAAAGCAGCTGTCTGTCTGGGTGAAGGATGTAGATCTCTCTCATTATTCACGTCAGCTTTTCTAAACACAAAGGACCACTCAGAAAAGCTCCGACTCAGAGAGCTCCCAACCAAAACAAATCTGCATTTACAGCAAGGCTTCTGGAAACATTAATAAGCTCCTCCATCAAACTTACTGAATTACTGTTTGCACAGCATGACGGGAAGCGTGTTTGAGCAGCGTTGGAATCCTTAACATGCTCCACATCTTAATCCAGAGAGATTTCCTTAAGATCTTTAAGCATAGTTAGATAGTAAGATCTCCAGAGTGCTCTTTATTGGTGCTACCATTGTTTTAAGTGGATTGCTTCAAGCCCTTCTAGCTTGAAGCATTGTTAGCATGACTCTTGTGGTTACTGTCTGATTACATCTGTCTTGCAATTATATAACTTAAAAAGGGATTGTGGTCAAACGAGGTACAGAAGTGGGTTGCTGAGTGTAGAGAAAACTTTTCCCATGAGCAGCTGAAAAAGACTCAAGGTGATGGTGCATTTAAAAAAGAACAACGATGGAACTGATTGGTGTTTTCGTTTGGAAATGAGAGAAGAGTAAGAGCTTATTTTGTTGAATATTTTTACCTTCAGATAAAAGATAAACCAGTTTTGATATAAACCTTCAAATTAAAGCATTCACAAGTTGTTGATTGCAATCTATCAGCTGTTTTTTTAAATAAAAAAGAAGAATCAGCTTTCATGTGAGTTCACTGATTATCTAACAGAGAAAAAAGTTAACATAATAACCGACCAAGTTGTCAAGAGAAGATGCAGTGTCTGAAAAACGTCTGAATCACACTGGTGAGCTCAGTTTGTAAAACAAACCCCTGCTTGTTCTGCATGGGTTCTGCAGACCTCGGTGATAACCTGAAAGAGTCAACGTGGAGCGGTGGGATGAAGTTAATCCACCGCTGTTGTGTCTGATCCGCCTCAGGAGGTGGAGACAGCTGAGGCGCATGATGTGAAAGGGTATGCTGAGATTGTGGGATTTACATCTATGAAATTCAATGTTCGGTAGAATCTAATGCAGATAACAGCATGTTGAGGATGATGCACAGCAGCTATGTATGAATTGAAGCATTGTGTGCATTTAGAAGCTCCGAGCTCATCAAGTGGTCAAAGGGGAAAAATCCACTCACATTTTAGGCAGAATGCTAACATCAATGTGTTTTTTGCCCCACCCATTCAGTTCCATGCACATGGATTGGTCAATTTTTCTAAAGAGTTCTCAAACAACAACAACAAATAGCATGGATCCTTGTCAGTAATATGAAACATTTTATATCTAAAAAAACGTCAGGAAACAATTATTAACAGACCTTTCAATCTGTCTGCATTAAAATTCGGGTGGTTCCGGCTCCTTCCGTCAGGCTGCTTCGTCAGCAGCTTGTTCATATTCATTATTCGAATTTGCTGGACTCTGATTGGCTAACAAACTAGCCTATGAGCAAAGAATACTGTTTCCTGCCCCGCTGCGCATGGCAATGTCAGACATTGTGTCTTTCTGTTTGCTACGTCTTATGCTACAGCTTTTTAGTGAGCCGCATGCTAGGCGTGGTTTCAACTTCGGGAGCTGCCGAAAACTAACGAACAAAGGAGTTGCGACGAAACAGATACAGGCCGTTCAAACTCGGGAGAACTCGGGTGTTAAAAAAACTGAAAGAGAAGTTGTTGACCTGTTTTCACACCCACTATGAAGGTAAGAACACCTGTGGAGCTAAAATATTCAACAGAAACCTCAGAAAAAACGTTTTTTAATTGAAGGGCCTCTTTAAAAACCTGCCCCATGGTGGATTATCACACAGCTCAAGTTTAAATTTGATCATTTCTAACATGGTTGCTCCCAGTAAATGATCCACTTGCTAACATCGCTAACGTTTTTAGAAATTACAGTAAGAATAACATAAAAAATCTAAGTCCTTTTATTAAAATGACTATTTTCTCCGTTGGAAGACTTCATATTTATTAAGTAACTCATTCTTTATACTACAATTAAGCTGTAAAATGTATCAAATGCAATTCTATCAGTGCATGTAGTCAAAGTCCTACCTCTGTCATGTAACGTGAAATGAAAGCGTTCAGGTTCCTGAGTAGATTTCTTAAGAAATAGCAGTTAAATGTTTGATTTTTTTACTGATATGCATGACACATACCATTAAGCGCTCTGCACGACTGCAGTTCTCACCAAATCTTAATTTTCCCAGTAAATCAGTAACATCAGGCTGAGTCAGTGCACACGTAGTTCAGTAACAAGTGAACAACAGACCCTGTCAAAAAAACCCATAAGGGCCGTCTGTCTCGGTGTCAGCTGCTCTGCGGGCTGCAAACATAAACAGCATCCAGAAAAAGCAATCTCAACAATTTATTAGCTGCAGTGAAGGATGGATGAAAAGAAGTATTGATGGCACTGGTGGTTCAAGGTAAAACTAGGTGAGATTTAACACCCTGGGGCCAGTTTCACAGAGACAATTTGTATGACTATTTATATGCAGATGGTAAAAATAGTGCCAAACCGCAGACATGTCGTTTCGCAAATGATTGTCGCTCAGACTGCAAATTGCAGATAAATGTGTCGTGCACAGTGCTTGTCTTTACAGTGTCTCTCAAGTGACGGGGGGGGGATGGCTTTAGATGAATCACATTCCAGAGGAGATGGACTAACAGTATAGATTTCAGTAAACATGAAACAAATAGTAGAGCACATGTTTCTTAAGCTTTTTTACAATAAATAATATATTAAAGAAGCATATATTTAGGTCATGTTAATAAATAATACACTTACACATGTATGATACATGGGATGATCCACTGATTCAAATTCTGTTTGTGCATTTTAGAGGTTTTATGATGCAGAGAAGATACATGGAAACTCATGAGCCATACGCTTTGTTTACTGTTCTTGGTTTCTGTGCACTTTAGCATGGAAACATTCAGCATCAAGTGGATTTTCAAGAAAATTCAAAACTAAAAATGCAGTTGAAAATTGTTTTTCTGGTAGTGCTCGACCAATGACAGTCATTTATCGGATTACATCGGAAACATACATTTTGGGTGACGTACTGTAGTCACGGAGCAGCTGAATAATGTTCAGTCGAGTCATGCAACCAGTCAGGGTCATTGTTCTGTTTACTTTGTCCATGTGACACCAAGTGAAGGACAGTATATAAATGTTCTATGTCGGACACAATGAACAACCCCAAAGCAGAACTATAAATCAAGGCTGAAACTTCTGTTATTGTAACACAGTCATGTTCCTTTCGTTGTACGAGAACTTTATTGGATCCACGTTTCAAATTTCTCAAGCCTATCTTGGGATGAATGGTTCTTATAGTACTGGACATCTTATACAAGCCAGTACTCTTTATACACATCTGGTTGTGATTGAAAAGACAAGAAGGCGACTCACCTTGTAGTTGTGTATGTGGTGGTGGTGGCGGGGGGGCTGACTTTATAAGATGTCCAATACCAAAACCGTTTACTGATCTTGAAAAAGGCTTTTATACCCGAAACTAGGGATGCACTGATACTGGTATCGGGTATTAAGGGCCAATACCATTCTAATGTACTCGTATCGGTGTCGGTTGCAGTACTAAATAACTTTTCCGCGGCCGTTTTTCAGACAGCCTTTGCTGGAACTGGTGTTCTGTTGAAGTATGTTACCTGTTGGGATGTGCTACCGATTCCCACTGCACACATGCCGTTCCACAGTCTTGACTTCAATAAACAGATTTATCATTTATTTTTTTGTTTCTATATTTTTCCATAAAAACATTTTACCTATCAAATAAATTCTCCCAGGACAGAAACACTAAATATGATGTTATTTTTACTTTCTTTGCATTGTCAGAGTGACAGGCAAATGTTTGGACACACCCACAGTAGAAGAACCCAACAATGGCCGATAAGGACCCAAAGGGCTTTTATATAGAAAATATCAGGGAAGGATCATAAAAATATGCTTAAATAATTAACAGGACACACTCGCTATAAACAAGAATGCTGTATAAACTTCCAATAACATCTCATGATAAAATGAGTTGTCAGTTTGCTGAATGGCGGCATTTTTCTTCAGGGCAGCATAAATCATCAGAACACCACTTCCGGCTGTGACCCGAATTACTGAAGTTATTAAGTGTAATATAGAGGGGACAAGAAATGTCCAGAGTGTCTAATATGAAGATATACATGTTTTTCGATGAGTATTCACAAGTTTCAAAACTGTAGCTTAAAGTTTTAAGAGTAGTTTTGTACTGCTTTCACTGTTGCCCTGAAATGACACTTAAAATTTAGAAACTTTGCAATAATTTCA
>SSNP01000056.1:2786678-2820816 GCA_006937955.1 Pachypanchax playfairii | reverse complement strand
TTTTTTTTTTTTTTTTTTTTTATGTAGTTCACCATAATTTGTTGTAACAAGCATTTTTTTGTGTGGTAAAAGTATCGGCATTAGTACTAGGTATCGGCAAATACTCAGATCCAAGTATCGATATGTAGCATATCGGTTCAGAAAAAAGTGGTATCGTTGCATCCTTACCCAAAACATTTATCCAGTAAAGTTCATGTTTTACATATGGAGCGAGTGAGTGCTTTCATTTATTTTTTGAGATGTAAATACATCCTGAAAACAAAATGCAATGTTTAGATAAAATGAGATGTGAATCCTGAAAGATGTTCCCTGGATGTGCTGTTCAACATATAATCGTAAAACTGTGACTGAATGGAGGAAGTTTGTAAATGATCAGGAGTCGTTTCCTTCTTCACTGACCTGTAAAGGTAAAAACAAGGTCGAAACCTTCTATCAGGAGGCCTCATTAAATCTTGTTTTCACCTTCTTAATTCAGAGTGAAAAATGTTCCGTGTGTCATTTCCGACATAAATCAGAGCAGAGAAGAAGTAGTGCAGTTCTCCAAACAGAAACAGCTGCAGCACCAACGATCTTTGAGGATCTGCGGTAATAATCGTACTAGATCATCCTGTTTCCCATGTAGAGACAACACATCCTTCAGCCAATCAGTGCAGTGATTATTTGGTTGCGAGGGCCAGTCCCCATGTGGGCTTGTTAGGGACCTGATGTTTGTTTGTTTGTGAAGAGAAGGAGTTCGTGTGTTTATTTCAGTAACTAAAGAAGACAGCGTTTGTTTCTGTTATCAGATGTGGGAATTAGTTCAGTGACAAAGTAACTGACCCGAATGCATTCTTTCATTTATCTTTATTGATGACACAGACGGCTGATTACATTATTTATACTGCCAAATTATGTTATTTCTAGCAAGAATTTAAATCTCTACCAAAGTATAAAACACAAAAAAAAAATAATTCAAGACTGTAAATTACCCAAGATTCAGTTTAGTTTATAAGATAATTTCAATTTCAACTCCCTTATGTTTTTTTTTTTATTTGTATTTATGCTTTCTTTATTTATGATTTATGAATCTAATCTGGCTCCGCCCACATCTGACCCCTCCAGGTGAGAAAATGTCAGTTTTATTTACTTTATTATTTCAAACTTGTTCTGCATTTTGTTATGACCAACTTTAACATGAGAGTGTTTTAAAGATGCACATTTAAACTGTAAATAACTTACGGGATGAGAACATTAAATATGAAGTCACTACTTTATCAGAAGAGTTAGTGGTCGTTATCATCTGTATCTGGATGATCTGTTTACCTTATTAGAACTTGGACATAAGAATAACACCACACCCAACTTCACCATGTTCCAGTTACAAGTCAGAAAAACTGTAAGATTTGTAACTATTCTTAGCCAGTAGAAATATAGTGGATTTTTGCAAATTCAAAACTTGGAGATTTTGAAATCTGCATACAGATTGAAACGCACCAGTAGTTTGAGTGAGCAGCTAGCAAGCTGGTGACCCAGATGGAACAAGATGTTAGTTCCCTTTACTAAAACCATCAAGCTGCAGAATCTACCATTAGTATATCTCTTTAACCAGTGTGTTTTTTCTTTAATGTGATAATAATTTGGGGATCTACTAGCAGATGTGCCAAACAGCCTTTCCGACCTTGACTAAAGCTGTGCATTGTATTCTGAGAAATCAAAACATATCATGTAAAAAAAAGTGCTGCAGGTTAATTTCCAAAACAGATTGCCACGTTTATGGCAAAAAAAAAATGAAAATCATAGTTTAGTCGATAGACCTTGAGAATAAAGCTCGATTAGTCTGACAAAACATGACAAATTCACATCATAAACACTCAGAGGAGCAATAGGTTAAAAAATAGAGTAAATTATCACATTTTGAACAGACATGTACTTCTCAGTATAGCATGAACTTGCTATTTGTATTGAAAATTGTATCTTTAAAAAGAAAGCAGTGGCATTCAGGAGATACATAGAAAATGTACGGAAAGGGTGAACTCCAACTTGAGTGATCAGAAATCCTTCATGTGTGAATCTAAAGTCACACAATGACTGGCTTAATCAAGGCTGCTAAGATGGTTTTAGAAACTTTGAAAAATTCAAATGTTTTAGCAATTATCAGTCACTAAATATATCAAGCGTTTTTATGTTAGTAATTAGAAATTGTGTTGATATTTAGGCTTTTATGTTGAAAATTTTCACAAACGATGTATCTTTGTAATAAACTATGATGGAAATGAGCCTTGAAAAGTCTTGACAGAACAATAATCACAGTTTTTATCCTTAAAGGTAAAAGACATCTGTTTGTGCCCGTAAGAGTTTTGAAAGTCTTTTCATTGACGCAGACATCTCCATCACCTGAAGCTTATTCAATTATAAGTTTATTTTATTTTGTTTGGGTCTTTTTTTGAGAAGGGGGGGTCTGCAACATCTTAAATCAGATTTCTTTTCATCATTATACTGCTCTTCTCCTCTCCATCATCTCTGCATTTGGTTTTCCGATTCAGTCTGCTTTTTTGTTTTCCTACTTCAGCACCTTTGTCTCTGTTTCTTTTGTTTCCCCTCATACTGACTCTGTTCCTGAGTAAGCCTTTTAAATTCCTGGGAGACGCTGTGAAATTAGCTCCTGGCTCCTGTGGGCTGTAGATATGTGTGTGTGTGTATGTGAGTGTGTGTGGTAGTGTGTAGTCTTACTACAGACTTTGATCAGACGTAATGGGGACTTTTGTCTCCCTGATGGGTTTATGTAATGGGATGCAGGTACTATATCTGCAGGTACAACGCAACCTTGTTTAGTTTCATCTTTTTGTCTCATCCTTTCGATGCATAACTTAAATGTTAAACGTGGGTTGGAATAAAGAAAACAAGTAAACACAGATATGACTATAGGTTTCTAGGAAATATAAATCAAGGTTGTTATCAGTCCACATTTTAGTGCATTTCCTACATTTGCAGAAGCATCTGTATAAAAGAGTTTATACAGAGCTAGTTAGTGAGCTAGTGTTTTATTTACTATGTTTGTGTGAATTTGAAATTAAAAATACACTTGAAATTCACAGTGTTAATTAACATTTAAAGCTCATGCTTTAAATGTTTTCCATGTAACTTTGGAGCATTTTCATGGTTTTTATATAAGGTAAAAACAATGTATTTAAATTGTATCCCAAAAAATGCAAAGAAATTATTAATATTTACATCCTTAGTTTTTACCAAACATAAATATTCTGCTGTTTCCTTTAGCTAATTCAGATGTTCAGTCCATAATCTGACTGGAATGAGGCTTAAATACATGAGAACTGCATGCACAGCTGCTCTTGTAGTCCAAGAATGAATATAGAGCCATAATTGATTACAGTCCATCTTCTATAAAATCAATTGTTTTCCCCACGAGCAGTAGAAATTTGAGTGTAAAAATAATATTCAGCTGTTGTTGTCTTAGATAGAGGCAGTGCAGTTTGTTGCTTTATCTTCCTGAAACAGTAACCTTTTGATGTCTATTGGACATTTCTCTATGGAAATAAAGAAACTCTTTGTATTCTTGCATGATTTTTAACATATGCACAAAAAGTTTGTCTGTTACTGTTTTTTTGTCTCCATAATAAGCAGAAATTAATTTTTACGTCCACCAAGGAGGTCATGTTTTCATCAGGGTCTGTCTGTTTGCAGGATAACTCAAAAACGAATAGATGGATTTTGATTAAATTTTCAGCGAATGTCATAAATGACCTAAGGAAGAATCCATTAAATTTTGGGGGTGATCTGGATTACCACCTGGATCCAGGAATTTTTTTAAGGATACAGACATACAGTAGTACTTTCTACAATATGTCCACTTGACGGAGGTCTGCGCTCTCCGAGTGCTTTTCTAGTTCATAACGTTAAGGACATTTTAACAGAAAAATTTATTCTGAAAGTTGTCTCTGGCTGTCAGAAACAAAACTGGACGGAGGTTTTGCTCTGGGAATTTTTTATGTATTTACTCAGTTTCATGGACCAAACCTTAATTCTGTTTCCTGAGAACACTGTATAATTATTAAGAAGAAGTCATGATGGTAAAACTGCAACCCTCAGCAATCACAAAACATATTTAAGACAATAGCAGCATTACTGTTCTGTTATTTCAGCTTTATAGAGAAAGTTTACATCTTTATCTACAAAACCAGAAGTGATATTATCTTCCTTTTTGTGGTGAATTGAAGTTTCGTCCTAATGGATAATTGTTCACACCTGGTAGCAGATGGAATTGCCCACTGTAGTAAATTACATCGCTGCCTTCAGGGAGCTAATCTCAATGCTGATGGTCCCTTTATTCTATTGTCATTACTGTGCAAACAACACTTACCATAAAATAAAGTAAGGTAAAAAAAAAAAAACTGTTTATTGCTTCAGAAAATTGAGGTCTTAGTCTCAATTAGCTTCTTCATCACGATGTATGTGGTTGTGTTTGAAAACCTAACTATCATTCTTTCTTTGAGATTGAAGGTGAAAACTGTAGTTTATGTATTGAGCTCTAAAGTAATCTAACTTATTATTTTTTTAAGAATATTATTACAATTACATTTGTTAAATTAAGACTTCTGACACGAGGATGGTTGCAACAAATTTACAGCCTAATGTAAAAATTCTCTTAAAACAGCTCCAGTCTCAACAGTTTTATATTATAAAATTTAGTACAGATAAAAAAGCTGCAGTGAAAAGACGCTTTTTTACTTCAAAAGAAAAATACAACTTATTATAGAAGTAAAAACCCAATTTAATTTAGTTTCTTCTCAGGTTTTTCTATGTGGGGGTTTAAAAGTGAAGGAGTCATCAATCAAGACACCAATGTATTCATGAACCACCTCGATGACGTTCTCTCGTTTCAGACACTTTCTTATTAGATAACATTAGTGCAGTCTTCTTCGCTTTATAGACGAGTTTTAACCGAAAAAGTGAAGCTGAACAACAACAAAAGCTTTTTGCTGTATTTCAATAGCCTGAATAAGAGATGTTACATAACAGTAAATAACTGTGTCATCAGCATAAACATGCATATTAGCATCAGAGACATTTTAACCCAAGTCATTGATGTTTAAAATAAATAGAAGGGTCCCCAAAACTGATCCCTGTGGCACCCCCTTTTTGGAAAACAATAAATTTAGGACAAAGACTCTCATATTTGATACAAAGAGTCTTTTATCCAGATAATCTGCAGCTGCATGCTTCAACAATCCGAGGCTAAGTAGTTTGTTTTTCAAAAACTGCACGATCAGCTGTGTCAAAAGCTTTGAAGAGGTCTATAAAAAGTGAAGCACAGTACCCTTTCTTTATCAAGTGCCACATAAATTTCATTTGTCTCCTTCGTAGCAGCAATGATAGGATTGTACTTTTTGCAGGAACTCTTTCATCTGATCACAAACAAGGGATTCCACAATTTTAGATAGAACACATAGATTTGATTTTGGTAATTAGTTCAAACTGCTGGATCACCCTATTAAAAAAAAAAAAAGTAAAACAAAAGCTGATTTCCAAACTAATGCATTTTTTTTTTATCAAATCTGGTCCAGGCGGTTTTCTGTGATCTCATGTTTTTAGAGTTTTATGCATTTTATGGACATTAAAAGGAGGAAATTTAAAATGATTTCCAGAAAAAAATGATAGATTCTATGCCAGGATTTACTTCGTATTAAAGATACAGATGTTAAAGGTTTTAAAAATAGTGACTGAGATTATTATTGTTAGTCTCTGCTGTACTCAAACTAGCCATTACCTCATTACACCTCTGCCTCTTTCTGCTTGAGGATCTAATTTATCAAATATTGATGTTATTGTTGAGTTTAGAATTATGGAAGATACTGGAAAAACAAAAGTCAAAAAAATCCAGGCAAAGAGTTCCTCACAGTGAAAACCTCTTAGAAAATGTCTGGTTTGCTTAGAGGAAACACCAAAAAATATCAAGTCAGATGTAAACATGCAGAAGGTTTTCATGTATTTGTCTAACTTGCTTTTAGTTTCAGGCAGAAATGACAGGTATGTTAACACAAACACACTTTCTTCCACTGAAAACCTTTTCCATACACCTCTTGAACTTTCTTGCATTCACTCTGCAAACAGATGTGCAAACAGTCAGAAAGCAGTGGAGTGATGGTGCAAACGGAAGCAGGACGAAGTAGACCCAGTTAAAAGAGACAGCTCCTGCATGCTGAGGGAGGAGCAACCTCTGCAAACTTCCAGAGGAGAAATGAGGTGGAGGAGAAACCGGAGTTAAACAGAGCTGAGTAATGCACTTAGAGTAAAGGAAAGACATTTATCTCTTCGTCCTCTGGAGCTCTTGTTTTCCCCGTGGAGCAGATAGATAAGAAAGCTTGTGCATGATTGGCTTAACTCTTGGCTTGTTGCCACTTCTGTTCCGATCGCTGTGGAACGGCGACAGGTGCTGAGGGATTCTGTCAGATAGGATGGTATTTAAACAAGATCGAATAGTTTTGTTCAGGAAATCAGCTGCTTGAATTTTAATAAGTGGATTTGAATTCTTGCTATCACAGTCCAGCACATGTTCTTGGTATAATTTCCATCAAATTTCAGTTTTGGATTGACACTCAAAAGATATGCAACCAAATTGTGAACTCTGAACTTAGTAGCCACTTGAACGCATTTCAATAATTGTCATCTTTTACAGTGTTTCTCTTTGTTGGAAAGTTTTCTTTTTTGCTTTGATTTTTGTTGCTTCTTTATTCTTTATAACTAAATTATTCAGGTTTGAGAGGTTTAGATGAAACTCTGACAACAAAAAAAGCAGGTTGCAACGTTTCACTCAGCACAGTTTATATATTGATGCAACAGCTGTCAGTCATTATTATTATATTTATTATTATTATTATTAAGAGTGGAGTGATGAGGCTTCTCTGGCTTTACAGTTCCCACCATTTAAAGGTCGTGGAGATATGATGACCAGCTGTTGGCAAACCCCAGCAGAAGAGTCTGTTTATCTTCAGCTAGCTTATGTCCACACACTCACTCTGGAGCTCAGATCCATACGTTGCTCAGTCACACTAACTGACATGTGGTCAAGTGCTGTAGAGTAAAAACAGCCGGCCCGGGGCAGCAGAGCGGTCACTGTGTCAGTCTGTGCAGGTGACATGTTGTCTTATCTTATATTTATTACACTGAATCCACAAGCCCGTTATCTCCCAAAGATTTGGATCTAGGTGGATCTCAGGACACTTGAAAGCTTCTGAAGATTTGATTGGAGAAGAAATGCAATAACAGGAGGCAAGTCTGCAGTGAAGAAGTCTGAATCAAAGCTTATACTGTTTTTCTTGTCAGTTTCCTTCTGTCTCCGTCTTGATTTGCTGCTTTTTTCCCCCTCTGTCACTCTGTTTTGGCTCACCTTCTTTTCTCTCTTTTAATACTTGTCATGTTCAAACTCTCACTATTTCTTCTAGTCAGTCAGTTACTCGTATGTTTACTGACTCGATGATGTAATGTAGAAGCATCAGCTTATTATCCATAAAAACCTGAATTAAACATTATAGTCCACACATCTGAAACTCAGTCATTTTGGAATCCAAAGCAGCAACATGTACAGTAAGAAGTTCTGTATATTACATGTGAAAGATAAATAAATAAAAAATATACCATGAAAAAGCTTCATTGCTGAGCTGCTGCAATATAGTGTGACTTAAAGACATGAAGCAACTGAATACAGAACAGAAACAAGCAACAAAATAAAACCAAGACTGATTGAAATAAATCAGAGGAAGCTATTAGCACAACAAAGTCTAAACCTGAACATGAACATCTACAGGATTCAAAATGTTCCCTAATGACAGAAAAAAGATTTCACCAGATTTCTGTCAATGTGAACATATTGAACATCACGAGTCCAAGACATCACTCACAATCACCATTAATTTTTATTGCTAAATGAACTTTACTTTGAAATGTAAGTATCAGATTCTCGAGTAGTAACAACAATATATTTACCTGCTGTTTCCAAACCTGTTTGTGCCATGAATAATTTAGTTATAAATAATAAATCAGCATTTGAAATACTAAAGGTCATTGACCCCTCTGAATGATGTCATTAAATATATCTGTAATGTTTTCACAGATACAAAATCTTTCTTGGACCATATTGCATAATGTTTTTTTTTCCAGCCGTGTACTTTTTACCCGACCCTCCAGTGGGACGTCTGGATGCATCTTTAAAACATTTTTATATTCTGATTTATCTTTAACTCTTGCTTTACATGCAAGAACAAATAAACTAGCGTGAGTATGAGTAAATAGACAAATAATGTTTTCTTATGAGACTCACAATTGCTTTGTGTTCTTTTATAGCGTAAACCAAGTTGTCAAAGCATAATTCAACACTCATTTTTGCCCTAAAAAACTCTCTTTATTCTTATTTGATTATATTTTGCATCCCTCCTAGAAAAAACACTTGACATTTGAATGGAATTATAATTGCTCTTCTTCTTTCCCAACACTCTTTTCTCTCTGCACTAATTGCTTTTGTCGTTTCTGCTCTGTCTGTGTTTGTCACTCTGTTTCGTCTACATTAACCACGGCGTCTCTCAGCATGTACGCATGAAGATTTCTTGTTTCTCAGAACTCCACAATCAGGCTTTTCTTGGTCCTTTCCTCTTTTTATTTCCTTCAGAATCGTATAATCCCCTGCTCTGCATGCTTTTTTACCATTTCCCCTCTACTTTTTCTTTTGTAATTTCTTGATTTTTGTGTTCAATATCCTGACAGAAAATAGGCAGAAAAATGAAAGGATGTCAGTCTGAATCGAGGAGAAAGGAAATTGTTTTAAAAAGGGTGAAAATGAGAAGTTATTTGGAAAAAGAGGCCGTCCGGTAAAGGTTTTCCTTTAATTACCTTGAAAAGAAAGAACAAAAAGAGGAAGAAGCATTTTTTATATATACATATACAGTATATCTGCTTTGAGCCACATTGTTCTGTTTCTGGATCAACTGGGGGATGTGATGAAGAGGAGAGAGGAAGGGGGTTGATAAATGAGGGAGGTTTTAAAAATAGAAAAACATTTGGGGCTTTTGGTCTCTAATTTGAGAGGCTGAGTTAACAGAGAACGCTCATACTGTTTTCTGGTTTGCCAAATTCTTACATAAATTTACAGTCTGGACAAACTACGTCCATGTCCTATCTTACATTTGTCCTCATTTTCGTCCATCTTTGTCTCTTTCTGCAGTTTAACTTTCTCTTTCTATTTTTTAATCACTTCTCAGACAAAAGAATCTGAAATATCTGTAAAATCTCTTGTTTGGAGGAAAAATAGGCTTCGTGAACTATGTTTTTTTAAGAATTACAGAGTTTAATTCAAAGCACCTCTCCTTAAAGAGGCCATTTCATACAAATTTCAGGACTTTGTGATTATTTCTTAAGTATTAACCAGTAATATGAAACATTTTATATCTAAAAAACGTTAGAAAACACTGATTAACAGAACTTTCAGTCTGTCTGCATTAAAATTCGTCTGGTTCCGGCTGGTTCCGTCAGGCCTCGAGCAGCAGCTCGTTCATATTCAGATTGGCTAACAAAGTAGCCTATGAGAGCAAGGTATACTGTTTCCTGCCGCGCTGCGCATGGCAACGTCACACATACTCTCTTCCTGTTTGCTACATCTTATGCTAACAGCTTTTAGCCAGCAGCATGCTAGGTGTGGTTTCAACTGCGGGAGCTGCCGAATACAAATGAACAAAGGAGTTGTGATGAAACACATACAGGCCGTTCAAACTCGGGAGAAATCGGGTTTTATCGCCATCTGCGTAGTTTGAGAGATTAAAACTGAAAGAAAAGTTGTTGACCTGTTTTCACACCCACTATGAAGGTAAGAACACCTGTGGAGCTAAAATATTCAACAGAAACCTCAGAAAAACCGTTTTTAATGGAAAATTCACATGAAGTTCACATATAGAAAAAATGTTTCACATGTTAAAACACATGAAATTAACATGTACCATATGTCTGTTTCACATGTCAAAACATGTAAAACTAACGAGCATATATCAAATGTATGTGAAGCTTTATTTTGCACATGTTGTTTTAAAACATGGACTTCAAATGTGGAATGCTTGGGTTTTACATTTGAAAATAACTTGTGAAACATTTTTCTGTGTGTGCATGAGGGAAATGGGGTTTTGGAACAAAACAAAATAACTTCACAGGTTCCAAATCCCAGTTGTTTTTCTGAAATTGACAGCCTTTCACTGGTTTCATGTGTTAAATCACACCATACAAACACATTGTGTTTTGTACATCGAAAATTTGATTGTTGGGATATTTTTAGTCACATACACATTTCTGCTCACATGTAAAGACATGCAAAAATCATGAAATTTCTTGATGTTTTCGATGTTCCCTGTTATAGATCATTGAGGCAGCTGCTGAAGTGATAACTCTGATTTCAGATCTGGCTGTAAAACTTCTTCATTACCTCAAATTGTTCTTGGTTTGATTGATGCATTGTCACAACACTGATGCACATACGGAGTTTCACTCAGAGTCACACATGAAAACTACTAATTCATATAATTCATCAAATGTTGGAGAGTTTTAGTTTCTATATTTGATTCCTATTACTGTGATGCTCAGGGAGAATTTGGATGTTTGAACCCAGATAATGGTTTTACCAACTCTTGACAAAAAAGCATGAATTGCTTTATGTGATGCTTTTTAAGAGGCATATTAATTATGTTAAATACATGACGTGACAATAATAAAGAAAAGACTTTGCGAGGGGAACAGAGTCACATCCACCACAAGTTTTTGTTTAGCATTCCTCACTTCTGCCAAAGCTCAGCAGTACGTACAGTAATCTGATGCAGTGTATTTCTGAAAGCCACTCTCCCCTCTGTTGTGCTATCTGCTCACAAAGCTCATATATCAGCTTCAGCGGCTGCAGATCAGATCAGAAGATGTAGCCTGAGGAGAGGAGTAAAGATTTGGTGGGAAGGGGAGAAAGAAGAGACAGAGATAGAGAGGGGTAAGTTAACAGTCTGTGGGGGGAAAGGATGATGACGGGAAGGAATCTGGCAATCTGCCATGGCCATGAATAAAATGTATAAAGTACACTGTAAATTTTTAATGCTGTTTAGTTCCCACCAAGAGTCTCCGATTTGCATTCTCATCTTGTGAATGTGACGTCTTCAGTCAGCACTACAGGCCTGGATTTACCTATTTTAATGTAAATGTGAGTATTTGCAGAAGCTTCACCGGCTTGTGAGCGCAAGCACACTCACACATGCACGTTTAATATGACTTATTTCTGTTGGAAAAGGCTGATTGGGTTGAAGGCGTCTGGTTCCCCTTGAGGATCAATTTAGCTCCCTCACTTCCTTTTTACTGTCACAAACTTCCTTCGGGAAGCGCCATCATCGGAGATTTCAAGCTCATCTCTTTAAAAAGAGAGAAAACATGGACGGGCATCGTGGATTTGCGGCTGAGCTCTACTTCACTATTATAATAAAAGGGATCTTGTGTTTTTGCAGCAAGTTTTTAGCAACCTTGTGCTGAATTGCAACATATCCTTATTTTAAACTATGTAAATCTCACTGTATATACTCGATGATTTGCTGTGAACAACGTGACAGTGTAATAACGCTACAAGATAAACTGTAAGTTACGGAATTAGACATCAAATATCACACAGTAAAAGCTTTATAAATTACTTTTTGAAAAAAAAAAGCCAAAATTCCATTTTAGCAAAAGATTTTCACTTGGTGTAATGATGTACATTAGGATGCCTCCTCTGGTGTGGTTTCAGGCCCCGGCTGATGAGGCTGCATCTCATTCCAAGCTAAAATTCAGAAGCTGTGTTTGTTTTGGCAGTAAGCTGCTCTGAAGCATTCAAGTGTGTGTTAACACAATCCCTGGAGAAAAAAGCATCAGCAATGATACCAGGGAAAACAATTCATGCCCGTCAATCTCGGATGGGGTTATGAGGCCATTTCCAAACAATTTGTCCATCATTCTACAATGTGAAAGTTTATTTACACATAGAAAACGTTGGAGACAGTTGTCTGTCTCTCCGAAAGCTGATGTCTGAGTGAGTTCAGCTCAGGGTCAGAGCTCAGCGAAATTACAGGAAACAAACCCAAGAGCTCCATCTCAGACTCTTCAGGCCTCAGTAAGAATTTTCGATTCCAAAGTTTGCAACAGGATAATAAAAGACTGAACAAGTCTGTGTTGTTTTGAAGGGTTGCTAGAGAAACAAATATTCTCCTCTCTTTAACAGACATGGCATCACGGTGTAGCAAAGCTGACTCTGAACGAACCACCATGTGCTTTTGCAAAAACAAGCCAAACTGGAGATTTTAGACTAAAATACATGGTAAGAAAGGGCTGTTGCCCCCTCTAGTGGAAAATGAAGATACTACAACTTAATTCAACAGTAACTTCACATAACGGCAACAAAAACCTTGTATTTGTTCATAGACAAATACATTTTTTGGTTTAGCATTAATGTAGAATATAGGATAAATAAAAATCACATGGCAGCAACAGATTAGTCTTCGCCCAGATTTTTCTTAAATTTTTTATTCTCTTTGTCGTAGTTTTCAGCCAGTTGCTCTAAATCCCTGTGTGAAATCTCTTTAGTGCGATGCTGGAGACAACGGCCGGGCGGGTGCGAGTGTGTCTGTCTGAGAGATGGTTTTATACTCCAGGAGGCGTGTCTTAGAGACGATACTGGTGACGTAGACATGAGCGCTGCCGTAGGGATGTACCACTTTCAGCCAATCACAAAATTCAAATGCAGTAACCACCTTTCAACCCTAAGAGGGCAGCACTAAGACGTTTTTAGAGCAAAAAGTGTAGAATTTAACAAGTTTACAAGAAGAGGGCAAAAAAGGCCCAGAAAGGTTGCGTTGGTGACGACCCACTAATACAGTTTATGAGCAGAAAAAATCTGTTTTAAGGGTGAGTTGCTCTTTAAAGAAATGAAACCATGTTATCTTCAAATTCACTAGAAGTATAATATGTTAGTATTTGTTTTGGTACAGAATTAGTTCATGGCCCTCTGCAGTATTTGAATGCATGACCCTTTGTTTTACAAAATCATGAATTATGGTCATGCAACAAAATAATAACCTTTAAAAACAGGAACCTACTACCAAATGGATAATGAAAAGAAAGAAAGTCCCCCGATGGAACAGTAAAATTTCAGTATTCGGCTTGATTAATGTTCTTTACCACATAACTAAATCAGACTATTCAACTGCAGCTTTCAAATCCCATAAACTCTGCCAAAGAAATATGAACCATACACACTGTCTTACCTAAAGGAGGACAAGAACATTTTTTTTTCAGCATTTGAGCTTTGAGTTGCTTCATATATCAAGAAATCCCTTGTTTGCATGGATTCTGCTCTGAGACCTGGACAGTATGTGCAGAAACAGCCTCATTTCTGATGAATCACTTCAGTTAGAATGATAGAAACTTGATTTTCAGGTCTTTGGAAGCAGTAATACAAACTCTGCATGTGCTCATCTACAACTTTATGTTGTACAGCAATCTACATAGAGTTTGCATAAAACTGAGAATACTTTACAATCCAGCCCTTGCAGTTTTCAGAGTTTCCTTATTTCTGGGTTGTTTTTTTGTGTTTTTCCTCTGGGCCAGCTGACTCAACGCTGCAGCCTAGATTAAGTGGATTATCAAGCTGCTTAACAGCAATGTCTAATGGAACCACTCACTTTGTCGCAGTGGTGTTTAAATGCAGACATGCAATTAACCCTAATTAAAACGTAGCCACAGCTAAATGAACATCACATACAGTCTTATATTAAAAGGATTCCATCTTCACTGATGGCTGCAGTTCTCTTTAAACACAATTTTAGCTTAATTCAGAAAAGAAAGGAAAAAAGACAGTTTTTGCTTGACAGCAACCTCCGCCAGGCTGTTTGCAACTTTGAACAGACTTTGATCACCGTTGCAGCACCAGTTCCATCAAAGTTGATTTTATAATAGCTGGAGTTTTATCTCCTTGTAATCTCTTTAAAAGGTTTGGATGACATTGGGACAGTGTTGCAGTGAGCAAAGGAGGCAGTTAATGCTTTAGAGACATGCACATTAAAATATAATGGGGGACTTTTTCAAGAAAAGGTCACCCTTGTGCCTTTATCTGAATAGTAATAGGGTTAATAACAACACATGAACCTGAGTTAACACCAGCTTGTATACTGTATACAAGCTCTTCTATCATCTACTAGATGCTGCTGCTGAATCTTGTGAACAGATGAAACAGAGTTTGCACGCACAACATGGCTGTGGCTGCAGGTCAAAACAAACTCAGATGAAAATACCAACAATTAACAGACTGTCCAGATGGTAGAGAACTAAACAAGACAGCAAATGTATTCATTGCACAGGATCTGAGTAAGAAATGCTATACAAAGTGAGTAATTTCTCATGAGTCACTGGGCTGTAAGCCAACGTGGTCAGCACTTACTCTGCTTGTTGTAAAACAAATTACAGAAAAGGTGTAAAAAGCAGGAATTTGATGAGAAAAAACATGGAAGCCTATACATCGAGACACTTCTATTGCATTTTTAAATGCACTTCTCAACAATGTGGACCGCAAATCATTCTCAGAACGAGCAGCTCAAGTGTTTTTGGTAGAGACGGTGCCTTGGCCTTGGAGATCAGCTTATTAGATCCTGTCTGATCTAAAGAAACACTACAGCTGTCAGACATGTCTGCGCTCATCAGATCAAAACCTTGAGACAATGTCTGAACATTTTCACTAATGAAGCAAAATTGGTTTCTATCATCATTCGGGGCATGAGGCATTTTTTCTACAGCAAATAACTAAAAACTGTGATTTCATCCAGTGATGAAGTGCATGAACAGCTTCAGAACAACATATTGTATTGTGTCATTCTGTTTATTTTAAAAACTTAAATCTAACTGTTGAAGTAATTTGTGAAAATGGAAGAGCAATTATGCTGCTTCTATATGATTAAAGAGGGTAAAGTAGAACGGTTGTCCAAAACAAATGTATTAGCCTGTTTGGATCCAGGAATAAATTGAATCAATATCCCAGACAGTGATCCGGATCACCACCAAAATCAAATCGATTAGCCTTTGTACTATTTCTGATCTATCCTGAAAATGTCATCAAAATCCATCCAGGAGTTTTGAAGGTATCTTGTTAACAGACAGACAGACAAGAGAAACCCCGACAGGAACATTTCCTCCGTGGTGGGTAACAACTTATTTTTGGTGTTGATCAAAACATGGTGGGGACTAAGCTGCTTGGTGGAGGTCTGCGCTCTCAGAGTGCTTTTCTAGTTTTTTACTCTGTTCTCCAGTTTGCATGTGGAATTTGATCCAAGATGCTGCATTTACATGTTGTGGAGCATGAAGTCTACTGTCATGGCTTTTTAATCAAAAACTACATCAGTCTAAGTTACATATAGCGTTGGGTGTGTTACTATTTTTGTATACATGCAAAATGCGTTGACAACGTCTGTGCCATTAAATCCTGCCCCCACACTCAAAGCACTTATATCCCCAAGTTGGGATCCACTGCTCTGACATATTTAATTTGCAATGAGTCCACTGAGGTCTTGGAGTGTTTTATTGATTCAGTTACTTTATGGAATCTTAAAGCTTCTCCACCGATGGATGGATGGATGGATGGATGGATGGATGGATGGATGGATGGATGGATGGATGGATGGATGGATGGATGGATGGATGGATGGATGGATGGATGGATGGATGGATGGATGGATGGATGGATGGATGGGAGTGCATCTCTTTATTGTGTAATAAAACCAACCCTTTCCTTTTAAACACCTTTTAGCCCAGCTCCTCAGCCTCCCTCTCTCTCCTCGTCTTCTTCACCGTTCTCTCTGTACAATTTTCCCTGATTGTGTTTCAAATTGCCTGACACATTAAATAAGGCCATGTCATAAGGCTGGGAGTGCAAGTGTGCGAATGTAGGAGTTCTTCTTTATTTTACCACCTCCAAAATCAGATTCACATTACATGGACCTTTCAAGTTAAGCTCAGTATTCAGAGTGAGTAAGACGGAGTTGTAATAGATCTGATTCGTAGCATATTGTGCCATAATTACTGACCTTTCTTTCTTTCTCTTTCCTTCCCCTCTATTTTTGCACTGCCCTCTGCAATTATTTAAAGGAAGCTGAGGTAAGTGTCGTCTTTGTTCCTTAATGTGATAGTGCTGTTCTGAACCATTTCACTGTACCTCAATAGAAGCTCCAGAAATTACAGCGTTTTCTAACACTTGTTTAAGGGAAAAGTCAAAGAGCTGAAGAGTTTTTGCTTATTTAAATGCACAGCAGGTCTGATGTCTGGTCAGGCATAGCATGGTGTAGCTTAGCATATTAAAATCTTGCTCTAGTGGCTTTATGGCTTTCATACTTTTCACAAGTTTCTGAAGTATTATGAACCGGTCTATTGGATAATGTTGAGTAGCCTTAAAATAGAGAATATAAATACTTTTCTTGACAGCAGGCTCCCTTTTCACACTGGAAAACCCCACTCTGATGTTAAAAATCCACCAAAACAGGGGCGTGTTGGTAGTGTCTTAGTGAGATCTATGAGAATCATCAAGAATTTGAAGCAGGACTCACATTGTCTAACCTAACGCTGCAAGATAGATTTGGAGTTTTCCAAACCCCCCAAAATCCATCTTGTACTGCTTGCTCCAACTAAACTGTCTGACTCAACTCCACTGGTGATTTGGACCAATCATGTGTTTGCATTGTTCTTTGGGCGGGTGTTCAAGAATGATTGGCAGCAAGTGCCCAGGCAAAGCAAAACAAACATGGCCGCACTGGTGGACCTACGTAATCTATTTTCAGAGAACTATAGACGATTTCTTCTTTGAAAAATGAGCAAAGGGAAGCACTTTTGTGTCTTGGTGGTAACAATGTGCGTACTTTTCTCTCAACTGGATTTACTGTGATTGGCTAAAGGCAAATCATGGTAGACAGACACTTGCCGGTGCGTCCTCCAATCAGCTTAAAAAATTATACCAGATGTCCCTCCCCTTTTTCAGACACTTTGTATGGGAGCAGTTCAAGATCTGTGTGTACACATAGATCTGGCTCTTGCCAGGTTATACATTGTCCCAACCTGTAGCGTTTACCCTCAACTTGACTCCATCAGAGGAAGTTGTAACATTTCGAGTCATGGTTAGGTGTTACTGGCAACTTGCTGCTGACGTATAGAGCGTAGTGAAAGAACAACGGAGCATCTTAGAGACACTGGAAATATCAGGAAAAACCTCTTTAGCAAAGATTAAGTGTATAGCATTTTTTAGATTACCTTCACACTGATTGAGGTTTTCATATTTGCTGCGATACAACTACATTCCAAAAGGTAGTGGAGAGCAAAGCGGGATTGTTGTCCAGTGTGAAAAGATTATTATTCAGAAATATCAGTCTTAAATGTATCAGTGTCATACTGATGACAAAATGCCCTCAAACAACATGCAAGCTGCTTTAGAAATAACTATTTCCTGCCAGTAAAAAAACTCAATTAGCTCTTGATTGTTATGGCAAACAGTAAAGTAGTACACAAGTTCAATAAATGTGACTGACTGTTATCCAGCCCAAATATTTTGGGTAAAAGTAACTTTGTACTTGAGAAACATTTAGTAAACCTTCTCTTTATTATTCTTTATTGCAATTTAACACATTTGCAATTAAAATTTCCCAAAAAACAATATAAAAGCAGGACTTCTTACAGCTTTGTAGGAAATTTGAACCATAATTAAACTCTTCTAATTAAGAAACGCAGACAATATGAATATAACATAAAGAGTAAGAAGTTCTGTCTCTTGCATTTACAATTATTTACAAAGTACTCTCTATATTGGTGAATCATTTTTTGGCATCTTTTTGTTGTCTTTTTGACTTTTGCTCCCCATCACGCACCTTTCTACACAAAACCTTTCAACCTTGTTCTTATTCAATAATGAAGGAGATAGAGTTCCTACTTTCAGACCAGCAGGTCTCTCTGCCTCCATCACACAGTGTCAGAGACACAAACTCGCTCCCTGCTGACAAACAGATGGTTCATTCTGAGAAACAGTGGAACTGCAGAAACCATAACTAGACATGTCTTTGAGTTTGTGTGACTTTTGCGATCAAAGACTGACCTCGTGTTTTGGGTCGGAGGAGATGAAGTGTGTTATGTTGCTATTTTATAAGGAACACTCCTACTTACCTATTAAACACAGGGCAAGGAGCAGGTCAAGTTTGACTTGAAGTGCATCTTTTTCACAACATTAACCATGAAAATTGAAAATAAAAATGCTAAAGGAGGGTAAGACTGTTGCAGCCTCGCAAAAAAAAGCAATGTGGGACACGCTGGGAGTCGAAGATTCAGGCAGGATTATTCTAATCTCACATACCGTGAACTATTCAGATAACAGAGTTTATGTATTTAAGTCTTTTATCTCGGAGTTTAAAAGTGACTAATACCTCAAGTGACATCAGTAATGGCACCTTCCATTTTTAAGATGACTGCACTTTATGTTGAATTACTTTATCATCCGTAGGTGTGACACACATGCAAGGCTACACAGTGACATTTAAGCAAAAATCTCTTTTCTCAGTTATTTTTTTATCAGTCTGCACAACCAAAAAAAATCTGCTCTGAATGAAGCCACTGAATCAAAGTGTTTTTGACTTCAGAAACCCAAATCTCTACTGATTTCTTCCTAGAGAAGTTGCCTCGTCTTTCTTTAGAATATCTCTAATTGATTTCCAATGACTCTTCTGAAGATTAAGAGTAATTAGTTCTCTTTAAATTGGGAACAACTGCTAAAAAGTAATTCAGCACTTCTTATCTCTGTCCTCAAAGTAACTGTATCTTTTTTCCTCATATTAAATGTTTTTATCCCAGTTTATCTCCTTTTCAGATCCTGTAACTTTTTTATTCCTCCATTTCTTCACTTAAATTTTGTCCCTTTTTTTCCCAAAGAAGCCTAAAATAAGAAAATATGTTTTGTAAAGATAATTAATGCATAATAAAAATATGAGTGAAAAGAACAATTATTAATGAGATTCTAAGTAACTGGGATTAGGATTATACAGCCTGCATTAACTAGATTTTTTTGTGTTTCTATATAGGATGACTACTTTAAAAGCTGGGCTCCAGCCAGGTCTCTTGACCAAGGTGAGTGTATCACTCCTTAATTTTGTATGTAATTCAAATTTTCATTGCATGTCAGTATAAAAGCATCTAGCTTCAATTGAATATGCCCAGTTATTTCAGGTTTGACTCATTTTGACTCATTCTGTAGTTTTTATTCATAGACTAATCTATTATTTTGGTGTCATAATGTATCTTTTCTGCATAATTCAGTCATTTTATTATTAAAAGGCATATATTTTAAATTCAAAATATGTTGGAACCATCCTGTACGTCTGAAAGCATAAATGTAAAAAATACATTTCATTTAGTTTAATATTAAGGGATAAAACAAATGGATTATTTGACATTTTTAGATGATAACACTTTGATTTATTTCCAGTGTTATACCATGTCTAGTAAACTGTTCTAATTGTTTTAGTTCTTCTATTCGTCTAACGTGATACAAAAACACAACTTTGTGTTTATTTCACTCTCAAAGTAACACTTTTACATCCCTGCTCCTCTCAACTCTACTCTGTTATTGTAAATATTCAAACTCACACACACAGTCTGGCGGGGGGGGGGTTAATTGATCTGCAGCTCTCTGAACAACAAAACATCTTTAAATCTTCCCACCACTGAGCTTGTTCTTTTCTTTACTAACTCAGTTTGCATATCTAGCACAGTAACAGCAGTTCTTCAGGGAAAGACCTGCTGAGCAGGTTTATCTGGGCCAGCTCCTTGTGGATACAGAGACTAATGAGAAAGCCTCGCCTCAGTGCATCAAATGCTAGTGTACTCTTAGAGACGCCTGGAAAGGGAAGGTAAACAGCACACCATTCTCCCAATCCAGAGGATGAATTTATTTGAAGATTCTGACAAATCCTTGTTGCCAAAGTCTTTGAGGACCAAAGTCTGATTTAGATACTAAATATAATTACTAACTTAGACCACTGACCTGATGTATCATGATGTACAATGAAACATGAAATCAGTCTTTATACTGTAAACTACCAATGACTGGAGCCATTTTCCTACCAATAAATCATCACAATGAAGTCTTACAGGAAAATATTTTTTGAGTACAGCCTTTTACAACATGTCCAACAGAGTAACAAACAATATAAATATTTTCATTGATGAATTATGTTTTCAACATTTCTGTAGCTTTTTCAAATTTTTTAAAGATTCCCCCCGATCATTTTTTTAGCTATTTTAAAACGTTCTTAGTGTCTTTAAATAATGCCGTTTTTACCCAAAATCACAAAACCTGTGCCATTTTCTAGGACGTAGTTTCTGCATAGCGGCAGTAGCTCGTTAGCAAGTCGCCTCTGTGCTGTGGGAGGAACCTTTAGCGTGAAGGATCCCCCCACCCCTCCCTGTTGCTGAGAGCTCTCTGTTTAAGCTAGCTCTTTCGCTAGCTTACCGCTAGCTTACAGCTAATGGAGCAGGAGCTTGTGGCCCACCCAGTGGATTTTCTAAACTCAGTCTTTTTTAGACACATTTTTGTGTCTGAGACTGATTCACAGCTATTCGAATACAGATATCCTCAGAAATGCAATTCTGAGCTTAATTTTCTTAAGATATGTCCTCTAGCATCAGAAAAATGCCACAAGAACATGTTAACAACACGATAGTCACGATCTTTATCAGAGTGGGTCTTTAAATGCTGTCACATTCTGAGATACTAGTATTAAACTGAAACAAAATTAAGCCATGAAACAAAGATTCAGAAATAAACAGACTGGACGACAGTGGCTTGATTTTGTGACACATGAAAGATAGGATGTGTTTTTATAGATGCAAGTAAATTCTAATGGACAGATGTAGGACTGATTATATGTTCTATTTAAAATGGATCAATGTACTTTGGGGCCCATTTTTAAGTACATTTTTACAGACTGTTTAGCACTCTTTCTGACCTGGTTTGTAGGTGGGCTGGGGTCCTCTGGAAGTCAACAAGGTGTTGTTTTGCTCCTTAGGTCTTAACTTGGCTGCTTTGGTTTGGTTCCAGATGCTTAAACACCTGCAGAGATGATTCTTTGCTGAGGGTTCAGACACTTTAGCTTCCTGATAGAGAAACAGAGGAGGAAGATGTATTTTAGAATATTTGATTGAGGTGAGACCAGTAGTGGAAGAGGTGAGGGTATTGTGGGCATATTTAATTTAAGAGAGGTAACTACTCCAGGAAGATGGGTTGGTTGATGCCATACACCTGAGGATGGTTTCCTGGTCCTTGTTGGCTCAATCAGCTTGGACTAAGGGTGGTAACCAAAGGTGAGACTGAGGCTTGCTTGTACTCAACTACATCATGGTTCAAAATCAGCCATCACAAGTTTTTGGGTTGGGAGAAGGTATTATTGGTGTTGAGCAGACTTGGCGGTGTGTATCCAGTGAATCAAACTAGCTTAACTTGAGGCAGTTTAACAATCCAGTACCAGGTTCAGGATCTCAAGCTCAAGCAAGTTTCAAAAACATGACCAAGGAACGTATCTGACTTAATGCACACATGTAAACCTTGAGAACTCAGAAGCATGCAATATGTGCTTAGGACGGACTTTCTGGTATTATCACTATGAATGTCTTGTCAGAAACAACGCACAGCAGCAGGTGTCAGAAATTTGGGAGAAAGGTGGCTCCAGGAGATTTTTGTGAGATTCGGGAAACTCACATTTTTCTGACTTTACATAAAGTTGACTTTTGAGTTGTCTCTCAAGGACCTGGATGATGTGGGCCAGATGTTAGTCCAGATTCGATGAGTAGATCAATGTCACCACAATAAACAAAGACATTCAGAAAATACCAGAGTAAATAATTTACATGGGCATGAAAAACTGCAGGAGTATTAGTGAAAATGAAAGACATGACCAGATATTCAAAATTGCTCAAGGGGTGTTAAACGCTGCCTTTCATTATTCACCCTTACAGATCCTGATCAGGTGAGGTATTACGCATTCCAGAGCTCGAACTTTGTAAAGATTTACATTGCAGACCAAAGGTTCGGACACACCTCCTCATTCAAAGAGAATGAGAAGGTGTGTCCAAACATTTGGTCTGTACTGTAGGTACCATATCATGACTTGAAGGTTATACTTTTTTAATGGGAGAGGATATTTGTTTTTATACTGTTTATACTGTTTTTGACGTTTAAATCTCAAAAATGTTTTTTTTAAACAAAGAAGAATCCACCAACAACGAGGTAGAAGGATGACCTAATAATACCAAACAATAGAGAATCCCATAATTTAAATTGTTGGAAAGGTTACACTTGTGGCTAGAAGTGAATCACCAGTCGGAGGCAACAACTGAGATGTTTTCTTTCTGAAATCCTGGACTAAATCATGGTGTTCAATAAATATTCAGTAACTGGGACTGACCACGTCGAGTCTGGAAGCAGGAAGTAGGTTAGTGAAGGTTCAAATAGCTTTGCAGAGAACTTGGGAAGATTAGTTTAATGGCTCACTAATGGCTTTACTGATGAGACAATGAAACACAGGGAGGAACAGCAGGAGGAACTAGAAGAAGTAAGAGGAGCGCATGTGAGTCCAGACGGTGCGATCAGGTGAGACAGAGTTTGTTCCAGACTGATTGTCCGAGGTTTTCAGGTGGCAGGAGTGTACAGATCTATTCACAGGTAAGTGATTTCACTCACAAGATTCTTCAAGTTTGTTCACAGAGAAAAGATGATTTGCTAGTTTCACTGGGATGATCTGGAACATGAGTGCAGGTAAATAACTTGACAGGTAACTAATGACTTGAAGAATATTTACAAGTATAAATCTGTCCAAGTCGATCGCCAAAGTGACTTCAACGGTGTGATGTTGAGATCGAGATCATGGCCTGTAGATACACTCACTGTGTGATGAGTTGACTGAGAGCAGGTGAGTTGAAGCAGCAGCAGGCGATCAGGAGAGTGAGTCAGGCCATGAACTCACTTGCAGGGAGACAGAGAAAGAGAATAAAAGAAGGTAAAAGCATGAAAGAAACGGTGGGGAAGGTAGAGAAAAGGAAAAAAAGGACCGAATCTGTTTCTCCTGAGTCTTCTTGTTGATTTTAAGGCAGTTAAATGGACCATAAGTTAAAGTCTACAATTATTTTCTTTCTGCCTTGATGTTTCTGCTGCAGAGCTGAACTTTAGCTGCAACCTGACTGCTGCAGAGCTGAGATCGCACTCTGCAGTCAACCCCCCCCCACCCCCACCCCCCCCCACACACACACACACAAACAGCACAGCTGGGAGTAATGAACAGCAAAACAATTATACAACAAATACGTAATAGAGTTCAATGAGACAATCTGCTCCTCTTTTGGGAACATTAGCTGGCTTCATGTGAAGGAAATACTTTGCCATTGCTTTTCATTATCACCACTGCAGGCGTTACACTCCAAGCTGTCTTCAGTCAATTCTGACTGCAAAGTGATGCATCATGTAGAAAGTGCCAAAATCCTTTTAATAAAACAAACAAATCATCAACAAGAATTTATTTTACTGTCTACTGCAAAAACAAAATGTCAAATTCCAAACTGGATGATTTAAAGGACAAATCTCAAGCTACAGGAACGGCAAAATAATATTTTAGGGTGTTTCTTTAGGAATCCTAAGAAGTAATTCGTCAAATGTGAGAAATATTGCATAGACGTACCCATACTGAAAGATTTGATTTCCAGTAGTGGAATGTTTGGTCAGATTCCGCTCTGTATTGACAGGTGTGACGGTAGTTCTTGATTGGGAGTTTGTGCAGCTCCGAGGATACAGGAATTAATCACCAGCTGCTGATTTTTGTTCGATTGATGAATCCCATGTTGCCCTTGGAGACTCATCAGCAGCAAGAGAAATGACTAGAGGAAATCCAGTCCCCTGATCAATCACTCAGTAATTAATACCCACCCCAGCTACATGGAGGAATTCAATCTGATCACTAGGGACACCAAACTGTTAAATCCTGTGCATCAGCTGATAGGTAGTGTATTTCTGTTTGTTTTGGTATTTTTATGGTATTACAGTAAAAGTTCATCAAAAATGTTACTTTTTTTCCATTAAAAAAAAATCTAGATTTAACTAAATTCTGAGTTTAGACACTTTGTTCATTTTATTTTATTTTGTTGTCTCTCGTCCTCCATCACATCATTCAATCCAATCTGCTGCACTCAAAAACTTTACATAAGCTTGTTGTGTAACAGTGATAATTATCTGAGTGAAACACAGTGACCACTGAATATAAAACTCCTGAGTGGAGTAAATGAAGCATCGCGGCAAAGAGTTTACATCAATGATTTTCCCTAATCAAGTAATTTTGGTTACTCGCTGAGTCGTTTCAGCTTTATTTGTGACTTTGCCGATACTGAATCGCATTTTTACTGAGTTTTATTTCACACAGTGCTACACAGGCTTCATCCAAATTGGAGTTAAATCCATACACTCATAAACCATTTCAAGACGTTTTATTTTATTAAAATAGAAAAATCAAAAAAGGACAATTGTGTACACACTTAAAATTTCAACTGAAGCTGTGCAGTTAGTTAACATAAAAATGTTACGCAGCTGTTGATGATCGTAACTCGAACACTGCAGGACAAACATTTTCATCAGCGGCAGCGATACAGAACAAACACGCCAGCATAAAAGACATTTCTTGTCCCACACTTACCCACTAGTGTTATTTGTGCTCCATTTGTGCACTCATTAATTTCAGATTCTGCACACACAGCTCTCTTCTCTCACAATAAACTCGGCATAGTCTCATTTTGCCACAACGATATTTCCCCCCTCAGCGAGACAAACTCATAAAGATAAGTTACTCATTTATACATTCTTAATTAACCCAGATAAAAGGAGAGGATGTCTCTTAGGATGCTGGTCACGAATCATTTAGCAACCAGGATAAAAGAGAAATCTGAAAATGTGGAATCTTTTGTGAGCATGGAACAAAAGACTCAACAGCTAATAAGAAAGAGCAACAGAAACGACAAGCAGGCAAAACAAACTATGATCAAACAGGTGCTGAAATACTTCTTAATGTATTTAGTTGGTTTTATTATCACGTGCGATGTAACTCTTGGGCTTGCAGGGAAATATTCTGTTAGGTGTCTTAAATTTAGTACTGATTCCACAAAAATATAGTTTTATGTGACAACTCACCCCAAAATATCTATCTGTGGATGTGTTTTCTGTTTAGTATCTTTATTTTTTATCTTGTAGGCCAGTTTTCCTCCTCTGATCATGTCAAATGGATTTGCTTGTTGTTGTTTTTTTATTTCCTACATTAACCCCTTGTGGGGAAATTTGTCTCTGCATTTGACCCATCCTCACCGTGAGGTGAGGAGCAGAGGGTAGCCATCTTGAACAGTGCCCGGGGGGCAGTTTCGGGGTTCAGTATCTTGCCCAAGGATACTTCGACATGTAGCCTCTTGCCGGGACACGGGATCAAGCTCCGGTTTCCCGATCGGAGGGTGACCTCCTTCCCGACAGACTACGGCCGCCCCGAGGCAGCGGCGGGTTCAGTATCTTGCCCAAGGATACTTCAACGTAGCTTTCCAGCACCGGGGATCAAACCCGCCATCTTTCAAACGAAGGGCGATCGCCCGTCCACAAGATTACGCGGCCTGTTTGTTTGTTTGTTTCTGACACCGTGAGTTTATTAAATAGTGAAAAAAAATCCTAAAAAAAGAAAAACAATCTCTGACTAAGGCTAGTGAGAGTTATTTTCATGCAAAGTTAATTATTTATTTTCAGACACTTGCTTATTATTATTGCCGTCATCATGTGTATTTATGTCTTTCACAGAAATGTTATTGTTGAGGCTCTTTAAAAGAAAGTTTTAATACATTTTGCCATATTTACTTACATTTCTCTAATGTTTATCTCTTCAGTTTTGTTGTTATTTCTTTCAGTTTTTTTTTTTTTTTTTGGATTTCATAGAACACGGGCAAAATTAGCTCAACTGTTCACAGAGCTAATCTAAGGATAAAATACACCATGTGCCAGCAGGATAACGCCACGTCCTGTTTGTCTAACTCTGACAGAATGAAACTCATTTCCATAAGAACATTTATCATGGTGGTAAATAATTGCCTTGTAATAAAGCAGCATTCTAACTACCTGTAGGAGACAGCTGTGCTGCAGTGCTCATATTAACTTGGGCATTTCTGGATTGAAAAGCAGAAATTCAGTTTTCTTCCTGCTATTTTAAAGGTATACCACGTAGAAAATAATGGCTTTTATTTCCAACACCAGGTGACAGTAATGAGCAAAATCACAACTTGTCACTTCCACTAACAAACACAGAGAGGCAGAAACGAGTATTATTCCTCACTCCGTCACACAGAGCGGCAATGTTCAAGAGAATTTCTCACAAAGCTGTCTCTAGCTTGTAAATGCAACACCAATATTTTCTCAGGGTTTGCCACACTTTTTATCGCTACGCTTCTGTGACTCGTTGCATCCCTTTTTTTATTTTAGCAGAAGTAGAAGTAATGATGCTGCTTGCTTTGTGAGCAGTGAATCAGGAGCTCGGCCAAAAACTGGCTTATACGCACTCTAGTGGTGGAAAAAGGTACTACAAGTTTGCCAAACTGACAAAAAAATATCTTAATAAGATCAATAACTTTTTAAAATAAAAATACTGTATTTTCCGCACTATAAGGTGCATCAGATTATAAGGCGCACCTTCAATGAATGGCTTATTTTAAAACTGTGTTCATATATATAGGGCGCATGGAATAGAAACTACTGTAGTGGCTGGGGTTGCGTTATGCAAACTTTATTACCGTAATAGAATACAAACTGGTTCCGGGTCCATCACATCAAACTTGTCATTATCCGAGTCAGTGTCGCTGTTGTTGCCAGGCAGTTCAGTGACAATTCCTGCCTTCGTGAATGCTCGGACCACAGTTGAGACTGATATATCAGCCCAGGCATCCAAGATCCATTGGAAGATTGTGGCTTATGTTGTGCAGCGCTGGTGAACGTGTGCTCACCTTCGGTCATCCACCGCTCCCACATAGTTCGCAGTCCAGCTTTGAAAACCCTGTTCACACCAATATCCAGCAGCTGGAGTTCTTTAGCCAATCCACCCGGAATGACAGCAAGCACTGAATTAGTGCTAGTACTGTAGCCCCCTGACTACGGTAGCCTAACCAATATTGATCCATACACAAGGCACATTGGTTTATGAGGCGCACTGTCGGTTATTGAGAAAATTAAAGGCTTTTAGGTACGCCTTATAGTGCAGAATTTAAGGTAAACCATATGTGGAATTATGGCAATTATTATCTCTCTAATAATGGTATTACTTTATTTTGAAAAAGCCTAATATTGAAAATGTAACAATTTTAAATGTACATCTCTGAAGCTTCCAATTTATGTGTCAGCATCTCTATCTGTGACAAAATATGATGTTTTGTGTGGCTTCTTACATTATGTTACTGTAGAGTTAAGCTGAAATATCATTCAACCCCCAAAAGGAGGGGTTGCCTAAACCCCTCACCTTCCCTCCCCCCTCTGTTTAGAACATAAATCTTTTTATGTCCTGCAGGTCACTTTAGCTGTTTTCCAAAGTCCAACTTTTTATTTCCCTACTTTCCACATTCCTATTAATTTTGGTCCATTCCCATCATTGTTGTTTGGAGAGTTGTGCTTAGAAGGCCTTTGAGCAACAGAGGCAGAGCGGAGGAAGTAGATAACAGTTTTGCCGTCTGCGAGGCCGGTGTTTGAACCAGTATTCCAGCTATTTGAGTCTGGCTTTGTGTGTATGGGCATGCCCAGCAGAATTGTGAGTTTGTGAATGCAATGCATTATCAAGAGGGAAGGGTGCTTTCAAAGCAAGGATTACAAATACCCCCATTATCACAACCGGTCCAGAAGACGCCAGAGAGTCAAACTGGCAACATGACACAAGCTTCGGACTCAATGCAGATGGAGAAAAAGAGAAAAGGAAACAAGTTGAGTTGAATTTTTTAGGTGTTTACTGGTTGTGTTTGCTCTCAAAGAACACACAGTGAATAAGCAGTTGTTATGGGAACCTTTTCAGTAGCAGAGATCAAATGTATTTGCATTACATTTTGGTTTGTCCAAAGCAGCAGCAGCAAACAAAGCCTTGAAAATCTGGAGCTTCCAAATTGCCAATCAGCCTGATTAGACTTGACATTGTGTTTTCCCATCAGAGCGTTTATCATTGTTTTATGTATTTCATCGGCTCTTTTCTTCAGCTCACTAAATCTTTGTCTCTGTCTGCAAGATATGCTGTCTGTCTGCTCACATTTCTCATCAGTCTACTTTTAATCTTCCCCCGACTCTGCCACCGCCTCTTAATACAGTCTCATAAAGCTATGTTTGATCTGCACTCGGAGGAGTTAGGAGAATTAGAAAGAGGGAAACTGATAAGAAAGGAGACTGATAGGACTACAAACAACTGAGAGCACCTCAGGTCGGTGGATGAAATGGAGCGTGAGGTGCACCAAGAACAAATAATTCATTTCAGAGTAATAGGGTAAGGGTTTGCAACTCCCCCCTTGTTTACCGCTCTGATTTTAATGGTCACGTTATAAAAAGTGACACCTCGACCCTCAGCTCAGCCCCTTATCTCGCTCTCTCAGTGGGAGTACGCTTACAGTCTGAGCATATTAATGTGATTATCTTCAGAAACCTGCACATATATGCTACTGTGATATCAGGCACAAAGAGTAAATTACAAAGTCAACCACACAAAAAAGTATCAATGGATGATACCTGAAGCCTTCTGAGATTCAAAGTAATAAAAATACCCACTGTCACACCAAGGTGGACATTAATTTAATAAGATGAAGCCAGTCATTTATTTATTTTACCTTATCATGTCCTGATATTGTTGGCAGACAGAAAGGTGGGTTGGGGTACCTTCATCTGACACCCAGTTATATCAGCCAAGCTGATGCGTTCAGTAAAAATGGAAGAACCGGGAATAGTAAAGAAGAAGATCTGAAGGCCACTTCCACTTAATATGGCAATCCTGATAAGCCAGGATGTAGATGGTTCATGCAGGGTCTTGAAGTCTTCTGGTATGTTTTAATAGCACATTGAGGTCCTCTGCACAAAACATCTGCAGTGAGGTTGATGTTGTTTGTCATTGTGGTGGCAGCATGTCAGGTCCTGGGCGGAGTACAGGGCGGCGTTGTATGCACCAATGAGACTTGGTTGTTGAGAATTTGAAGCAGGACTGTTGAAGTTAGCCTTATAACTGGGTTACGACTCCATCGCATGGTAGAGTTGTACTGGCATGTAGCTGCATCACAAGGAGACCTCAGGGTCAAGAAAGTGGAGCATACATGGTAAGAGTTCCACAAGGATTTGGTGAGGGCGCTGAGGAGAAGGGGCGTGTTCAGATGGGTGGACAAGGGGGGCCCGGGCCACCCTAGGTGAGACCCCAATCTGAGACAATCAAATTCAGTCAACACTTTTACATCAGTCAAAGAAAATGATTAATGAAAGTGAACCATTGGCGTTGTACTTTGATATTTATTGTAGTTTCATTTATGGTAGCCACTTAAATTATGATAAACGGTCTATAATTTTGTAGAAACTAAATCTTTTTTAAGGTTATGGGCCCTTCTAACCCGCCCCAACAAAGGTTTTCTTAGAAAGATGGTAAATGACAAGAAAAACAAATCCATTTGACACGTACATTCAAATAAAATGACCCATTGGGTGAACTCAAATTATTTGATGGCAGTATTTCCACCCAAAAAATAAACTTTGACAGCATTAAAATTGTGTATATTAGATTTAATGTACATACACAATTTGCGTCCAAAGTTGATTTTTTTACGTGGAAAAACTGCCATCAAATAATTTGATCTCATCTAATGGGTCGGTTTTTTTTAGCGTCAGCACAATGACCCGTTTGTATCTTACACCTTAAATTTTCATTGACAGGTCTAAAACAAACTCACAACTAAATAAAGTGGTGAATCAATAGACTGCAGTGTGTGAACAGTGCTGAACAAGCTGCTTTCAGAGGGATTTACACACAACAGTAGATTACACAGAGGAAATACTGCATGTATGTATTTACATTCTGCCCTTTTTGCTGTGTAACCAATAAAGTCTCTGATGATTGTCATAAATTAGAAGAAATAAACTTCAGAAGATGCGAAGAGACAGTCAGTGCTTGCTTGCGATTGTGGCGGGGAGCCTGAGGCTAAATGCCACGCTTGAGAAAGTGACAGTGGCATCAGCCAGTCCCGGGGGGGTGAAGACATGAGATCCAAAGATATATAGACAGAAGGCCCACAGAGAGCACTTGAGAGAGATTGCCTGTAGAGAGGATAACTCGGAGATAAGAGAGTCATTCAGTAATGAGGAGAAAAGGAGTCTGGTTAAAGAGAGAAAGGAAAAAGTGGATAATAAAGAAGAGAGGCCACATTAGCAAAAGTTGGGTAAAATTTGGCTTCACACTCTTTTTCTGGCTTTTTCACAGAATCCATTGTCAGCTCTCAAGAAGCTTTACAGAGGAGATGGATGAGTTCATGGAGTTAATCATCTTCAAGTTTTAATGTCGCAGTCTGCTTGCTCCCTGAGGCTCGGCTGCCAAAGATTTACTTCTGTGTGTTATGTGGAAATGCTGTGAATGTGTGAAAGAAAGGACGGCGCAACAATCTGACCTTTTAGACATGAAATACATGGTTTTTCAAACTTTAAATCAGATTTCATTACAGATTTATTTATAAGGATTACATTTATTGCTCTTTTTTAAAAGGCATAATATATAGAAAATAATGGCTTTCATTTCCAACACAAGATGGCAGTAATGAGCAAAATCACAACCCCATCACTTCCACTAAACACCCGAAACAAAAATTATTCCTCACTCCGTCACACAGAGCAGCAATGTTCAAGAGTATTGTCACAAAGCTGTCTCCAGCATGTGAATGTGACGCCAATATTTACTCTGGTTTTATAGCTACACTTCTGTGACTCGTTGCATCCCTTTTTATTTCAGCAGAAGCTAACTCAGACGGTGATACTTCTTCTTCTTGAGCAGCAGATCAGGAGCTCGGCCAAAAAGTGGTTTAAAACCACACTAGTGGTGGAAAACGGTACTACAAAATTGCCAGACCGACAAAAGTTTAAGAAGATCAATAACTTTTTTAAATAAAAATATATTACATATAGAATTATGGCAAACAACATTTTGTTTAGCTGTTACTTTGTTTTTAAAAAGCATAATATTGAAATTTCTACATATTACACCTTTAAAGAGGTTCTTATTATTTTGATCAGAAAGTTACAAAATATAAGAGTTAGTTTCTAAACAAAAGTCACTCACCTCACGTTTGTCAAAGAAAAAGCATCTAGTTCAAATCTGAAACCCTTTTTTCATTCCTGACTAAAACAAAAACATAAAAGGAAACAAACTGAAGGTCCGTCAGTATCTGTAACTGCTTATTCCTGTTTAGGGTCATGGGAGCTGGTATCTATCTCCAGCTGTAATAAACATACACTCACCAGCCACTTTATTAGGTACACCATGCTAGTAACGGGACCCCCTTTTGCCTTCAGAACTGCCTCAATTCTTCGTGGCATAGATTCAACAAGGTGCTGGAAGCATTCCTCAGAGAGTTTGGTCCATATTGACATGATGGCATCACACAGTTGGCGCAGATTTGTTGGCTGCACATCCATGATGCGAATCTCCCGTTCCACCACATCCCAAAGATGCTCTATTGGATTGAGATCTGGTGACTGTGGAGGCCATTTGAGTACAGTGAACTCATTGTCATGTTCAAGAAACCAGTCCGAGATGATTCCAGCTTTATGACATGGCGCATTATCCTGCTGAAAGTAGCCATCAGAAGTTGGGTACATTGNGAGGTAGTCATAAATCCAGGAGGTTGTGGAGGAATCCACCTGGAATTTATGGAGCTTCTCACATAACAAAGCAGGCTGAATTGTGTTAAAAGCACTTGAGAAGTCAAAGAACATGACCCTCAAAGTGCTGCCTGATTGGTCCAGATGAGCGTGTGCTCTGTGAAGCAGGTAGATGATGGCATCTTCAACCCCAAGCCCATTACGGTATGCAAACTGTAATGGGTCCTGAAAGGTGCTGACCTGCTTGTTGAGGTGAGCCAGTAAGAGTCTCTCCAGGACTTTCATGACGTGAGATGTCAGGGCAACTGGTCTGTAGTCGTTTGGTTCAGCTGGTTGTGGTTTTTTAGGTACTGGAACAAGGCAGGATGTTTTCCACAGCACAGGAACTGTTTTCTGTCTCAGACTGGTGTTGAAGAGGTGCTGGAGAACTGGACATAGTTGCATTGAGCAGGTCTTGAGAACTCTGGGACTGACACCATCTGGACCTGCAGCCTTGTTCTGGTTCAGTTTCTCCAGTTGTTTCTTGACCTGGTAGCAGGTCACAGACAGAGTGGAGGTGGAGGCAGAGGAGGTCTTTGTGTGCTCTGAGGTGGAGGAAGATGATGCAGTGTTCTGGTCCATGACTGAGCTGGAGGGTGACGAAGTGGAGGTGTGACAGGAAAGCTGTGGGCTCATGGAGGGTGTGTGGTCTGTGGGGATGGAGGCAGGGGGGGAACTGAACCTGTTGAAGAACATGTTCAGTTCATTAGCTCTGTCCAGACCTCCATCAGTCTGGTCCCCCTTTACCTTGAAGCCGGTGATCTTCTTCATTCCAGACCACACATCCCTCACGTTGTTCTGCTGGAGCTGACTCTCTAGCTTCCTCCTGTAGTCCTCCTTGCACTTCCTGGTTTGTGCTTTAAGTTGTTTTTGTGTTGTCTTTAATAACTCCCTGTCACCATCCCTGAAGGCTTTCTTTTTGATGTTCAGCAGCTTTTTCAGGTCTCTGGTGATCCAGGGTTTGTTATTGGGGAAGCACCTCACAGTTCTTGTTGGTACGATGCTGTCCACACAGAAGTTTATATAATCTGTCACACACTCAGTCATGGTGTTGATGTTGTCTCCATGAGGTTCACAGAGGACATTCCAGTTTCCAGTTTTTTGACGTTTAAATCTCAAAAATGTTTTTTTAAACAAAGAAGAATCCACCAACAACGAGGTAGAAGGATGACCTAATAATACCAAACAATAGAGAATCCCATAATTTAAATTGTTGGAAAGGTTACACTTGTGGCTAGAAGTGAATCACCAGTCGGAGGCAACAACTGAGATGTTTTCTTTCTGAAATCCTGGACTAAATCATGGTGTTCAATAAATATTCAGTAACTGGGACTGACCACGTCGAGTCTGGAAGCAGGAAGTAGGTTAGTGAAGGTTCAAATAGCTTTGCAGAGAACTTGGGAAGATTAGTTTAATGGCTCACTAATGGCTTTACTGATGAGACAATGAAACACAGGGAATCCATGGAAACAGCAGGAGGAACTAGAAGAAGTAAGAGGAGCGCATGTGAGTCCAGACGGTGCGATCAGGTGAGACAGAGTTTGTTCCAGACTGATTGTCTGAGGTTTTCAGGTGGCAGGAGTGTACAGATCTATTCACAGGTAAGTGATTTCACTCACAAGATTCTTCAAGTTTGTTCACAGAGAAAAGATGATTTGCTAGTTTCACTGGGATGATCTGGAACATGAGTGCAGGTAAATAACTTGACAGGTAACTAATGACTTGAAGAATATTTACAAGTATAAATCTGTCCAAGTCGATCGCCAAAGTGACTTCAACGGTGTGATGTTGAGATCGAGATCATGGCCTGTAGATACACTCACTGTGTGATGAGTTGACTGAGAGCAGGTGAGTTGAAGCAGCAGCAGGCGATCAGGAGAGTGAGTCAGGCCATGAACTCACTTGCAGGGAGACAGAGAAAGAGAATAAAAGAAGGTAAAAGCATGAAAGAAACGGTGGGGAAGGTAGAGAAAAGGAAAAAAAGGACCGAATCTGTTTCTCCTGAGTCTTCTTGTTGATTTTAAGGCAGTTAAATGGACCATAAGTTAAAGTCTACAATTATTTTCTTTCTGCCTTGATGTTTCTGCTGCAGAGCTGAACTTTAGCTGCAACCTGACTGCT
>SSNP01000056.1:2637668-2786668 GCA_006937955.1 Pachypanchax playfairii | reverse complement strand
GTCTTGACCATGTGTACATGCCTAAATGCACTGAGTTGCCGCCATGTGATTGGCTGATTAGAAATTAAGTGTTAACGAGCAGTTGGACAGGTGTACCTAATAAAGTGGCCGGTGAGTGTACATTCACACCAGGTGCAAAGTTAGGGTTGTTCATTAACCTCTGTGGAAGGAAGCCAGAGTCACTGGAGAAAACCCACATGTACAGGGAGAACATACAAACTACATGAAGAAAGGACCTGGTTGGTTTTAAACCCAGGATTTTCTTGCTGCAAGGCAATAGTGCAACCGACTGCACCACCATGCAGCCACAATTTGAAAGTTTCTTACTAAAACTTTCTAAACAAGCATCTCTGCACTGCGTTTCCAAATATACTGAAGGGTCTTCTTTTTGGACTTTATTGAACATTAGCTTGATAAATGCAGCCAATAAAATGTTCAAGCCAAGATTCAAACCCCAGATGACTGCGTTTCGGACTCAGAGCTTCTCTACAACCTGTTGAGCTATGCAGCAATAGCTTCTATTTGAAATATGCATGAACAGTTCTGTCTAATTATGTGTGTGTTTGTTATTTCAGAGCGAGTGGCCGAACCGGGCAGATATGGAGACCCTGGAATTAAAGCTCCATCCTCTTCTGCAAGGAAGACGGGACAAAACGGTCAGTTTGTCTTAAAATATTCTCCTTCTTTGTCAAATATAATCTCTAATTTTATCAGTTTCATCAACTGTAAGAGTGTGATACAAGCAATAAGACTGGCAAAGGCATCTTTGAAAGGAAGCCTTTCTATCTGTTTGGTATATACGTACATTACATGTCTGTTTGTGTGGTCGGTTCTTTTTTTTTTTCACAACAGATTATAATCTTGTTTGTTTATCTGTCCAGGCTGCAGAAGTTGGTCTATTATCTGTTTCTTGGTGTTATAGCATGAAATGACTCTCCTCATTTTTATTAAAGTTTAATTAGACTATTAATATTTTATCAAGCAACCAGGTGGGAGCAAATTCTACATCAAGGAGCTCACAGAGGCTGAATTAATAACGAAATGTTAATAACTCTGAACCTGCACAACACCGCAGCTCTTTAGTGGTCACATTAGAGCTGTCCATGGTAACTAAGTTACTAAGGACATCTCATTTTTCACACTGATAACAAAGTTTCGGGAAGCTTTGAAGACCAAATACACCATGGTAATAAAAATCTAAAGTCAAACACGAATCCGTGAGTGAGGAAAATGTTATGTCCACCTGTACATCTCACATCAAGCAGCTCTCAACAGGTGAAAGGCACAATTTAAATAATCATCTTGAAGTTTTGTTTCAAAATAGGTGCAGATCTGTTATTAAAATGAGAAGGAAAATGGTTTATTGTCTAAAATAAGCTGTTGATTAGCACTAATTCATTCTGATTGAACAGACAGATCCTTTGTTAACCAAGTTAGTGGTGAGATTAGCTTCAGTGCTCAGATTTCAGTCTGTTTGTAAAGGATTTAGTCTGTAGTTTGAGATTTAAATGACGTGCCGTTCTGAACTTACAGAGGCCATTACATACAAATTTCAGGACTTTGTGGTTATTTCTTAAGTATTAACCTTTAATATGAAACATTTTATATGCAAAAATCTTCAGGAAACACTGATTAACAGACCTTTCAATCTGTCTGCATTAAAACTCGGGTGGTTCCGGCTCCTTTCGTCAGGCCTCGAGCATCAGCTCGTTCATATTCATTGTTCAAATTTGCTGGACTCTGATTGGCTAACAAACTAGCCTATAAGAGCAAAGAATACTGTTTCCTGCCTCACTGCACATGGCAATGTCAGACGTCGTATCTCCCTGTTTGCTACGTCTTATGCTACAGCTTTTAGCTAGCAGCATGCTAGGTGTGGTTCCAACTGCGGGAGCTGATGAATACTAACGAGCAAAGGAGTTGTGATGAAACAGATACAGGCCGTTCGGACTCGGGAGGACTCGGGAGAACTCAGGTTTTATCACCACCTGCGTAGTTTGAGAGATTAAAACTGAAAGAAGTTGTTGACCTGTTTTCACACCCATTATGAAGGTAAGAACACCTGTGGAGCTAAAATATTCAACAGAAACCTCAGAAAAAAACAGTTTTAATGGAAGGGCCTCTTTAAGTTCATCAGTTTTATCTGAAACATGGTTGTAAAATTACAGCTAAACATGTTAATTATTGCAGAAAAGAAACAATACTCTGCTATCTTTACATTAAAACAACACAGAATATTTGTACTTTTCACAAACAAAGAAAATACAATCGATCCATGTTCAAAACCTCTTAGTTCTGCTTGTATCTTAATGCTGAAGGACGGATTTAATCAAAATGCAAACAGAAATAAAAACTGATGCTCCAACAAATTGTATTTGTCATATGACCATTAAAAATTATTATCTTCAGAATTTGGTATGAAAATTATTTTATACTAATTATATATTTTTTGCAACTTTGAAATGTTATTAGTCAGCCTGCAGATAAACATGAGTCAGTTGCAAGATTTTAGCGTTTTCTGTGAAAACGTAGTTTACAAAAAATGTTGCTGTGAAATTAAAGATGAAATTAAATCTGAAACATGTATCAGCGTGAGGCAAAGTTAACAGGATGAGATGTGTGTCACGTTTGGTGGAGGTTTTAATGTTGGACCCAAATGCAGTGAGGAGGACAACAAAAACTAACGTGCAACTAAAAGTTTGATGTGAAACACAAAATGCTGATGGGGCAGCAAAACAAACTTACATGGGGATGAGTGAAGGGATGAGGAACTGAAGAGAAACAAAAGTAGTCCAGTGGGTGAAGCAAAAGATAATCCAAACGAGGTGATGAATGACCGAGACTGAGACTGAGACTGAGACTGAGGCTGAGGCTGGGACTGGGACTGGGACTGGGACTGGGACTGAGACTGAGACTGAGACTGGGACTGGGACTGAGGCTGACTACGAGAACCCGTGACATAAGAGTCCTCTAAACGGCCCGGCAGACTTCCAGCGCAGAGGCACTCAAAACCCAGAGAGGCGCTCCAGGGACAGGGACACGACAGACCAGGAACAGGACTACGACAGACTACGGCTTGGGACATACAAGGTTTGTGACAACAACCCGACACTGACTAACAGGCACATGAGGTTTAAATACAAACACCCACTGATTACAAACACAGAACACCTGAGAACACTGGGAGTGAACGAGACAGAGGAGCTAATCAAATAACAAGACACACCTGGGGAGCAAATAGGATGAACACAGGAAATGACGAAACATAATCAAGGAACCTCAGACAGGAAATACAAACAGTATCAAAATAAAATCAAAACCGGAATGTATGACTAGAAAACTTAAAGATAACAAACTAAGACACAGGAGGAGAACTGAACAACAACTATACTTAAACCTAAAACCCAGATAGCAGAGGGAGAGTGTTAGGTTTTTTCCTTATTCTGTTAAAACCTTTTATTATAGAAAATATAAGAAATGCGATCACTCAAGAAGGTTGGTTCAATAACCCAGCTGGGGAGAGTGTGTCAGTTCCCTTCAAACACCAACTCTGACCACTTCACCCAGCTCAGTCTTTTTATTCTCATTAGACACAGAACAGATAACAGTAAATCGTCACTCCCAAATCAGTGGAGCCACCTGTAGCTGTTTAACAGTGACCTTGGATTAGAAACAGGAGGTTCTGGGAAACAGCAGTGGGAAAGAAAGAGCATGTAACTAAAGTAATCAGATAGCGAGGCCTGCATGAGCACCTGCACACATAAGTAACACAGAAAAGATCTTTAAAGAATGAACGTGTATAATTGATGTCCTTTCTCTACCCTATCAGAGAGAAAACAAAATACCAGATAACTAGAAAACCCAAGGCTACAGAATAAAGTAAACAAACAACCAAAACCCCAAGACCTGACAATGTGAAGCTCACAAATATCAGCTTGTGTGGTAAAATATGCTGTTTTTAACTCTTATGGGTTTTTAATAAAAAAATCATAATTTATTTTTTCTTCATTTCTATAATTTGTCATAACAAAATGGAAGCCATGACATGCATTAAATATCTAGTGAGTTTTTATTCCTTTCAGTTTGAGGAGTGTACGAGTTGATGACAGGAAATGATTTGACGTTAGACACACACACACACACACACACAAGTGTGTTTTGTTATCCTTATGGGGACCGTCCATTGACTTCCATTGATTTTAGTAACTAGATTTATACCTAACCCAAACCCTTTTCCTAACCTTAACCATTACTGATCTATAACTAACCCTAAGACTAACTAAAACTCTATTCACACCATACCTATAAACCTAACCCCTAACCCTAAAAAGGGGAGTCCCCCTCATGGGGACCAGGCTTCGGTCCCCACAAGAACCCTCGGACCCCAGAAAGATAGTAAAAGTCAGGAAACTGGTCCTCAGGAGGTCAGAAATACAAGCCCACACACACACACACACACACAAGTGTGTTTTGTTATCCTTATGGGGACCGTCCATTGACTTCCATTGATTTTAGTAACTAGATTTATACCTAACCCAAACCCTTTTCCTAACCTTAACCATTACTGATCTATAACTAACCCTAAGACTAACTAAAACTCTATTCACACCATACCTATAAACCTAACCCCTAACCCTAAAAAGGGGAGTCCCCCTCATGGGGACCAGGCTTCGGTCCCCACAAGAACCCTCGGACCCCAGAAAGATAGTAAAAGTCAGGAAACTGGTCCTCAGGAGGTCAGAAATACAAGCCCCCACACACACACACACACACACGCTTTAGTTTGAGATGAATGAAAACTGTAACGTTGTAAGAACATCTAATTATCTCTGATGTTGAAAGGTGGAGCAGAAGGTCAGAGCTGAAGATTCTTGTTGCTGTTGAGGTTTTTGGTCTTTTACTGTGACCAGCCTTCAAACTGCCTAAAAGTTAAAGTGACACACTCTCTTTGTCTGAGAGCAGCACATGAACCGTTAGCTGTCTTTGGTATCCTTTTCTTAAAAAAAATAGACAGGAAGCGATAAAGAGTATGAAAAAGAAAACAAAAAATTAAAATCTTTGCTTTAGGGTCTGCCAAGCTTTTACTTCTGACATTCATAGAAAGGAGTAAGAAATCTGTGTTCTCCATCACACTGCTTTTCCAGTAAATGTGATTATTATACATATTTTTCTTAAATTACATTCCAGTTATCAATAAAATACAATCAAGTAAAACTATGTTGTACATCCAGTTCTAATTAAGTGATTTTACTTGTCAGGAATTCATTAGAAAAATAATGTGGGCTTCATATGTTGTTAAAGCCATATTGAGTCTGTAAAAATAGAAACAACTAGCTGCATCCTCTGGAAACTCGGGGGTAAACGGCGGCCTGGGGCTTCGAACGCAAGCATGTTTTGCTGGTCTGGAGCATATAGGAGCGTGTTAACATCAGCAACGATCTTAGAGAAGCATTTAATACTTCTTTTCATCTGTAAGGAGTTAAAATACCAATTTTCAACCATTATCAAGTCTTTCTTCAATAAACTCAGAAGTTTTCCAGTTGGGTAAATCTTGTTGAGTATTCGTTTACAAAGTGCTGCAGTTCAGGTCAAGCCTGAATTTAAATTAAACTCTTTGTACTTTTATCCACATACACTGACTTTTCAGCCTCAGTAAGAACCTTCCAGCCTAGTTTTATTGTTATCTTTATGTTTTTTTTTCTAAACAAACCCATTTCATGCATTTCCTGTTTTATTTGTTGTTCCTCTATTCTCCATAATGCTGACTGAAACTTTAAGCACACTTCAGGCAGGACGGGTTACCTTTGTCTAAGCCGTGACAATTACCAGCTTCAACCTGGAATGAACATGCTCTGCGAGGCGTGTTTTCTTTAAATGCATCTTTGCTCCTTTGCTTTGAAGCTTCCTTCAAAGACTACTTGATTATTTGCTGACATGGTGTCCTATTAAAATAGCTTTGCTGCCAGCAAAGCTTCACAAAGCATCGTCTTTCAGGAATTCTCACAACGGAGTGTGAGTCTGGATGTGCGGTTGCATGTGCGTAATGGTTGTGTGTCAGTGATGAATATTTAGCATATAAGCGATAGTCAGTGTCTCCCTGCAGATTTTTTTTTTCGCCCATAAGTGACTGTGGGTTTTCTTCTCTGACATTCAGAATGGAAAAGGCTGTTTATCTTCTCCGTTCTTCAGTTCCAGCCACAATAATATGATTTGCTGATGGTTTCAATAATTAATTTTCTGCATGGTGAATCTGTTCCATCACCGCCGCGTCCTCCCAGAGGCGTCGTCTGTGCTTTCATCCCTCCTTCATTCCTCTCTGACATCCTTCGCTCCAGAGTCGTTCTTAGGCCAAGCAGTCAGACCCTGAGGACCATTCACAAACCAGCGAGCGAAGAGGATTTTAATCTCTTCCTGATCTGTTTGTCTTTTTCTCTTTTTTTTCCCTCATATTTGGGGTTTTTCTGTAAGACCCCCTCAGGTAAAAGTAGAAACACCTTTTTAATTAGCTTATCAAAGCCTGAAAGCAAAGCTCATTTTTCTAATAACAGTTCAGAATTTGTCCGCTGGGAATCGTTGTTCGAGCTTTTGTTTATTTAATTTCCAGACTTGTTTATCTGCAATCAGAAAAGGAAAGCATGGGGAGAGCAAACAATGGTGTTCAACTGAGTGGTGTGGACCAAACAGCAGACACACCCCTTACACACACATTTTCTAAAACACCCCGTTGACCCGCGTCCCGCTCAGCAGCAATTAATTTGAGGTCAGTATCTACTTTCTGACAGGGCTTGTTGGTTATTTGGCCTCTCGGTCTATCTTTATTATCCAATCACTGTGCGTCATCCTGGCGTGCGTCCAAAACTAGAGGACACAGAGAGGCTTTTACTCTCCGTCCTGAACCACCTTATTTTTTATCCACTTTTTCTTGTCTCCTGGAGAACACAGGGGTTGAACAATGGCCAAAAAGAAAAAAAAGGCTAATTTAATGTCTGCTGTAATTGCTCAAAGAAATTATAGCCACAAGTATAACTCACATTTCTGCCAAGAACACAGTTTGAAGGTTTGTAGCCATGAAATTTGTGTTAAAATTGCCTTTTTTCATCTTTTCTTTATCCAGAAGCTTCTTTATAGAAGAGTTTATTTTCATGTTGAGGACAATCCAAAAGAACATCACAAACATTTTCCTAAAACGTCAGGCTTCTTATAAAAATCAGGACCTTGTGCACAAGTTTTTCAAGGTAAAATTTGCCCTACAGTGTCCCATTATGGACTTTTATTTAAATGCTTGATAATAACAAAGACCAGCCTCCCTTAAAGGAATGTAATATATCATTCACTGTATTTTATTCCACAGTTTTAAACTCTGATGTTACATGATGGCAGTTATAGCTGTTCTGGTAAAACCTTGAAAATATTGTTATATAGAATCTCACACAATATCTCAAGACCTTATGCAATCTAAGAGCACTTAAAGTACATGTTGGCATTGAATCTTAGCAACTGCTACATGATGCTCAGTATCAACTGAGTTATCTCCATTTTGTGTCTTCATCATGAATCTAATTGACTCTACATGTTAATTATTTGTTATGCAGTGACCACTATCCAGAGGTTTCATCAAAATCTGTCCTGTGGTTTTTTTTTAATATTTTGTCAATAAACAAACAGGAATCCAACAGTTAAAGACCCACTCTGATCATCTTTTGGGTTATTTTAAAGTGTCTCAGTGGTCTTTAAATTATGATTATGGTGTTTTTACCCAAAATCAGAAAAATCTATGCTGTTTTCTAGGACAGAACCGTTGGCACAGAGGATCCCCCCTCCCCTCCCCGTTGTTGAAAGCTGTCTAATTATGCTAGCGCTACCGCTAGCTTACAGCTAGCAGAGCAGCAGCTTGTGACCCGCCCAGTGGATTTTATACATAACAAATCCAATCTCTTTTGCGCCACATTTTAGCATCTGCCACTGATTTACCACGATTTGAATGCAGAAATACTCGGAAATGCAATTTTAAGCTTAATTTTCTTAAAGAGGCCATTTTATACACATTTCAGGACTCTGTGGTTATTTCTTAAGTATTAACCAGTAATAAGAAACATGTTATATCTAAAAAACGCCTGCAGGAAACACTGATTAACAGACCTTTCAATCTGTCTGCATTAAAATTCGGGTGGTTCCGGCTCCTTCCGTCAGGCTGCTTCGTCAGCAGCTCGTTCATATTCATTGTTCGAATTTGCTGGACTCTGATTGGCTAACAAACTAGCCTATGAGATCAAAGAATACTGTTTCTGTGCATGGCAACGTCAGACGTCGTGTCTTTCTGTTTGCTACCTTATGCTACAGCTTTTAGCCAGCAGCATGCTAGGCGTGGTTTCAACTGTGGGAGCTGCAGAATACTAACAAACAAAGGAGTTGTAACAAAACAGATACAGGCCGTTTGGACTCGGGAGAACTCAGGTGTTATCGCCACCTGCGTAAATTGAGAGATTAAAACTGAAAGAGAAGTTGTTGACCTGTTTTCACACCAACTATGAAGGTAGGAACACCTGTGGAGCTAAAATATTCAACAGAAACCTCAGAAAAAACGTTTTTAATGGAAGGGCCTCTTTAAGATATGTCCTCTGGCATCAGAAAAATGTCACAAGAACATGTTAACAACACGAAAAACGTGATTTTCATCATGTAGCACCTTTTCGCTGCAAGTGATTCTAAATATTTGGCCACTACTGAATAAATGTCTTCTCTGCAGTTATTTTAATGAACACTTGTGTTTATACAATCGTTTTATTTGATTTTCAGTTTCTGCGATAGCGACTGGCGCAATGAAGAATGGAAAAAAAAGAGGATCCCTGACATATTCTTGCCATGTTGCTTTGCAGAGAACTGCTGAACTCCTCACTTGTATGCACATTATTTGGACATGACTTTGAGGAAGATGACTTTGATCTTCATGTTCAGTCAGCTGAATCTTATTTTCACAGATACTCTATGCAGCATTTGATATTGGCAGCAAATATTTTATATATATATTTGCTGTGTTGCCTGAGCATGAGCTAGCAAACCAAGGAGTGTATTGATCCCTCCACACAACATATAAAAGCAGATCTGAGGAGATGGGAGCTGGGTTGTTGCTGGGTTTACACAGCGGTAGGGTGTTCAAAGCAAATATTAATACAGAAGTAAAAAGTACATCAGACATGTGGTGTCAAAGTCAATGGATTTATGTAAGTGAGACTGCAAATGTTATATACCTGGTCCACAAGAGAGAACTTAGCTGATCAATCAGAACATTATGACCACAGACATGTAAAAAAACACTTCTTGTCTTGTTACATTACAGTGTTTTGCTCAAACTAACAGCCTTACCCTGGAGAGGCAGCTTCTTTTCAGGAGAACACAAGTGGATCCCATAAAAACTGTTTGAAAATACCTTGAAGAACATTGCTAGGATTCAAAACTGACCACCCAGAAGTTCTGTTGCTAAAGTCCAGACATTTGTTTTCTCGCCTTCACAGATTAAAGCTCTTGTGATGTCAAAAAAAAAAGCTGCTTCATCATGAGTGATGGATGATGCTACCTGTACAGATAGAACAGAAATAAATCACATGATCTGCATTTGTCCCTACAGTATTCCAGATTATGCAACAACACAGACTAAATTAAAAAAAAACTTTAACAACTGGTGATTTGTGCTCTTGCTTATCTTGTCAGGTAACTCCGCCCCCTTGAGGCCCATCATTTATCCTTGCATCAGTCCAGTGATGTCTAACCCACAAATCAGTTCTTGTGTGTTTAAAAGAATAACTGAGCTAATATGGTTTATATTTAATCTTTGAATTTGTTTCGCTGAACTGAAGTATTTTTCCCATCGCTTCTTTTCAATGTTTTATCACCTGAAGAATCATAATCAGATGAATGTGTTGATAGTGTTCAGAAAGCTATTTAGGAAGGAGCTTTTAGGTCTACAGTCTCACAGCAGAGAGCTGACAGAGTAAAGGGCTTGATCTTCCCTGCTGGTTACTGCTCAGTCATCACATGATCTTTTAGACTCTGTAGACAGTGACAGAGGCTTACATCCCCTCTCCATTGATTTAATTATCTCTGGTTCTGCATGGAGGTTCACCTGGTCCATTTGCTGGACGTGCCATACAGAACTCAACGCATTTGTAATAGAATTATAAGAAGTAGCCATTCACATTTCATTAGAAGTGTAAAAGCTGTTGCAAAACTAATTACAACTTATTAAAAGTTCATCTTGTGGTGCAAATACTAAGAACTTGATGTTTTTAATATGCTCTTATGTCCTCCGAGCAATTAACTTTAACTGGTTCTAGATTTGTATTAATCAGTGCAAAACAAAAAAGTTTACATCAAGGCCTCTCAGATAGTTAAGAAAATATTCTTCTGGACACAAAATGTGCCTCAATCACTCGACATCTGCAACATTTTATGAAATTATTTTTTTTATATTTGGTTAATTTAATTCATGTATGGCCTTATGGTTCTATAAAGAACCACTCTGATCATCTTTTGAGCTATTTTAAAGAGTCTCAGGGGTCTTTAAATTATGATTAAGGTGTTTTTACCCAAAATCACAAAACCTCTGCTGTTTTCTAGGAAGTAGTTCCTGCATAGCGGCAGTAGCTCATTAGCCATTCCTATGCGCTGTGGGCGGAACCCCGCCCCTCTCCGTTGCTGAGTGATCTCTGTTTATGCTAGCACTACCGCTAGCTTACAACTAGCCTACAGAGCAGGAGCTTGTGGCCCACCCAGTGCCTTTTCTACATCCCAAATTCACTCTTTTTTAGACACAATTTTGCAACTGATACTGATTCACAGCAATTTGAATGCAGAAATAAACATAAAAAATAAAACACGAGAACATGTTAATAACACAAAAAACCTTATTTTCCTCAGAGTGGGTCTTTAAATTGCCCCTTTTGTTGTTTATATAACATTTTTAATTAATTATATTAAATGGGCTTAATGAATAAAATCAACATGATTATTGGTTTTATTAGTTGTACCAGAGCATTTTAGCTCCATGTTTGTGACAGTAGGAGGAGCTTGATTGTGTTGAAGTTGTTAACAGTGTTATTAGAGTTTTTTATAAGATAATAGCAGTGACAGAATTACTGCTTGATCCAAACTAATGGTTGAAACTTAATGAATTAACTTGTTTTTCACCATCAACATCTCAGTCAAATATGTTTTTGCATGTCAAATTGAATCAACAGTAGCTTGACTGTTTTATGTGCTGCTGCAGATTCAATAAACGACCCGTGTGTCAGAACTGCGAGACAGAGTTTCAGGTTTATACGTAAGATCATTTTATTGCTTGTATTGACTGATGGACTCTTACATCAACGAGGAGAAAATTGTACTTTAGATTAGAACGATGAGAAGGGATTGAAAGCAGATGAGAGACTAGTTGTGAAAGATCAGTGACAAACATGTGCTGCAGAGCTCCTGCATTACAATTGATTGGCTGCTTTAACCACCAGTGCTGCTCACTCGAGCTTTAAATAGATGGATCAAACCCTCCTTCTCATCTGCTTCTCTTCCTTTCCTCCTTGAGGCCTTCTCCATCCTGTCTTACTCGCCTCTTCTTTTCATTCTTTATCTGTCCTTCACTGTGTTTGTTTTCCTTCTTTCTCCATTTCATTTTTTTTTTTTTATTTATCCAGCTCATTTTCCTCATGCTCATTTTTCATCTTGACTCCACTAGTCTCGCTTGTTTTTTCTCTGCTTTTGTTACTTTCATCTGCACACCAACTTTCTTTAAATCTTTTATGTCTGAAGTAAAATCAATTTACATCAGATGAAAAGTGTCTGGAATATAAGTTCTTATAAAACAAAAAAGAAATTAAGTCCATCAAAGACCTGACACAGAACCCAAAGAGATGCATCATCCTTCAGTTCAGCTTCACAATGGGAAATAAACCCAGACCCAAACCCTATGGAAGAAAGACCGTCTCATCAGAATCCAGATGTTTACAAGATACGGAATTTATAACATGGAATTTTTATCTCGTATATTTGAATTTGTTTTTGCTTTAAATTTGCCAGCAGAAATTCAGCTGCAAAAAATTTGCCAGCAAATGTGGTGAATGAGTCGAGCAGAGGTGCAGTATTTGTCATCAGTCAAACGTTTCACCCAATTCGAGTGGTTAAAAAAATTAAATGAAAATGAAACGGCTATCAATTGGTACTTTGCGTTCAGTAACGATCTCAGTTTAAGAGATAAACCTCCCTTACCTTCACTAAGTCACAATAACCAGCTAATTCTAAGAAATGTACCTCTGGCTAATGGTGTCATGAGATCAAAGGAGTTCAATTTGATTGGCTAAGAGTCAAGTAAAACAAATTCATATACATAATTATGCAGGTAACAAATCCAGTGCTATAAATTCAGTTTCTAAAAAGAAATAGATTCTGATGAGACTATATTTCTTTCTCACAACCCACTTTGAGGTTTCCTTTAATCAACATATCAACGGCTGTGTGTGTTTTAGTGTTAACTTGTAGCATTTTTTCAGTATGTGTGAGGTCCCACTGTAATCCTGATTTGTCCTCCAATCCTCCTTTAACCAGATATGATCCTGTTTTTTTCCCACTCTTCAATCTGTCTGCTCTCACTTTCCTCAAGTTCTCTTCAGCTCTCATTTCCTCTCCCCTGTAATGCCATTTTTCAGCTAAGTGAAATGAGATCGGTTTTCCCGCGGTGCGAGATAGGTGGAGGTAAGGAGAGGTCCAAATCAGCAGGCGATTCATGCAGACTGCACATCAGACTTATCTTCTGCTTCCAGGGAATATGAGAGGCTCAAACAAGCTTGTGAATGTGCTTTTGCATCTTGTAAAAGTGTGTGTTGCTCCGCTACAGCAAATATTTACAATAAACTAGAAACCTTCACCTCTTTTTATTTAAAGGTTCCAGATACAAGCTGTTGATCGTTCTTCCCATCGAACTAAAGAGCAGCCAAAGAAAACATCCCATCAAGTGTTAGCCTCCAGTCAATTTAGCAATTAATAAAACAGTGTGTAAACAGCAGCGTGGTGTGTGATCAGGTTGGGAACTAGTTGATGTTCACATCAGACACCAGCTGTGACTCAAACACATTCCATTAGACCCCTAATGGAGACGAGGCTAACCCCCTTTCATGCTGTTAGCAGCCACATGCTAATGACATGTAAACAACAAATATCTTTGATCTGTAAACTATGTATTCAGTCTCAATTAACTTGGTGTTTGAAATCACTTCTGTAAGATAAGACTATCTTTGTTTTTAATCGAACTTTAGAAGTTTTTTTTCCTTTTGATTGCTTTTGTTAAATGGTTTAGTCTTCAGAGGGAGATCACTTCACTCAACCAGCCACTTCCTGCTAGATCTTTCTGATTCGAGAGTAAAACATAAAAGTGATAACGACTGTTTGCAATGGCTGCTTAAAAATTAGAAAACCATTTACCTCTCATTCTCCAAACTGTTCAAACTACAAAGACTCTTTATTGTTTGTTGTTGTTCAGATAATTTGAAGTAGTTCTCATGACTTTTTTTGCTGTTTCTTAGGTTGATTTATTTTTCTTCTGCGGACGTCAATGTGGTCCGAAACTGATCAAAACACCCACGCAATTTAGAAATCAAATCGTCTTTCTCGACAATGGGATGATTGGAGTTACTTTTATTGGTGACCTGTGTTACTATAACAATGCAGTTCTCCGAAAACCACCCCTGAAACGCCCTCTAGCTGAAACTACAAGATGTTATTACACATATGATACATCAAACTGACTGAGTCAGAGACAAGATGTGCACAATCATGATTTTGGGGCATTCCCAGTTGCCAAATAGTATTCACAAAAAACTAGCTGCCTCTCATTGAAAATGAATGGAAAACGCTCCAGAGGAAAAAAGCACCAAAACATGGCCTTTTTCTAGAGGTTAACATACTTTGACCTGCACATGCCATTTCACTTTTCATCTGGTCACAAAGAATTGGTTTATCATATATTTAAAGACCGCAACGCCAGAAGCACCCATTTCACGCACAGGACAAGGACGTCAATTATCATGTCTACATGTAGTTTCGGGTTACCATGGCAACGCAGCTCACCAAAAAAACAGCACCTAAGATGCCCTACAGCCCAAACTGTCAGACATAGTCCCACATATGACACGTCAAACTGACCAACCTACTAACCGGCTTGCTCTGTCATGGTTCTGTAGCCTTTTGAGTTACCGCAGTAACAGAAATCACGAAAAACCACACGCCTCTAAACTCTATGAAAAAAGGCTCAGATCATCCTGAAAATTTTTGAGAGATTTTTAATGTGTGACCACACTTTAACCTACAGCTGTCATTACAACTTTTATCTGGTCAGTTGACATTGGTCTATAACATATTGAAGTAAATTTTACATATCTGTTACTGTATTACCATGGCAATGCCATTTGCCATCATACTCAACCGGTCAGCTCACAGCAGACACTGTGGACACAGTGTGCACATGTGATAGATCCAAGTGATCAGGTTGACTCGGAAAAGTGAACCATCTTGTGTACTTTAAATTTTTGGTTACCATGTAAAAAGAATCCGTTAAAAACCTCCCCCTGTTGTGATTCTATGTAATAATTTCTGAAATCCTCACGTTTCCCCAACACACTCCTATAATAATTGGAATTTTTCAGCATTTGCAGCACATGTCAGCTGTCACACACGCTTGTTACTGGACAAACGCAGCTTTCTGATTGGCTGAGGGTTTCTGAGTCTCACACACGGTGGCAGTCCCTCTCAAAGTTACTTCAGGAATTTTCTAGTTTCCTTTATATTGTTGTTTTTAACTGATGTTTCAAAGTATTTACATCCCAAATATTCACTTTACTTGTTAGATTCTTGTATTTTGACTTGAAAGAGAAACACTTTGGTCAAACTCAGTTGTTTTCAATCTGCTATACAAATAAAGTGACATTGACAGATGAACTGGAAACCACCAGCTCACAGGCGACTGCCTGATGTAGAGATGTTTCACTACATTTGTTCTCAAAGCTTTTGTGTCTTGTTGTCTTTTTCACCTCTTTTAACTATTTTATTTTTCTTCTTCACTGATTTAAATGAAAAAGAATTTGCTCTGTTAGTCTCCTGTGAAATGATGTAAAGCTCTGCATCAATGAGTTTTTTTTTTTTTTCACTTTTATTTTTTTGTGTTATCTTGAAAACCCGCCAGTTGAACTCAACTGCTGCGACATTAATGCCACTCTGGAGATGGATTTGTAAGAAGATGATGTGAACGCTCTGAAAGAATAGTGCTCATTAAGCAGCTCACAACACAGAAAGCAGAGCATTTACTTCGTACCTTTACCCATTCTCCTTCTCCATCTTTCTCTCCAACTCATTATTTTTCTGCCTGCTTCAGTTAGTAAGTGGGTTAGAGTCTGCCGGCTGTAAAAAACGAGAGCACAGCTTGATGTTTCGCTGCATCAACTTTCAGCTCCAGCACATGATGTGCTGATTCCACCAACTTAGTTTTTTTGCAGTTCAGCGATGAAGTTTGTCCCTGCTGTCTGTGTTTAGGCCCAGATGCTACCAAAGACCCGTGTCTGAGGGTCCGTTGTCCTCCTCACAAGGTGTGTGTCAGCCATGACTTCCAGACAGCCATCTGCACCAATCACAAGCAACCAGCCCACAGGTAAGACATTCATATGTCTTACAAATTGTCTTTTACAGGTTTGTTGTGGATAATTTTGCCCGAGAATGTTTTTTTAAATACAATACTTTGTTTTAAGTTATGACATAACAAAACATTGTAACGTGTTGTCCAACAACTGGAAATATGTCACATTTTGCCAGTAGAGTTCTTGTCAGGTGCTCTATTGTTACATAAGTTTCTGGGTGATGCTAATGCTACAAACTAAATGACATTATCATTACATTAATCACCTGTTTCAAACTGATTATGAAAAATAATCAATCCAAGATTAAAATCATATACTTATAAATTATGTTTTTGATTTTAATGCTTGATCTTTTCTGTAAAATTTTAAATGGCATGTACTTGTATGGCGCTTTTCTTAAGTTACTCCCAAATCACTTCACACTACAGTTTGTCATTCACCCATTCACACACACACATTCACACAAGTTCTACTGCTGACACTGTAACTCGTGGCAGAGACAAAGATTTGTTTGCTGTTTGAATGCATTTTAAAGGTGCCCTGTCACACAAGTTTCATGACTTTGCAGGTATCTGTAAATCTGGATTTTTCAGCACATGTGCATTGTGTAAGTCATTGTGACGATCCGCCATGTTTGCTACCGAACAGCTGAGCTAACTTTGCAGGTGTGGTTTCAACTACGCAAGCTAATGAATGTTAATGAGCAAAATCAGCGTGATGTCATAGTGATAGGATTTTCAAACGCGGCTGATTCCTGCACCTGCCTTGTTTACATAGAAGAAAAAAAAACAGAAAGAGAAGTAATTGTTCAATTTTCACACCCAGTACAAAACCAAGAACACCTGTGGATCTAAAATATTTAACAGAAAACCCAGAAAAATGTTTTTTATAGCAGCATACCTATACGTTTTTGTCTATTTTTCTTAGTGTTAGTTGCAATATCCTTTAGCCATCTATAGGGGGTGGTGCAGCAGTGGCTTGATTCCTTTTTTTTGTGCAAATGCACTGATGTTAATGTTACTTTTTCATTTCGACAGAGGTAAAAAAAACAACATTTACAAAGTAATCAATTTTGTCATGTAATTCCTTTTTTAATCAAATACCTTTATTATTTTTTAATGGGATTTATTTGGAGTTGAAGGACAGGTTTGGATGACACAGGCATCATGTGCTGCTGTAATACTCCTAGAATGTTATTTGTAATTGTCTTCTGGAAATAAGCGTGTCTCTTCTGTCAAAACAGAATCCTGATGTTGCCTCCGAACCCCTTCAACCTTAATGGTGTTATCATAGATGTGCCACTCACCCATTCTGTGTATACCCAAGTACCCCAATCCATCAGAGATTCTGGAGTTTGAAGTGGGCTCTGATAACAAGCCAGATTTTCTCTTTCCACTTCAGCCAGTTACATCCAAACAGGAAATGAAAGTTTTGATTTTCATCGGACCACAGGGTTGTTTTTGGTTCCAACTCAGTCCATCCGAGTGGAACTCCGGGTCAATGTGGAGCATTATTGTCCTCTGATCAGGCCATCAGTGGTTCAATCTCCAGTCCCATTGTGGAGTTAGAAACCTGTGTTTGAACACACAGTAAGAAACTCTGTTCCTGAGGCTGCTGCAAACCATAATAAGTTAAAGAGGCCCTTCCATTAAAAACGTTTTTTTCTGAGGTTTGTGTTAAATATTTTAGCTCCACAGGTGTTCTTACCTTCATAGTGGGTTTGAAAACAGGTCAACAACTTCTCTTTCAGTTTTAATCTCTCAAACTACGCAGGTAGTGATAGCACCCGGGTTCTCCCGAGTCCAAACGGCCTGTATCTGTTTCATCACAACTCCTTTGTTTGTTAGTATTCATCAGCTCCCGCAGCTGAAACCACACCTAGCATGCTGCTGGCTAAAAGCTGTTAGCATAAGACGTAGCAAACAGGAAGACACGATGTCTGATGTTGCCATTCGCAGCAGGGCTGGAAACAGTATTCCTTGCTCTCATAGGCTAGTGTGTGAGCCAATCAGAGTCCAGCAAATTTGAATAATGAATATGAACGAGCTGCTGCTCGAGGCCTGACGGAAGGAGCCGGAACCACCCGAATTTTAATGCAGACAGATTGAAAGGTCTGTTAATAAGTGTTTCCTGACGTTTTTTAGATATAAAATGTTTCATATAACTTAAGAAATAACCACAAAGTCCTGAAATTTGTATAAAATGGCCTCTTTAATTTTTCAATGCCATAAACTCCAATAAGTTGTGGGATGCTTCACCAGGTGATTTTTGTAACTGCCACTCACCACAATCTTTCATGTCATTGGACATTTTTTAATGCTTTCAAATTAAAAATCATATTTTTTTAATGCACATTGTAAAGCTTAAAATACAAAAACAATCAACATAACATGCCAGTTATTTTACAAACAGATCTAAATACTAAATTGACATTTAAGCTTCCTGTAAAGGTTAGAGGTCATTCCACATTCTCTGTCTTTATCTGACCTCAGATATGTGGAAGTGTTTCAGAAACATGTCGACTATAATAGCAAGTCACATAAAAGTTATGTAAACGTGGTATTACGTTTGAAGAGGAGATTAAATTCACTTTAGGGATAATCTTATATTGTCTCCATAGAAAAGTAATAACTTCAGGGTCGTGGTTGCTTTAATACAAGATTGTCTCTTTTTGTAAAAAGGACATTTTTTTTTAAGTTGGAGCAAGAACACTTTTCTCTAAAAATTAAAATGCACAAGTCAACCTCAGAATCCTGAATACCTTCAGGGTAGGTTAGACAAATTGCACCCAGCAGAAGCATGAAAAATAATAACACTTTGTATTTTCTGTTGGAAGTTTTTACAGAATCCGAACACACATTCGTTTTACCAATTAATTTTAATCATACTGTCTGTTTGCTCCGTCACCTCCCAATTTGTTTGTGTTTTCAACCATCGCCAATTTTTTTTTTTTTTTTCAATTTCTCAGTTCAAAAAGTATTTCCCCAAAAAGACATTTAGACATGATTTGTTTTGTTTTGGATTTTTTTTGTCATCCTTCTCTCTCTGTCTGGGATATAATTGATTTCCTCGAGTCATTAGCTCCCAAGAGTCTCAGTTTTAATCCTTTTTTTTCTTCTTCTTCCTGTTGCATTAATTACAAGTCTGATTTGCTGCTTAATACATTATATTATTTGCCTTGAATTTGGATTCTCCCCGAAGCCTCTTTCACTTGATGTATACATGCAATTTTTATCTCTATAAGTTAAACTGGTTGTTGTAATTAGCATAACACACATTCACTGTCCTCCCAGAAGACAAATCCAGTCTGAGTCTTTCTGTAGAAATTTGCAAACAGATACAGAAAACGTTCTCTCTGATGCAGGAAACGCAGTTTATTTAGATGTTAATCACAGATTTAGACGTGTTTTTGTATTTTACTTACATCTTTAAGCTAATTTATTATATTTGTATCAAGCAGCTGTCAAAAAGAAATAATACTCCCAAGCAGTGTTTGATTTTTACATTGTACAATTATGTTTACCTGCCGGCCTGATCATTTCCATTAGCAGCCAGGTGCAATTCAGAAACCATTCCCAGAGTTCAAAGTGTTAATTTCGTGCGTGTCTCTCCCGCTGTGAGGTACTTGAAGTGCTCTCAAATCAGAAGCCTTCTAAAAGCAAGTGCCATCAAAACCATCAGCAGGGTGCTAAAGTACCGAACAAGTAAAGAGGAAGATCACTTTCTAGTGTTTGTTTGAGCTGAAGACGGGTATTGATCAGCTATCTTCTGCATAGCCTCATGAAACATTCTTCATGCACGCGTGTCTGTCACAGATCGTTCCTTCAACAGATTTTCTTTAATGTGAATTCACAGAACAGACAAATTACTGACAAATTCACCTGCCTGCTAATGTTCACTTTCCATCATTTGTTGTCATCACATTCATTTCTCTGTAAAGAGTCTGCTCGGCTCTAATTCCATCTCTGCCTGATGGATCAGGCAGCAGGGTGTTCAGTGAGAGCACTTAGACAGAAAATTGCTCCAAAGATTTGGATCAAACATAATTATAGTGGTTGTTGAAGGGGCCTCCACGGACCAATCAGAATCTGCTTCATTTGACCTCAAAAGTAAGAAATGAATTCTGCTCTGCGGAGAACAGAATCTGTTTGAATGCTTTTAATGCTCGGAAAATTATAACCGCTATTTTCCACCTGCATACAGGTAATTATGTGATGTATGTTGGACAAATACTCAAACGTTTCTCACTGACTCTGATATATCTTGTAGTTTTTTTGGACACGAAGGCAACGAGAATTATTATTTTTGTTTTTTTTATGTTTTTCCTCCCCACAGTGTGAAAGCCAGAAAAGGCAGCGTAAGTCACAAGCATAGGGTTGAAGCAGGAGCTCATGGGAAATGTAGGCTGTGCTCTGCGCTCCAGTCCACTCCTGTGTGTGGCTCTGATGGTCACACCTACTCCTCCAAGGTGAGAGTTTTACATTTTCTCACATATCTTTAGTTGTTTTATTTTTTATTACTTATCTTTATTTTGTTTTTCCATTTTTTTAAATAAAGTTTAAAAGGACATGAAGCCATTGGTTAAACCTCTTTCACACAGGATTGTTTCTCCTGTCCTACACGACCTGATAGGTCACTATCATCTGAAATCCTTCACAGTCTCAGCAAATAAGATTTTCCCTGCTTTCCTACTCAACCTGAGACAATCTCCTGCATCCTAACCTTAACATAAGTTCACCATTTCACCTCTTCTTTAGGCCCTGCATTGCTACAACTCTTACAGGCTGCAGCAACATGCCTAATAATCCAGCCATGCTAGCATGACACTACCTTGGTCGTAGCCAAGGCATGAGGCCAGTGTGGTCAGTCCTTCCATGGTGATAAACCTCTATAACTATAGAATAATCCATGTTGTCCATTAGGACTTCTTGCCTAAATAAGAGCTTGTTCATCTGCATGAAACTATTCTAAAGAAATGGAAATTTGTTGTATTCCTTCCTCTGTTTTCCTAATTTTCTCTCTCCTCATGTGTCTGTTCTTCCAAACATTTGCTGTTTCTAGCGTTCTTGCTGCATCGTTTCATTGTGTTCCGCTAAACTGTGTTGACTTCAACAAAATTGTTCTTGTAGTTTGCTAATTGAGTGGGAACAGAGACAACCCTCAGAGGTCCTTACGTCAGCTAAAAGTCATCTTTCCACATGCTGGAAAAGACTCTCAATCCCCTCATCAGCCCATCTGACTCTCATTCCTGACCATTAACCTACAGCTTACAATCGTCCCCTGAGCAGCATAAACTTACACACAGCCACTAATTTACTAATTAACAGTTGAAAAGTCCCTTTTTAACCTTTGAGATTTGGAATAAAAGTAGTGAATGTGTTAAAACTGATCATATGTGATTTAATGTTACACATTAAACAGAAACATTTCATTTACACAAGTTGAAAGTGTGAATTGAGTGAGAAAGTGTTTCTAAACCTTTTACTGGAACTGGAACTCTCTGTAGATTAAATTAAAGATACAATATGTAAGAATTTTACAGTGAAATACTCACACAACAATCTAATGTCCCATGTTGAAAGGAAAGTCACACTTTAACAGATTTCACTTTAAAAACGTTGGTCCGGAACAGAATCATTGTTTCCAATAACTATAATAACTGCATGAACTGCAGGACTCCGATTTGACCACGAGGTTTAATTCTTACATACTGCACTTTTAGTATTACTGCATTGTGTTGTTGTTTATTAAACCACAAATAAATGGTCAGATTAGACTTATCTTTTTATACAGCTAAATGTATGTTAACGCTACGAGGACGCCGTCATCGTCGACGATGCCAGGGACCTTGTTGTGTTTAATCGAACATAGCTTTCGAACCATAAAAGATAGAAACGTACTTTTTTCCCCCTCTAAATCGGGAGAATCCAAGCTTTCAGACGGTAGTTCCGGCATCACTCTAGCCCATTCACAAGGGATACAGTGTCGTGTCAAAGTCGGTGTTCCAATCAGAGCCTTTGTCTTTTGCGCATGCGCGGTTGTCAAATTTTTTTTTTTCTTATTCATTGATATTTAGTGTGGGTTTTTCTTGAATAAAGTGTGATATTCTAATTTTCGCCTAATTTTTTTTTGTATTTTTTATTCTAAAACTCTTTATTTCAAGCAAAGGAGTCTCATTTACACAGCAGTTTATGATATTTCAATTCAGAATAAAAAAAACAAGGTATAGGACATTATGGGGCATTGAAAGGTGGTGTTTTAGTAGCATTTAAACAAAAAAAAGTCAAAAGTTTATTTCTCCAAAAAACCCTTGGTCCCCAGGGGGTTAACCTGGCTCTTCTAGAGCTGTGTAGCCCCCGTGTCCAGTCGGTGCTACTCATAGATATAGAATTGCACCTTCTGAAAGTGTCTGAAAGTGGGAGGGACATCTGATATAATATTAAGCTGATTGGAGGACGCACCAGCAAGTGCCCGTCTGTCATGATTTGTTTTTAGCCAATCACAGTAAATCAAGCTCTTGCCAAATCCAGTCAAGAGGAAACCACACGCATCATTACCACCAAGAAATGCACAAAGTTTTTACCTTCGCTCATTTTTCAATGAACAAATCATCTAGTTCTCCTAAAACAGATTCAATGGCCGCTTCCCACCGACGCAGCCATGTTTGCTTTGCTTTGCCTGGGCACTTGCTGCTATCGTCCTACCTGAACACCCACCCCAAATGCTAGCATGTGATTGGTCTGAACCACCAGTGGAGTTGAGGCAGACGGTTTAGTTGGACCAGTACAAGATGGGTTTTTGTGGGTTTGGAAAACTCCAGATTTCACAAGAATCCATCTTGCAGTGCAAGGTTAACCTACTGAGACAAGAATATGAGCCATGTTAGTGTGAGCTGTAGTCACTTCTTCATTTAATCATGGCGAATCAGTGGGCGGGACTTTCAGCCTCATATGCTGTGCAGAGATTTTTTGTTTTGTTTCTAATAAATGATCAAAGTCCTGCTTGGAGCATCACATTGGTTGAGTTTTATGACTCAAGTACAAACTGAGAACGAATCAGCTTCTTGTATTTGAGGACATCAAAACAAAGTCTTTCTGAATGACCTGCCTGCATGAGAGGAGAGGAGAGGACGTGCTCCGGAAGGAGCGTTAAAACAGAAACATGAAGAAGAACAAAGGAAAAGTGGAGGACTGGGAAATCTCAGCTCTCTGTGGCCGTTTAGGTGGAAGGGTTTGGTTTAGCCGGTGTGGTGATGTCTCCCTGTGGCCCAACTTAAACTCTCCTCACCACTGAGCTGCCGGGCTCAAGCTTATTCATGTTTTATTATTACATTACATGCCTCCCTCATCATAACCACACACACACACACACTTATACACACTCAGTATCCCATTAAAAGGACAGTGCTCTTATCTCCTGAGAGGTTTCAGCCCACTAAGTTAAATCCATTACTTCCCTCCTCCTAAATCATCTTTACTCTTCTCCCCCTTCTTTCTTTTCCCATCTTCTCTTTTTTTTATTCCTACTCAGCCACGTCAGGTGTTAAAATACCGTTTCATCAAAACCACATTAACCCGCGAAAAAGGACAAACATAAAGATTCATGGGGATTCTCTGAGTGCTGACAGTGATTAGAGGGAGGTCATCCATTTCCCGGACTTATTCCTCTCTCTTTTTTCTTCTCCGTCTGCCTGCCCAGACAGCTAATTCAGTATGTCGAAAACAGGAAAAAAACCAAGCACTGCTCCTTTTGTCAACAAATTTCATTAGCCCACATTAGCGGCGCGATCAAAGAAGTGCCTGGGAGGAAATGATGGATTCAAATTCGAACGCTGGAAACCAGAGTTTCCTACAGATAAGGCGGCGCGATAAGGAAATATGTGCACGGTCATGGTCTCACACATGCTAATCTTGTCATCGTCATCTTGCAAACAAAATTTACATAACTCATTTCATTTTTCATTATTCCTCTTGGAAGGATCTCGTAATTGGATTTTTTTTTTTTTTTTTTGCAACAAGTCCAAACAATTTCTTACCCCTAACTTACCTGAAATAAGATTTGTACTGGTAAATTACATTCAGAAGTGGTCGATCTTTGCTTTTATTTATTTTTTTTTTTTTGGCAACAGATTTGTACAGCAATAAATCATAAAATGTCACTCGGCATCTTTGTATCTACACGGATATTTATTGGACACATCTGTTTATTCGAAGATAAATGACCGTTCCCATCTTACAAAGCTCAATATTCAAGTTGTTGTTTTTTCTTTTCGACAGTTTCATCCTGTAAATGAACCAGGATTTATGATTCTTGTCTGTTATAGTTTTATTCTTCTTTTCAGCACTTAAATGTATAAAACATTCCATCTTTTGAAAGTTGAAGGTCGGAGTGTTGAATGTGCAGAAGTATTTAAAACTTGTAAATGACTCGTAATCGTGGTCCATCGTTTCTTTCTCTTATATCAGAGAAGACGGTGATATTTAAATATTTGATTTTCCACAGCTTCTAATTCATAATGCAAATTCAATTAAAAGTTATTCATTTTGTTACAGTGTAAATTGGAGTTCCAGAGCTGCTTGTCTGGGAAGACGATCTCAGTTAAATGTGATGGACTGTGTCCCTGCTTGTCTGGTCAGGAGTTCCAGACACGGTCACATAATCCAGATCGAGATGGTGAGTACCGAACTCCACTGTTTAATAAGTAACACAACTGGACTTTAACATTTAGGTCAGATTACTTGTCATTTAGACTGTTACACAGGCTGTTTTTCTCTGTGTGAACGCTTCAAAAATTCTGTGTGGGAAATGTAGGTGTTCAGACAAAAACTGACAGAAGACAATTGTCTGTATTTAAACCATTTTCAGGTTCAAAAACACTCGACTGCAACTTACTCGTTTCACAAAAGCCATTCTTGCAGTAATGCATCAAACTCTTTGGTAATTCTCTGTTTTCATCTTTTACTGTCACCTCTCCTCCTTTACTTGTGTTATTTTCTACACACACACACACACACGCATGTGTGTGTGACAGCCGCAGAAATTGATGATGGATTGAGTGTGTGTCTTATTGTTTGTCATGAAAATAGGATTTCAGCAGATGGATGGAGAGATTCTGGTGGAGAAATGCAATCTCAAAGAAAACAGCAGAGAAAAGGATGAATTGTTTTTGTTAGAGGCTCTGTGTATTTCAGAGAGAGATCGTAGTGGTGGGGTACTATTTTTGTTATGAGTCTATCTTTCCGTTTGTAACCTATTAGGGTTGCGCCGTATTCCCTTTTTGATCCTTTCTAAAATTATACCCCTGGCACCTGGACCTTAAAGTAGACCGCAGGGCCAACCCAAGCCCAAGGGATCCAGGCCCCAATCCCCGGAGCAGCAGAGCCTAGGCAGGCCACCGCAGGAGCAACCAAAGCCCCCTCCCAGACAAGACCATAGGCAACCCCCAGCACAGTCACCCCACAACCGCGATACAGGTGCCCGGGGAGCCGTGGCGACGATCCCATAGGCCCCGACAGCAGCCAGCCACCCCCAAGCACCTCCGAAGTCCAAGGCCCAAGGGCAGTCCAGGGCAGTTTCACCATGCTGTGTTAAAACGTTTTTAATGGGCATGAAAAAAACATGTTAAGCTAATTTGTTATGCAAATCAAGGATAGCAGCTTTAAGGACAGTATTTAAAGCACCTGCTATTTTTGGATCTCTATAACCTTGATACAGTTCCATCCCTTCTGTCTTCTCTGGCCTTCTGTAATTTCTAATTTAGTTCGTTTTTCTCTTGATGTTGGAGGTTTCTTCAGACACACTCAAAACACACACAGAGTGTCTGCTTCTTAAGGACATCTCTGTCTCTCTTTGTCTCATACGGGCATCCATTTGCTAAAGTCTGAATGATGGTGAGAACAGGGATTAATGGAATTACAGAGAAGTGATTTACAAACTTGACTTGTGTCAGATGAATTCCCTCCCGTCTCTGCTCAGTATAATCATGTGTTTGGTTTACTGAGAGAGAGAAAGAGGTTGTGGGAACCGTCTTCACGAGGAGAAAAAAGAACATTTATTTCTAAATCTTGGACAGTTTTAGACTCTTTTCCTGTTTTGGTCCCTGATTTCACTTTTTTTTTTAAACTTGTAAAACTTCATTTGGCTCGTTTTCTCTGGCTTCCTCCATCCTCGAGCGTTTCAGTACTTCTCTGGATAGCCTGTCCTTAGACTTTCTGCCAAGATAGCAGGTCCAAAAGTTCGGACGCTCAGAGGTGGTGCAGTGTTGATTTGTCAAGGGTTCTGCCTGACAGTATCTCTCTTAGATCAGGAAGGCAAATTGGCAAACAGATGGGAATACCAGCAAGTGGAGGAAAAACAGTTTATGTCACATTTTATTACTATGGAAACGGACAAAAGAATGCAGCAGTTTTGACATAAGCAATCGACCCTCCGGGATCACATGGGTCTACAGACTGGATCTGAATAAAGGTATCAAACATCTCACTCAACACTTGGGTTGGAACCTGCAGCTTCATAAGCCATAACTCTAAAACCAGGATCCTTCACAGTTCCACGTTAGTAACGACTACAATATATTATTATATGTCAATGATCAATAAATCCACAGTTCTAATTATGAAAACAATGAGGAAAAAGTCAAAAGATTTAAAGAAAGTTGTGTGTGAAAACTCAGTCGAGTTGATGTTGTTTTAATAAGCTGGACAGACTGAGTGAAGCTAATTAATGTAACATCCATTTCCTCACAGCAGTTTTTAAATGACTTTACTGAAGACAGAAATCTTGCTGCTTCTTAATCATTTGATCTGAATGAATTATTAGAACTGTTGTTGTCATTTTATTAAGCTCATCTTTTCAGCTGGTGGGGAAATGAATCCAGACTGGGTTTAATAAGTCGGTGATATCAGTGATATCACAGTAGATAAACGGGCAAAACAGGAATTAAATGTTCAGTGTTATTACAGTTTATGTTAACTTGCGGGAGTCTCAGCTGCTGTGGCATCTGTTTAAACTTTTGTCACCAGTATCTAATTGGCAAAACTTGTTTCCTTTTTTAAATGAATAATTTTAAGGTTTAATAATATGTCCCACATTTTGCGTAGCAGAGAACAAGGATTCTAAACAAACTTTTTAGTGATGGAGTCTGAATAACTTGGAGTAAATTATTTAACACTTTCATAGCAAGATAATGGGATTGTAGGACTGACAGTCGTCAACAGTTTATTTGAATAAATTGTTTTCTTTTTATCTGAGAATGGTGAATGAACAGCATGTATGTGTGCAGCACATGTTTAAAGGTCCTATATCACGCAAAACCACTTTTTGGAGCTTTTAACCATGTTGTGACATTATTTCCTCATTAACTGCCTCCCTAGAGTGGTTTTTGGTTTAATACAAACATTTCTCAGTAATCCTCCTTCATCCTGTGCTCTGAGCTCCACTCTTTCCTGGAAAACGACTGACTGTAACATAGTGATGTAACAATGTCACCAGTCCGGCCTGTCCAGGCTGCCCATGCAGATTAAACACATATGTGTAGAGCTGCGAGAGTCCAAAGAAAGACACTAAGCACCACCGTTTGTAGTATTTTACTTTCTAAAAATGTCTCGGTGCAAATGTGCATTTGGCTGTGAGAGTTACAGGAATTTATTCACCATTTTATTCAGGCAGCTCGAGGGGCAGCACTCACGAGGAGGGTGGGCGGGGCTGGGGGAGAGATGGGATTTTAGGTAAACTGAGTGTTTTACGTCCTGGTCGGAGAATAACTCGAGAAACGAAGTTATATTTCAGGACAAATGAAGACTAGATAACACCAAACGTAATATTTTATCAAATATGTTCCTATCACAGATGTTGACAGCTGTAAAATAGCAGAATACGGGACCTTTAAGTCAGACTTGACTCACACACAGACTTTGTCATTCTCACACACTCAGTGGTGATAATGTAGCCCCAGCTGTAGCCCCAGCTGTCCTGGGACACACTGACAGGTGAGGCTGCCAGGCGCCAACGGACCCTCTGACCACCACCAAACAGGCAGGGCAGGTGAAGTGTCTTGCCCAAGGACACAACAGTAAAAGATGAACTGATGACCCTCCTCTTACCAGACGACCTGCTCTACCATCTGAGTTCCTGCTGCCTGACCCTAATGCCATGAAATGAAAACTCTTGTGGTTTTAAAACTAAAAAACGCTCAGAAATCAAACAATTTGGTTTCACATCATAAACAGAGTCACTGGTTGGGAGGGAAAAGCTATCAAGCTCTTTTTTGGAAAATTACTTTCCTTCTTTTTTTTCACATTCCCTCAAGTTTAAGTGTTACAGTTGCAGATTTGAAGTTCATATCAGTTGTATGTAGGTTTGGGTGAATATTGTCCTTACATTGAAGACTAACTTTAAAGGCATAATATGTAGAAAATAGTGGCTTTTATTTTCAACACCAGGTGGCAGGAATGAGCAAACTCAAAGCTCTGTCACTTCCACCAACCACCACAAGGTGGCAGAAACAAGTATTATTCTTCATTCCGTCACACAGAGCAGCACATCAGGAGCTCGGCAAAAAACTGTTTTGTATTCATTCTAGTGGTGGAAAAAAGTACTACAAGTTTGAAACACTTGTCTAAAAATTTAAAAAGGATCAATAACTTTTAATGTATAAATGAATCACATATGGAATTATGGCAAACAACCTGTTGTTTAGCTCTGTAATGATGGTATTACTTTATTTTTAAAAAGATAGTATTGAAAATTCTACATATTATTCCTTTAAACTATTAAAGTTTTAAGCCCTTTTTCGTCTGCCATAATAATACCATTATTTTTTGACTGAGCAGTAGCCTGTGGGTGTGTGTGTGTGTCAGTCACGTGTTTTTTATTATTTGTTTTAGTTTTAAAATCACCAATTTCTTCATTTTGCCTCTTTTTGTTTCAGATTTTTTATACAGACGCAATCAATTGCAATATTCACCAAACACGAAATTGCAAATATTATTTGAAACTTAAAAATTTCTTTGGGAAAATCTCAACTTCCAGCATAATCACAAGTTATTTGTTAATTTTTTTCTGGATTAAACTCATTGCAGCTTTTTTAATGCGTTTCTCAGTAAAGGTTTAGCACGTCGACGCAGACGCTGGGATGTGATTTGATCTGTCATCTCCTCCATTGCAGCAACACTGACACTGAACATCAACACTTTCTCGTGTTTAACACTGACTCGAGCTGGCGTGAAATGATTCAGCCTGTGAGAACGTGTGTCAGTGCTGATTATGGTCAGTGAAATTTTTAAATTAACCAAATTTTATTTCGTGTCAGCTCCTGTAGAACAAAGGCAATGGAAAGAAAAACAAAACAAAGGGATGTGGAAGAGACTGAACGGGACAAATCCATTAACTAAATTTGATTTTTTTTTTTTTTTTGGCACTTGTGTCTTACAGCTCCACAGGGAACAAACAGGAGGACAGACTGTGCTCTCTTCTCCTCTGCCTCCACACTTCCTATCCTCTTCTAACACATGCCAATGCGCAGAGATTTTCTCAGGAAGCTCACAAGTGTGAGAAGCACCAGTAGAACGTTTTTTTCGTGCGTTTAGTTACCTGCTCTTTTCTTTCTGTAGAACATCAAACATCCCAGTTTTATTTGACAAATGATGTTCTGTTAAAGCTTGAAAGTTTGAACATAAAAAATCCTTAAACTGCTGCAGCAGCATGACTTATAAATTATTCAAGGGAAGTTGCCGTGACAGAGCTGAAACCCGTCTGCCGTTAGCATTAGTACAGAGTTCGATTGTGCATCTCTGGTCCTCAGCCAGGATCTCGATCCTCTGCTAACGAGCCGATTCGTTAACGATACATAAGCAGCAAAAACCAGCACAATGCAGTTCGACTAATTAAGAGTTCAATTCAACACTTTGAATTTTTAAAAAAATATATGTTATTTAATAAAACAAATTTTTAATACTACTACTACTTTTACTTTTTAGTGTGTTTTCTGTCTCCGGGTCTTATAAGGTGCAGCCCCGTGATGCTCATTCTCCCCTCTTTTTTTCTCCCAAAAACAAAGATGAAATCTAGTGTTATGATTGGCTGAGGGTGCATCAAGCTGTGTCCATGAGTCTGAAACTTTCCCTCCTAATCTACATTTGATCGAGTGAAGACCAAAGCAGTGAAGACAATTCCCTGAGATTTCTTCCATTAAAGATCTTAAAGGAGAGTTTCCTCAACCCTATCACCTCATCACAAGGCAATTATTGGTTCTCTGTAATGTGCCGGGCCTAAAACTAGTGAAGAATGGTTGAGGAACAGTCACTTTAAAATGTCTTCATGTTCTGCACAATTTGATAAGATCTGATTCACTGTTAATAAACAGAATGTGCAAAATGTTTGAAACTCTCCCCTGAACTCTTAAAAATGTAATTTCATGATTATAAATAGATGATAGTATTAGAAAGTTCTTTCAGTATGGAGGCAGAAACAGCTGTTGTATAGAAGTGAACTAACATTTTGGTAAGATCTCAGGTAATAGTGTCAACTTGTTCCGTTTAAACCGACCGTCTTAGTGTTAATCTTCCTGTTTTTCAGGCTTTTAATGTGAAAAGTTTAGAGAAAAAACTGCAAATAAATTCGACAAACATTTCAGAAACCTTTAACAGCTTTTATCTCCCGTGTTCAGTAATAATTACAGTAACATTTTTAACAGATGAAAGCTCAGAGACAACGGCGGTGTGATGGTATCTGTTTAATAAAGTGTGCAGCGACACGTGAGGAGCGGCGCTGTTTCTATCTGGTTTCTGTGACTGATCTGATTACAAAACACAGCACAAGTATATTATTTATCACTACAAGGACTGCAGCGGAATAATGGTGTTGCTGTATGTAATTTATTAACTGCACTGCAAGAATGTTCCTCTTCTCTCCAACTTAGTCAGACTTCAGAGTTTTAAGTGGAAACGAGTCATGATGGCTGCAGAACCATCATATTGTACATATTAATAGAGGTAAACCTTAGTTTAATAATGTGACCCTATTATGTTTATTGTTTTTCGGGGGGCGATTATCTATTCAGATTAAAGATGGAAATTTGTCATCTAATCTCTGATGTGATTTATTTACGATATAGATAAATCTCATACTAACCATGTTAATTTCAAGTAATAAATCAACCTGTTCTCACCGGGTTCCGTGGTTCTCTAAATTATAAAAGCTGGACAAACAGTTCCTCCTTTTGTTCTGTATCACATTAATTTGTCCAATGATAGGTATGTAATCCTCATCCTGTTGGTGTTAATTCTCCATCATCCAGGTCAGAGTAATTACATGTGCTTGAGTAGATGTCAACAAGAAATTCTTTCTTCTTCCTTGAAAATGTTCCCGTTCCCAAACCAAAAGGCTTCTGAGTCCTGATGATAGACTTTAAAGTTCAGGCTTATGGTGCGTTCACACCGGCCCAACCGTCAACGTCAGAAGCATCAAGATTACATGTAAAGTCTATAGTGGAGTCCGTCAGACCGGCGTCAGAGTCTCTGCGGCACTTTGTGACCGTTAGCAGCGTCAACTTTCAAAGCTTTTCAAACGTTTCAGGCGTTGAATCTTGACACGCGAGCAACGCAGAAGTTCATCTAGCTGAACTTTTGACGCTCTTGAAGCGGCATGTCAACCAATCAGCGCGTCTCATCGTAGTGACGTAGTGATGTCACTGCACATAACCTGAATGAATCAGGACGTCGTCAAACAGGGCGCGGGACAGACAGAAGTAGCGCTGGAAGTGAACCTCATCCATATGTAGCTCCTGGAGCAAACGGCTAAACTCCCCAAACAAGAACGCATCTGAAGAATGGGGTGTATCCACAAACGGCGCTGATGCACCCGACGTCGACGTTGTCTACATTTATGGAGTAAATAAAGCCAAGCCACTCTCTTGATATGATCCGCCATAGCGCAGAACATCCGATAATAAAGGAAGCCCCGCCTACGCGCTCTTTTTGGCTTAACTGGCAGGCGTTACAAGCTTCAACTTTCAAGCTTCAAACTTGAAGTGTTGTGAACGTTGCTTAACGTTTACAAACTGGCCGGTGTGAGCGCACCATAACTCCTCCTTTCCACTGAATGCGTCAGCGGCGCGTAACATCAGTGAGGCGTAATACGCAGTCAATAGGGTGGTTTCCCGCGATGTAGCGCGAATCTGACGCATCTCAGAAGCGTAGTGCCGCTGCCCTCTCCTAAATTTACACAGCTGTTCAGTTCTTTACACACTAAGCATTTAAAACACCTCAAGCTCAGCAGTTTAGTTTGGACCAGACAGGAAATCCGACATTCATAAAAAGTAAAATACCCCGAAGTTTCAAATTAAAGGACACATTAAGACTTTCATTTGCTTGACTACGAAAAAAATACATTACCTGTCTGAGTTTGAAGACCGTAGGTGGTGTGAAAATAAACCACATACCTTCTGGATACATGTTGTCTTTCTCCCTGCTTGTTGTTGTATGTATTGACAGTTCTCCTGTGATTTCGTGATCTCCCGGGACCAGCTGGATGGAACCCTTTCGCGAGTGTACGTGTCTAAAACGCTCCCGGTGGGAAGTGACATCGAGTTGATTTCGCAAGTGAAACGCACCTATTACATTACACGTCACTTACACGCCCGGTGGAAAGGAGGAGTCAGAATTGGGAAATCAAAGACTCGTGGGAGTCTCATGAATCAGAAACCAGAAGACACCATTTTTGAGGATATTGGCATTTGTTTCAAACACTGAGAGTTTCTTACACTATGATAATGAAGATGTAATTTAATCTGCTGGTTTACCTTTTACGAATTAAATCTGATTGCTTTGTCGTGTAACTAAATTAAACTGAACCAGTTATTTTTTAATCTTTGAAGTGAATTGTTTACGTTTTTTGAACGGCACCCTGAGAGGATTTTTATTGTGATTTGATACAGTTTGAATAAGCTGATTGTGATTAAATCAGTATCATAATGTGGTTGCAAATGCTGAGTTGAAAGTGAAAGTGAATTGAAAATAAACAGCATCACTTTAATAGTTTCCACTTCAAACTGTTCTTTTTTTTTCTGACTCTATCTTTGTATTTTCTCTCCGTCTGTCTGAGCGTAGAGTCTATTACTGATCATTATCTGGCCTAACCTTAACTCACTGGCAGGGAGATTCTTCTGGAGGGCTGATAGCTTCGGGCACACACAAAAAAAATCCTCCAAACTCTTGTATCTTTTTAATGAATCTGACCTTCTATCTTCTTCATGTCTCCTACCTGACTTTTGCAGTTCGTTTCTTTCTCCCTGTCACCTTGTTAAGAAGTGTCATCCTCTATCGCTGCCTCCCATCACCCCATCTCTCTCTCTCTGCACACACCTTTTATCTTGATCTTATCACACCCAGCTTCTGAAGTCTGAAGGTGATCACCACCCACATTTCTTCTGTTTGAAATTAGAGCTACTTCTCTCTTTTTAATAAGACAAACTTTGATAATTACTTTTTGATGATAAAAGAGACTAGTGAGGATTTCAGGATCTTTTGTTCTGTTTGTTTGGAGGACAGATTCATCTACAGATACATTTGCATCATATGTTACAGTCTCTTTTTAATGTGTGTGTGGTTTAGAGGCTGCATATCTTTTCTTAACAGGAACAAAATAAAAATTTTTAGAATGACAATAGCTCAAATAAAAAAAGTAAATCAAAATCTTTACTGTATAAGTTAGTGATGAAACTGGAGATGATGCTGTTGTCTGTCATTCAGCTCTGAACCTGCTGACCAGCATCATTTCCAGTGGCTCTAATTCACTCTAGAAACATAAACCATTACAGACTAACCCCTCCTTTTCCACCGGATGCGTAACAGACGTCAGTGAAACGTAATACGCGGCTCATCTGCCATTGAAGTCAATGGGACCCTTTCCACTGGGCACAAAGCTGCATGAATCAGACGCGTCTCAGAAGCGTAGTGTCGCAGCCTTTATGTGGCAGTTCTATTTTTTACGCAGTACGCTTCTAAAACATGTCAAAGTCAGCAGTTTAGTTTGAACCAGACAGGAAATCAGGCATTTGTATGCAGAATTTAAAAATAAAAGGACACATGCAGATTTTTGTTTGCTTAACTACAAAAAAAAAAAATTACATTACCTGCGACGGAAGTCTGTAGGTGGTGTGAAAGTAAACCACATACCTTCTGGATACATGTTGTTGTCTTTCTCCCTGCTTGTTGTTGTGTGTATTGATGAAATCATGTGTGATTTTGCAATTCTCTCGTGATTTTGTGATCCCTCAGGACCAGCTGAATGGAATCACAAGCGATACACATCTAAAACGCTCTCGGTGGGAAAGGACACGCGGCTGCTTTCACGAGCATTGATTACACAACCGGTGGAAAGGAGGGGTTATATTACAAAACGTAACACTTATTGTTACATTCAGTCTGGCTGAATATTATTATGATCAGTCCTCATCTAAGGCAAATAACTATCACTCACAAATAACAAATGGTTTGTTAAAGCATGAACTGTAATATCTAACAGCAAACGAACTGTTGTTGGTGAAAATAGCACCACCTATAGCGTCCTGCTCGGTGAACATTTCTAAAACCTCCTTCATGGGTTACAACTAGAATTCTGGTAAATGTGATGCATCTGTATGTCTGTTTGTTACCATGCATGTTTGTGGACAATCAGAAACAGAGGTTTGGTTTACCAGCATCAGGAGTGAAAGATTTATGAACATCATGTGGTTGAAATAATAATAAGTCTTCGTCTTCTTTCCATTCTTACTCTACTGCAGCTTTTGTGACGGGTAACATTTAAACTAGCTGTTAAAAACACAAAGGTCAATAATCAGAAGCATGGAGACCCAACATTTTCTCCGAGCTAACAAAGTCAGAACTTTTTTTTTTCACCTTTGATTTTGAACCACATTACAGGGGCTGAATCATTCCTTGATGCTGGTTGCCATGGTAAACTGGTCAGAAATTCACACTCCAGTTGAGCCCGTTAGGCTCCATGTCAGTACTTTTTAGTTTCACACAAGATCATCAAATGCTTTCTTTGAAAATTAGAACTGCATAGAAAAACTATCGATTGAAAAGTAGCTAAAATGGTGATTTCTTTTAAATAAAATCATGATAAAGTTATTTATTAGTCCTTTTATGTCAGTTACACAAAAAATAGAAAATTCTAAGGAGGTTTAGATAAAAGACAAAATTGTTGGTATTCTGAAGTCTGATAGTCTCTTTTATCATTGAGAACAGGAAATAAAACAATGATGGTCTGATGTGCAAAACCTTTGTGTGACCTTTCTCTCATTTATGCATAAATGACATTAAACCTCGCTCATCCTGATTCTTGATAATTATTTTCGCCACAACAAAAGCCCAGAGAGCAATCTATGTTAAAAGCATGAAACCAGATGTCTTCACCTTCTTCCATCGTTTAAAAGTGAATCTGTAAGATCCTGTTTTTTTCTGTCTTAAAGTTGTCCTTTTAATCTTGTTATCTTTTATTATTGGTTTGATAAAAGGTTCATTACTTTGTATTTGATACAATGAAGAATTTCTCTCTGACTCAGAGGAGTCCAACCAGATCTCCATCACAGGAAACAACATCAAACGTGCCCAAAAAAAGTTTCTAACAATAGAAAGAGGAGGAGTCCAAGAGAATTCACTGAACATCAGAAGATATGTTGTATATCTGAATTAAAACAAAAGGCAGGAACACGTCAGTCCGTCTCTGTTGGGATGTGTGAGGAGAGTTGGGATATGAAGCCCTCAAAGCAATTTAGAGGAGAAAAGTAGGTGAGTGGGATTTCTCAAAGTGATTTTCCAAGTCCAGATGAGAAACTGGGTTGGTTCAGCCGGGTGTGATAAGTGACTGAAACTCTTAACACTGACAGTCAGAAGACGGACTGGACTAAAACAATCAGCGGAGGAGATCCGCTCAGAATATCTTTATGTCAGCAACAGATTTAGATAGGCTGATTTAAAAATCCAGATTTGAAATCATATGTGAAGATAACTAAACACTGACAGGTCTGGATTTATTTATTTATGTTCGAGGGGAAGACAGATAAAGTTTACCTGTTGTTGTTTTTTACTTTCTTTTGTTTTATCTCACATAGAAATAAAGAGCACTGTGAAATTTGAAATGTTATCTGTATGATCCTGAAGGATTATAACATACACCAACATACACACACAGAGTTCCACCACCTTGTAATTCCAGAGGTAATGTCACACCGAGAGCGCCTGCAAGATAAATGTTATCTGTCCTCAACTCCAGCTCCTGTCTGTTTCCTCAGGCAGCTGCTGTTTTATAGAAGAACAGCTCAGTGTGTGTGTGTGTGTGTGTGTGTGCATGCGTGGGTGGGGGGGGTATGATTTAAAACAGGATGGCTTGTATGACTTTAAGAGAAAATTGAAATAATGATCAAAATGGCAAGAATTATCAGAAAAACTCTATTTTATATAACGTCTCTTTGACACGTGTGTCTCATTGTCATGTTTGTGGCATCACGCATCCTCTGACATCAACATGTGATCCAAGTCTTCGTGCAGAAAATCTTTCTGCTCCATTGACTTAATAACTGTGTGAGATTTTGTGATTGTTTGTGCACTTCAGTATCTCTGTGCCATAAGTTGATTTTGGATAGTTTCTCTGCACGTGGACCCATTAGGGACGAGGTTCTCTGTACTTCTTTAACCCCTCCTTTCCACTGGACACGTCAGCAGCACGTAGCGTTTTGCTCGCTCAATTAGCCGCGTGTCCCTTCCCACGAGAAGCGCTTTACAAGCGCTTATCCCTCACGCAAGTGTTACATTCAGCTGGTCCCGGAAGATCACGAAATCTCATGAGAATAGCAAAAACACACGTGATTTTGTCAGTAAACACAACAAAAAGCAGGGAGAAATACAACAACAAGTATTCAAAAGGTATGTGGTTTATTTTCCCACCACCTACGGACTTCAAACCCGTTACAGGCACTGTACTTTCTCATACTCTCGCAAATCCGCACGTGTCCTTTTATTTTGAAACTTCCAGATATTTTATGTTTCACGAACGCCTGATTTCCTGTCTGCTTCAAACTAAACTGCTGAACTTGATGCATTTTAGAAGCGTAGTGCGTAAAAAATAAATCTGCAACGTAATGCTTGAGACACTATGCTTCTAAGTCGCGTCTCATACCGCGCTGCTTCGCGTGCAGTAGGAACAGTCTCATTGACTTTAATGGCGGCTATCAGCCGCATATTATGCGTCACTAATGTTGCGCATCTGTTGCACGTTCAGTGGAAAGGAGGGTAACCATTCTTGTTTAGTTATCACATTTTTTTAAAGCATGCACTGAAATCAACTAAGACAATAGAAAGCAAATTTCAAATAAACCTGAATATTAAAATTGTAAATATTATTAACCTAAATTATTATGACCTAAACATAATTAATGTTATTACATGACTTTATAACCCTTTATCCTCAAAATTAATTGAAAAAATCCAAAAAGGATTTTTTTCTTTTTTCTTTTTGCTTTAAGTTAATTTAAAAAGTTCTTCTATTAATAACAAGTCATTAATAAGTCAAAATGATCATATTTAGTATAATATTTAAACATGCCACATATTTATGTTTCAATAAAAACTGTCTCAGTTCTTAAATAACAGAGTTACAGATTTGTGCACAACCCCCCCACTCCTTGAAGCTGGGTTGTCACTCTGGGACTTTTGGCCACCGTAAATAAATCTTCCATCATGAAGCAATTGTAAGGATGGATGTGAGTTTAAATCGGTTCCAGCCAACATCTTTTTCCTCAGCTGTCTCCTTTTCTTTATCTTCCACCTGCTTTTCTTAGAATCAAAATCTAATAAAGAGCTTTAACTCCAGCGTATGTTTTCCGTGTTTCTGGTCACTGAGGGACTGATACCCCAATCAGATGTTTGCTGAAATGTGATTACGCTGCAGAAAGAGATCAGACAGTCTGTCATCTATTAAATCTCATATGATATAGTGTGACAATCAATTATGTAATTTGAAATGTATAAATAAACAGTCACACACAGATTTATCTGTGTGGAATCTAAAAAAGCAGGAATCAAGTGGTTACTGAGTGTGTGTGACGAATAAGTGATTTTATATAGAGATGACAGCAGACCAGGAAACACTAAAAAAGTCTGTGTATATCTGCCCATGTGCGATCTGGTTCCTATGGTAACCGTTCGGAGAATTTCAGAAGCCGAACCTGTGTTTGTTCAGGGAGAATGACAAAAGAAAAACAATTGTACGGATAAAAACGTGAACATACACAACAAAAATAAATGAAAATTTGATACAGGGCAAAGAAAAAGTCTTGCGTTGTTTCTCAGTTGATGATATCAGCTGACGGGCGGCTCACCTTCTCGTTGTTTTGTGTTTGTGTGTCGTTCTATGTTGATGCACAGCCGCCTGCACCGACGCGGAGCTCCACAGTCTGGCTGCCAGACTGAAGGACTGGTTTGGAGTTCTGCACCTCGACGCCAACAGAGACCTCAAATCCTCTGACAGCTCTGACTTCACTGCTGGACGTGAGTTCTTCCCATCCTGATATTATTCTCTGTGTGTTTGTGTGTGTGTGTATTTTTCTGCTGAACACTCACACATCTCAGTTCTTGTGAAAGCCGGCGCCGATGTCGACTGTGACCCTCCTCTGTTCTCTGTAATGTCAACATGTCTTAACACATCTCAGCTCTACCATTGACAGCACTTACAGTCACTCAACACCCCCCTCACCCAAAACACCCCCCATCTAAAACAAAAAAAAGTTTCACATGATACATTTTTTATTTTTCTCCACCAGACTTCGACACCAGCATCTTGCCCATTTGTAAGGACTCGCTGGGCTGGATGTTCAACAAGCTTGACATGAACTTTGACCTCCTGTTGGACCAATCAGAGCTGAACGCCATCTACTTGGACAAGTATGAGCTGTGTATGAAGCCTCTCTTCAACTCCTGCGACTCCTTTAAGGATGGAAAGCTGTCGAACAACGAGTGGTGCTACTGTTTCCAGAAGCCTGAAGGTGAGTACGCAGAAGGACGGGCAGGTAGATAAAACCAATACTTTGGAAAGTGAAAGCAAAAATGGAGAAAAGAAGGTTAGCTACAGCTGTTTTTCACCCATTTAATTGTTTTATATTCAAAAAGATTACTGAGGACTAGGGCTGTAACGATACACCGATGTATCGCGATACAAGGAGCAATATCGTATCGTGAGGCCCAATATCAATAATATTGATACAGTAAACGTGTTGTACATTGTATGAAAAAGGCTTTTCACTGAAAAAAAGATTCCAAACTGAACAGTGGATTTGTATCTGCAATAAATTACTGTGATGAGCAACTATTAAAAATACACGAATCTTTATTAAAAAACTCTTATAACATATTTCTAGGTAGGAATTTCATGACATATTAGTTTTGCTAATAAAATACTGTAAACTGATGTAAAAGTGGATGAGTGAGTTTGTTTTACCCATTGTCATAGTATCAAAGCAAAATAAATATTATCCAGAGAGTTTTGTTTTGTTGAAAATGCAAAACAAAGTTTTAATGTATCGTATCGTGTATCATATCGTGAGCAATGTATCGAGATGCATATCGTATCGTGGGATAATGTATCGTTACAGCCCTACTGAGGACAAAAACCAAGCGGGTTTATTGAAGACATTTTGTTTATTTTCTCATTGCAGGACTGCCCTGTCAAACGGAGAAGACCAGAATCCAGAATCAGAGTCGAAGAAAGAGTCTTATAGGTCAGTCTGAAGAGCTGTCTATCATTGTCTCCTGTTTGTGTTCCCAAATAAACCCACTTTTCTTCAGTATTTCAAAATAAGACATTGTAAGAAATATATTTTAAACAGTAAAGCCTATTCAGGAAAACATGCAGTTCCTGTTGGACAGTTTGATTTGTGTACCTACTCACTGTAGAAAGGCTTTAAAAATAACTGAAGACTGGGTCAAATGAAGGTAACAGAACACGGGTGTGTGAACGCGGCCCGTTTGCCTTCAGGTTATTGAAAGTGGCAGTTTCCCCTCTGGCAGGATGTTTGATTGTTGTCCTGCAACCTTCACTGAAGTAATTGATTCAAGATTAGTTCCTCCTTCAGGAGACTTGTAGTGATCAGATTGTATGTTCAGTTTTGACCTTTACTTGCCCCTTTTTTAGCCTTATTTAGTCTTTCTTATTGTTTTTCTGTCCTTTTCCTCCTTTTTGTCACCTCATCTTCAGGTTCGTATATCCCTCGCTGTACCGACGAAGGCTACTACAAACCAACCCAGTGCCACGGCAGCACCGGCCAGTGTTGGTGTGTGGACAAATACGGCAATGAGATTGCCGGCTCTAGGAAACAGGGCAACCCCAACTGCGGTAAAACCAACATGTGCACACAAGATTTCTCAAGTAGAACAGCAAACATGGTTGTGATGTGTTTTACTCCACTGGCTCCTTATTTATCTTAAAACATGTCCCGGTGCTGGTGTTTTGATTCAGGTGGGCAGCCGAACAGCTATCTTGCTTTTTTTTTCTTTTTGTTGTCTGATGCAGATCACAAACTGTGAGATTTTTCATTGAAGCTTAACGTGCAGCAGAAATACAGAAAGCAGGTTGTGCTGACGTGCTCTAATTCTTTGTTTAGTGAAGCCTTCCGTCTGTCTTGATTTTTTACCGCTATCAGCAGATCAGTTATCTTTTAAAAAAGACATACTCCTGGGTTTTTCTCTGGAGCCAGCTGGCTTTTTTATTCCTTCTTCCTCTTCTTTTGAAATCATGTAGATTTGATAAAACAGTTTCATCTTGCAAGTTGAAGTGAAATATTTGTCACTCTTGTCAGATAACAGTTTTATCAAAGAAAAAATCAGCAAGAAAGGGTGTTTTTGGCAGAAATTGAATCACTTTTGAGAAAAAGAGTAACCCAAATATACTTTAGATGTTGCATTTAAAGTCTTACAGGAAAACAAATATCCACCTCGCTTCAATTCCAGGCTTTTATCTTTAAGGACATAAATAACAAGGATCTGGTCTTTATGGGGAAATTAAATTAATCAAATCTAACCTTAAGTGCACAAAAACACTCGATAGATTGGATGATGTCATAATTTGTTCAACTAAAACAGGCCAAAAGGGAAAAGCTGTGTGTTTGAGACACATGGTACAAGCTATTAAATCATATCATACGATTTGTGTTTTGCAAGCTTGTGTTAAAATTTCAATAATTTTAGAACTTGGTAATGATGAGATCGTTTTATGTTCTGATTAAAAAAAAAACATCAGAACTGATAGAGACTCGTTAACTACAAACAGGGGTGTTACCAGAGCGGGGGCCCAGGCCACCCTTTCCGATTAGACTGCCCCCCCAACCTCTCAACCTGAGACAATCAAATTAATTCAATACTTTTACGTTAGTGAAAACTAATGATTAATGAGACTGAACCACTGACATTGTGCTGTGACTGATTTTATTTCCTTTTGGTTTATGGAGCCACTTAAATTATAATAAAGGGTCTATAATTCTGTAAAAACTAGATTATTTTAAGGTTATAGGCCCATTTATATGTACCACCCTTTAAGAAATCTGAGTCCCTACCTGGCTCCCCAAAACAAAGATTTTCTAGACACGCCCCTGCATAGAAACATTCATTTCCTTTTGCTCATCCGAGGTCGATCACATAAGAAATAAATCAAGGATGAAAGTCCCAGAATTCACGCTCACCAGTCCCAGGGAGTTCTGTGTCTGTTCTCAAGTCTCCTTCTGGAAAGACGAGTCCAGAAAACCACTAGGGGGGTGATGAGGAGGAAAACTAGTCAAATGTCCGAACTACCTCAGCTGACTTCTTTCAACGTGGAGGAGCAGCAATTTTATTTTTTGCTCCTCACTTTTTCTCTAAGGCTGAACCTGACCACCTTTATCCAGGATCTCATTCCTTCAGTTACGATCCAAATCGCATGATTATAGATGAGGGTCCGACCAGTAAATCAAGATTAAATCAACTCCCTCATTACTTCAAATCCTCCAGTTTGTCTGTCCAGCTCATGGTCCATCCTTCCATCTCTGGTGAACATGATGCCATGGTATAAACCCCTAACTCTCCCCCAACCCGAAGAGAGAGAGCAATCCACCTTTTTCCCATGACTCCAAATATAAATAGTTCGGTGCTTTTATATGTTGAAATCCCACTTTGCATGCCAGCAGCAGGAATTCAAAGAAAACTGTCAAACAGCAGACAGCAGGACTTGGCTGCAAATCAAGGGCAGTAGGATTTCACTGGGGAAAAGGACAATAATTAGTAAGAAAGAATCCAGGCAGACATAGTGATTACCAATCAAATAGCCAACTCACAGCCAGCCATTACAGCTTACATCGCTGCCAATCTAGCAGCCTAAAGCCAGTAATTGCAGCTTCCAATATTGATAAGGTGTTTATCCAGTACCCCCCCACTCACACACACACACACACACACACACACACACAGTCACTCATACACATGGACAACAACAGTCTTTTGTCTCTTGTATAACAAGCTAATCAAACTCCGTCTGAATGGCCTCAGGCTGGAGCGGCTTCTCGCGTTTACGCCTCCGAGCTTACCGCTCGTAGCCTAAACACAAGGACACCAAACTGTAAGTGCAGCTCCAATAAAAGTACATCCACACACAGATGTAAATAACCTGTTTTCTCTCAAAAAGCTCTTGAAAGAGGAGCTGCTATAATGACTCCAGCTCACACTGGCTGCACTGGATCAGGTATTCATCACCAATTAGCTACACTTCACTGAAGCAAGGTGGTTGACAGAGAGACCCCCTTGGCTCATCACAGCATTAAACAAAGAAACAAATAGGATGCCTCGTTTTTTTTCCATTGTGTTTATTTACTATTACTCAGGTATTTCACAGGGATCATGTCCTAGTATAAGGAAATTTACTCCTGTGATAGTAGCTGCATGTGTTTTTTTTTAGAATAATAGGCTGTTAGGAATGTGCAGGGTAACACACATTACCTGCTGCTACAGCCGGCTCACCTTCCAGTTCACTGATCTGAACAGTTTCCTGTAACGGTGGTTTCGTTTTTCCAAACCTCCCGAGTTCCTTTGATCTAATCAGATGTTTTCAGTTAAAAAAGTAGGATTCTCCACAAGCAAAGCTGATATTTAATAGTAATATTCAGATTCACATATAAATGTATAATCAGCAAAAATGTTGCAGTTTGAATTTAAACTAAATTAATTTGTATATTTTGGTTTGTTCATGTTAGATTTAAATAGGGATGCACTGATACTGATACTATGGCCGACATCATTCTAATATACTTGTATTGGTGTCGGTTAGTTAATCAATAACATGAACTGATACTTAAAATGTGGAAACTCTGCAATAATTTCACCTAAAATTTTTACTTTTCATTTGACATTTTTGTTTGGAGGAAATTTTTATTTATATTTTATTTTTGCTCAAGTTTGCCATGTAACAAGCAGAGATATTGTATCAGCATTGGTACTCGGTATCAGCAAGTACTCAGATCCAAGTATCGGTATCGTATGTATCGTTTGAAAAAAGTGGTATTGTTGCATCCCTAGATTTAAACATTTCCAACTGACATACACTACAAATCCAAAAGAGATGTGATAATGCTGAATATAATTGGGGGGGGGGGGGGGGGGGGGGGGGTGGGGGCTAAACATGCAAAGCTTTAGGAAAACAATTTTCCAAAACAATTAGGATTTAAAATCTGCACATTTTGACCCACCAGGAGATTTTAATGTTCTTGTTCGTGTTCTGATTATCCTTCCACAGACGAGGACCCGGAGACATCAGGGGATTTTGGAAGCGGGGGGGCCGTCATTCTCCTGGATGACCAGGAAGAGGAGCCGTCACAGAACGAACGGAGCCGGCAGAAGAAGAGACGGGGCCGGATCCAGCCCAGAGGAGCCATCGAGGACGACGAGGACGAGGAAGAAGACAAGGATGATGAAATCGGCTATATTTGGTAGCTCCGCTCCGTTTTTACTTTGCCATCAGCTGACCAGGAAACTCTGTTAACTCGGCACAGATCTGAAGCCATTCCAACGTCTCTTCCTCCAGTTATTTTGGCAGCAGTCCATCGGTGTGGCTCCTGAACCTGCTCATGTAATCCCTGCACCTCATCCTCTTATCTCTCTTCAGTCGACTTCATACAAACTTGATTTCAGGCGTCCGGATTTTTCCCAAAATACAAAATGGGTCTTATAACATTCGAACAACTTACAGCCCCCGTTAGAACTGATCGTTTTTGAACTGTTCAAACACGGACACATTTATTTTACTCTCCTTTGTCTCCTATTTCTCTTTCCTCTGCGTGTCACTATCCGTGTCTCTGGTCGATGTGTTAGTCCAGATGCATTAGAAGGTATATTGGATGTAAATATGTTTCCTCCACGGAGGTTTGAATGTGGATTTTCGTCCTCTCTTGCTCCATCATTGGTCCATTCTCATGGCCCGTGTTCTACTGTTGGGCTCTTTCCAGTGTTTCTGCAAATGGCTGCCACTCTCTAAGACTCTGAGACGCCCCCCCCACCCCCACCCCCCAAATTCTCTGTTATTTCATGGAGGATTGTAAATTGCTGGTTGTTTTATTGTTTTTTTTTTTTTAATGAATGTGTCCAGAAAGCCCAGGAAACAATGAGATTAATGATGTATCGTTGTTGTTGTTGCATGTTTCTCATCTTGTATCTGTAAAAGAGAGATTTAACTGGCCAGGTCCAGCTCTATGCATCTCAAACAGAAATTGATGCCTGTTTGGCTGCTACAATACTTCGTTGCTATGTTGATGCTGTCTAGTGTCCTTTTTCTTCTTTTTTTTTTTTTTGGTTCTTCTCCCAATCTCAGGAGGCAGGAAGCTGCATTGCAGAGAGATAGCAGGTAGAACGGAAATCTTTCAAGGCCTACTGTGCAACCCCCGAGCTGGCTCGGCCAGCTGTTCCTTTGCTAAATGGTCCGTAGGGCTGCTGAGGCCTTCTGTCTGTGCACGGACACTAGAAGAGGAAGATGCTCCTGAGCTGGGAGGAAATACGGCATCGAGCAGAGACGAGACTCTGCTCTGCCTCCCAACATTGGAAATGTTCAGTGATTTGAAATTGAAATCTTCACCATGTCAAATACGTGAACTTTTATTTATTTGAAAATTTAAGTAAAGTGGCACGTCCAGTGTCTTTTGAACCTTACTAGTTTTTGTCTCTTGTTTTTCTGCACAAATCTAATGTCATCAAATTACAAGTAAATCCTAACAATAAGCACGTCTTTTATCTTACTTTAAAACCACAAAGACATTCACATGAGTTCTTCCTGCTGTTAGGTTGTTTTGTTCTTTTTCTCTGGAGACTGTATTTCTCTGCAGCCAAACAATCAAAGCCCTCCATCAGGTCTGACCTTTTCCAGTCTTGAGAAAGCAGCAGCCCCGTTAGAACCAGAGATAAATGGCAAAGGCGTGAAATCCTCTTATCACGTACCTTTGAGAGGGAAGAATGACAAAGCCAGAAGCGACCCAACAGAACACGAAGGCTTAATGAGGGTTTTTTGTGATATTGCCGGTTAATGGGACAGCTGACCTCACAGCTCTGAAACAGCCCGCTCAGCACTCTGAAAACACACCGTACCAACAATCAGCGGCAAAAAGGACGACTGAAGCTTTTGACTTGAAAAAGCTGATTCTGCAGTTCATAGCAGACGCTGTCATGCAGAATAAAGAGCTGGATGAACCGTGTTGATGGGTTAAAAACTCCGGGGCTCTGAATAGTTCGCCTTTTTGTGTCTTCAGGGTTTCAGGACTGAAGTTTGTTCTTTTTCATTTTTCCAAAGTTTTCCAAACTTTCATATTAAATTGAAACGATAGCCATTTCATTTGGTTTCTATTTAAAAAATATAAATACCTTTTATCTTATGCATTTTCAATAGCTTTTTGAACATTTTCAGTTTGGAGATATTGAGTTAATGGGCTAATGGTTTGAACACTGAGATATCTCATCCAAAATTTCATAAAAGTTTATGCAACCGTTGTTTTAAACATTTACAACACCCAGGGCGGGCCCTGAGCTGCATGGTGGCCTAGGCGAAAAAGGATTTTGGCGGCCCCTACTGTCCAAAAGAGAAACAACGTAACTCAATAACTGGATTACATTGCAATAAATATTTATTTATACTAATATGAACAGTAGAGATGATAGATATTTAATTATTGCTTATTTTGCTCTTTACATAAGATGGGTGGTGTGTCCACCAGTCTGTTAAAAAAAAAGAGGAAAATAGAATTTGGCGCCCCTCCAGCAGAGGGCGCCCTAGGCAATTGCCTAGTCTGCCTATGCCCAGAACCGGCCCTGCGTAAGACGTTAATTATTTCCCATTTCTACACAGAAACAAACTTCAGAAGGGACAAAATATTCCTTTCGCTAAACAGTTTTACTTAGACTGGAAACAAGAATGACAGTGTATTTATTTTCTGGGTTGTGTGGCTGGAGTTTCACTGGCTGCAAGTCCTAATATAGCAACTAAGTTGGACTCCAAATTACACATACGGCTGAGAGAAAAGCAAAGTGTGCAGAGGAGAAGTGTGTAAACTCGTCAAACAAAGTTCTAGTTGATATTCAAAACAGGAAAGCTTTATGTGTACATTAACAGTTTGTCTTTAGAACATAGTTTCATTTAAATTGTTACATGGGCAGCAAGTAGAAGCAGTTTGTTTCACTTTGTTCAAACCTTTGTAGCGTTTCACTTACACTCATTGGCAGCTTCCAGCTCACAAGAAACAAATTCCTTTTTTATAGTTCAAACAAAGTATTATATGGCAAATAGAAGGATGTGTTAAATAAATCCAAAAACTATAACAGCAATAACTTACAACTTGAGTTTAACGTTTTTATTTGACAAACCAAAAACTCGAACAGTTGTAAAAACTCATTGCGTGTCTGTTAAAGGTGTAAATATTTGGAATAATTGTTGAATAGTTAGTATATTGATCTGGTACTTGTATTTGTAATATTCTTTGAACTTAGCGTTTTCTTGTTGTTTTTGTTTGTTTTTTTGTTTACTTTTCCATTGCTCATTTTATTTTGATTTCTTGACGTTACAACGATAAAGGGGAAGGTTAATATCATGAGCTTTTCGCTTCAAACCTATACCCTTTCGATTATTACCCAATTAAGAAAATTTGTGGATTTTTTTTTTCTTTTTTTAAAAAAAAAAAGGGGCGGCCATGGCTTAGGCGGTAGAGCAGGTTGTCTGGTAACCGGAAGGTCACCGGTTCAAATCCCCGCTCTGCCCAGAGAAAAAAGATCGCCTGGCCGTTGTGTCCTTTGGCAAGACACTTAACCCACCTTGCCTTTTTGATGGTGGCCGGAGGGTCCGGCGGCGCCAGTGTCTGGCAGCCTCACCTCTGCTAGTGTGTGTCCCAGGACAGCTGTGGCTACAAACATATGTGTAGTTCATCATCACCAAATGTGTGAGTGTGTGTGTGAATGGGTGAATGGCAAAAAAAAAACTGTAGTGTGAAGCACTTTGGGGGTCGTAGGACCCGAGTAAAGCGCTATACAAGTACAAGCCATTTATCATTTAAAATTCTGTACACAAATAAACAAACAAACAAATAAATAATTTAGTAGCTTCAATAACACATCTATCATGCAGTGTTCTCCCCTGCTACCATCTTCAACACACACACACACGGTTATTACTGTTTCTATTTTCTTCTCACCTTCCTGGAGTGAGTTCCATCCTCATCGCAGCACGAGGAAGGTGTGGTTACGTTTTATCCTCAAGGCACACGGTTGCTTTGTTTCCATTTCTCTATTAGCGCCTCCCTGTTGGGTGGATCCTCCCATCAAACAAAGCCACCATGGAGACAGGTGATGAGTACAGGAAGCATTATTTGTTATATTTTTGTAAAAAGTTCAACGTTAGTTCTCCTGCAGCTGGTTGTTTTTGGATTTAGTTGATAGTGTGCCTCTATTTTTAATCGCTGAATTTTTTTCCAACTTACAGTTTTTGAGTTGATTTTGAGCAAAATGTTTTAATCCAGTCCAGATATGCCAGTTGCAATCAGAGTCCTCTCACAGGTACGTTTTGTGTGTTTGCCAGGTAATTCTGTCACATGCCAAAGTTTCCACTGGACAGGTAAGACGTTCAAGTGTTGCTCATTTTTCCAGACACTTTTTGTTCTGCTGTGTGATCACAGAGCGATTTAGACCTCTGACCTCAGACAGATGCAATTAGCTACCTGACAGAATAGAAATCCAGCAGTGCTCCAGAGCCTAAGGACCAGATTTGAGGATCACTGGTCTAAAGCCTGTCTATGTAATTGGCAGTGACATTGTAATAAGTAGGGATCATCTCTCCCTAATCGGTCACAGCCCAACACTTCCCCTCACTCTCTCTCTTTTTAATGGCTGACTGATACTGAACCAACCGACCTGCAGAACTCCTGATCAGCTCCCGAAAACATTTATACCCAAATGTTACATAATGACATTTGTACCTCAGAAATATATGACATCCACCTCTATCTTAAAGAGTTTTACCTACAAATTAGAGCTGATGGATCAATATGAAACAGGAAGTGTCAGTCGGGGACGTGTTGCCTCTCAGTTTAACCTCTGATTTCTTGTGTTTGACTCTGCTGGAATGTTGTTACTGTATATTTCAAAGCTAACGCCACCGTGTCTATAAGAGACTGTCATGCTGTTGACATTTTAAAACAGATCCATTATTTTTCCTGTGACTCTGTGGTTTCTAAACACAATGTGACACTAGTGCCCTCTGCTGTTCTGCTTCCGACTTCGAGTGGAGAACCGGTTCCAGTTACATGAGTTTCACTCATATGATCAGCGTCCTGATGTCTCATGATTATAAACTCCTTAACCTGCATCATCCAAGAAATAAAACAACTTCTGAACCTTTTTTATTCACATTTTTGTTTGTTTCTATAGTTTAATAAAAGCATGAAGGTCCAGTTTTGATTCATGAGCTTTTAACTCAGTTTTATTTATTTATTTCCAAATTTGGGGAAGTTTAATTTTCTTTTGGAAAATCAGTTTACAGTTGCATAAACCAAGATGTCAATCAAGGAAAATACTCTGCGCTAGTAAGGCACTTATAATGTGAACAAACACAACAGATGAGCTGTATCCGACACGTTCTTGTGAAGTTTGGAAGAGAATCTCTCCTAGTTATATAAAAACTTTGGGTTCTTGCTGTAGAAGACAAATATTGGACTTTAATATTTACATGATGTTTGTTCCTTGGATATCCTTTAAGGGGAACCAGATCAGTGTTTAATAATAGGAATAGACTGATTGTCTCTTCCTTCACCAGCCGTTTCTTGGAGTTGCAGCATCCACATCCAGGATCCGTGGAAGTCTGCCGCTCGCCCCTCCCTCCAGATAGACAGGCTTAACGGCGGGTGTGTCCGATAACCTCCTCCTGCTCCGGTTCAGGTCTGGGTCAAAGAGTGAATCGTTACAAAAGATGACACAAACACAACTTTACACTTAAACAGAATAGAGATATGATTGTAAGCAGCAGATCTTCACCTGAGATCGCTAATAACATCTTGCGTCTGGCTCCGAAGGTACAGACACCTACTTCTTTTAGATCTTCATCAGACAGAGTGAGGAATGTCTGGTAGTCTATCTGTGTGAGTACAAATAGTTGCATCATGATGTTCATTCATAATGCATAAATCTGTCTGCAGAGTGTGTTTGTTTGTGTGTTTCAGGCTCTGCAGCATCTTCTCCCACGCTGCCAACCCATCCACAAACCAGCATGCAGCTCTCTGCGTGTGTTTTACCTCCTGTTGTTCAAACACGTCGATGTATTTTATCAGTCCGAGCTGGCTGAGCAGATCAGGCAGGTCGGCTGTCGTTTGGGGGGAGGGGCTCCGCTGACCGCAGGTCGATGACCTCCTCGAAGAGCACACGCCTTCAAAGTAGCCGCCGCTGACGAAGCTTTCCGCTGAGCATCAAAGTTTAGGGGCAAAGGTTAACTAGAGCCGCGACCCACCTTGTTTAGTTGAGTTTTAAGAAAACTTACAGGACGTGTCGTTTCTGCTTCTGTTCAGCGAGGTGGAGAATGCAGGAAAGGAAGATGTGGAAGAGGAGAAGGTGGGTGAGGAGGGGGAGGATGGAGAGGAAGGAGACAGGGAGGTGGAGGAGAGGGGATGAGATGCGGATCCATGTCTCTCCCTCCAGTTTTCAGAGTCGCTGCCGTTGCACACCTTCCCTGTCTGAGCAGCCCGGGACTAAATCCAGATGTGGTGAAAGAAACAGTAAAAAAAAAAGTTTTCAAAAACACCAGCAACATTTTCTCATCTGGTCGTTAGCCTCTGCGTTTGACTCGCCTCGTTACTTGTGCTGAGGTTTAAAAGACGGATGTTTGCGAGCGCTCGTTACCTCTCTGAGTGTGTGTTTTAGTGTGAAAACTGGGCATTCACAGTGTTTTAAATAGTCAGGGAGATTAGGCAGAACAGTTCAGGTAAACAGGTTGCAACAAAATAGCTGTTTGACCGTGATGATGGTATCGGATCGGGTTTAATTGAGCATGCAAATTGGCAGCACTTACCACACAGAGAGATAAATGATTCAAACTGTTAGAGGGTGATGGCAATAAATGAGGCTTTGGTGCAGTGAAACAAGCACAAGCAGGAAAAATGACCTCAAGTGCATGAACAGCACAAGTAACTCGATCTGCAACTAAACTGTCTGGTAAAGAAAAAATGTTCTGGATTTAGCAAATGGGTAAAAGACTGCACATTGCATTAGTGATTTACATAGAGTTATTTAACTCCAGCAATTGTAATGAAGAGCTTGATCTTTCATCAACCAGCTCAGATGGCACGTCTCATTGCATCTAAATAAAGCATACCAAAAAAACTACAACAAAACTTATAGAAATGTACGTATGTTTAAAAACCAAATTTTTTTCCTAGTTACAATATTAAAACAAATACTTTAAGAAGCCCTTCCATTAAAAACTGTTTTTCTGAGGTTTCTGTTTCATATTTTAGCTCCACAGGTGTTCTGACCTTCATAGTGGGTGTGAAAACAGAGTCTGAACGGCCTGTATCTGTTTCATCACAACTGCTTTGTTCGTTAGTATTCATCAGCTCCCGCAGTTGAAACCACGCCTAGCATGCTGCAGCTAAGAGCTGTAGCATAAGACGTAGCAAACAGGAAGAGAGAACGTCTGACGTTGCCATACGCAGCGGGGCAGGAAACAGTATTCTTTGCTCTCATAGGCTAGTTTGTTAGCCAATCAGAGTCCAGCAAATTTGAACAATGAATATGAACGAGCTGCTGATGAAGCAGCCTAATGAAAAGAGCCAGAACCAGCCAAATTTTAATGCAGACAGATTGAAAGATCTGTTAATCAGTGTTTCCTGGCGTTTTTTTAGATATGAAATGTTTCATATTACTGGTTAATACTTAAGAAATAACCACAAAGTCCTGAAATTTGTATGAAATTACCTCTTTAAAACAAGTACTGAATAGTACTAAGTACTTTTCCCACCCAGTGGTTAAAAGCAGAATTACAATTGTCGTAAACAGCCGTGTCTCAGACAAGGTCATGTCATCAGACCAGGTGGCGTCTTTTGCTATTTATTTTTAATGCACGTTTATTATCAGTGCGGACACAAAATAAAAAACTGTGTTCGCTTGCTACTCTTTTAGATTAATCAAACTCTGGTCAGTGAGCAGAAAAAGCTAACTGCTAGCCTTTATAGGAGCTAAATGCAACTGCTGTTGCAACAAACAGCTGTTGCAGTAAAGCTCCGCCCACTCACGACAGGGACCTGGAGCACTGAAGTCGCTCAGTCTGCTGTAGGGCCATCAGAAGGTCCAGAGTGATGTCTAACATGAAGCTGAACACGTATCCACTTAGCTTAAAGTTTTAAAAGTTATTTATCACTGCTTTAAAGTGATAATTCAAGTCTTTTTAAGAGGAGTTCTTTGGAAAGGTTATGAACAACAAGTTGTTCCCTGTTAGGTCTTTGAACATCTTCACCTCAGAGAAAAACAGATGAGTTAATTAACCTCTTGCATGTTTTTGGTCTGTGTGAGGAAATCGGAGTCCCTGGAGAAAACCCACGCATGCACGGGGAAAACATGAAAACTCCATGCAGTAAGGCACCAGGCCGATTTCAAACAATGCCCCACCATGAAGCCCATCCACACTGGATAAAGAATAATAAGTATCTGTAATCTACAGTTGGCTTTATTTGCACCTGCTGACTGTTGCTGGTGCTCAGGTAAGGTTTGTAGCTGCGCCGGCTGATGTTTCGGAGCTCTTTGACGGCCTCAGCTGGCATCGACTTGGAGAAACCAAGGCCACTCCAAGTGTCAGTGGGTGTCCGAACCTCAGTGACCACAGGCTTCCTCTGCATGGCTGACAGCAAGTACAAAGTTAAAATAAATAGAGAAAGTTGAAAAATACAGATTAATTAACAACAAGTCTGCAAAACAAGAAACAAATCTATTATAAACTGTTATATTAGAAATTTTTATTCAGTGATATTATTTAAATAAATCTCCTTTTTCATGGTGGTTTAAAGATATTAATTTCAAAACATATGGCTATGATGATGCTGTATATGCAGCTGTGTAAAAATGAAAAGGCTTTTGCAGAAAATTCACATCCTCTTTATTATTATGAATGAAGCAAACGGGACTCATCTGTTAAATAATTAAACAAAAGCGGCCGTATTTCTTGCCAACACGTGGCGTACTTTCTAAAACTCTGATTGCTAAGACTGGTGTGCACATTGAAGCAGCAAACCCTGGGTCTCCTCCATGTGGGAACGTGTGATATAAATGGCAACAACACTCCACACAGAGTGCAAAATAAATAAGATTATTACTAGTGGGGGCTGTCATTTGAGTGTGTGTATGTGTGAGTAAATTCCCCATTCATATACTGGCATATGGGTCTCTTAATGGCTGTGAGGCAGATGGCCCATTCAAACTGCTAATTCATAATCCCATAAAACAACACTGAGGGAATTTAGAAGCATTTGGCTGTAGATCTCTTTGGTGTTTCTCATTCGGAGTGATGGATGAGGCAGCAATTACTACGTGTGTCTCTTTGCACGTGTGTGTGTGTGACTGTATCCATGTGCACTGTGTCTGCATTGTGCATCTGCCCCATGTGAATTATGTGGGAGTGCCAGTGCCTCTCTGTTATAACTTTGGCACAGTTTGGACCATGAGTAGGTCCACTTCATCAGCAGTTTTGGCAGTGAGAAGAACTGAAATGGATGTACTCCATCAAATTCCTGCCTCTGCCTAGAACATCAGCAATTAAATCCATATTCTTCTTTAATAACAAACTATATTGTCTCTCTAACTCATCTAACTGGATTTATTTGTGAGAGACGCAGAGCTCAAAATGTGCATTTAGAATGTAAATACTGAGTTTAAATGATCAAATATTGCAGTTGTTTTTCAAAAACAACAACTTTATGTTTATAATATGTTAGGGATGCAACAATACCACTTTTTTCAAACCGATACTGATACTTGGATCTGAGTACTTGTTAATACCGAGTACCAATAGTTCTACCACAAAGAAAAAATGCAATAATTAGAAGACAGGTTTTATTTTCTTCTCTGCTTCTTACAACAAATGAGGGTGAACTTGATAAAGAAAAGAAAATATCAATAAAAATGACCACAGAACTAAAGTTTCAAGTGAAAAATAAACATTTTCTGTGAAATTATTGCAGAATTTCCACATTTTAAGTATCGGTTCATGGTATCGATTAACTAACCGATAAGAGTACATTAGAACGGTATCTGCCCTAATACCCAATACCAGTATTGGTGAATCCTTACAATATGTATGTATGTGTAATCACACATGATCCCAGCAAACACAGTAAAAAATACTCCAAAACCATGTTTCTCATGTTCAAAAGTTTCTAATGTTCACATTCAAGTTGACTTTTAAATTAATTTATTTAAATCTTCACGCACAGTATGTTTTGATGAATCGTCCATGTGTTATTTTTTAGCAAAACTATCAACTAAATAAGCTGCAAAACATTTCTGAAAACAGCAGCTCAACAAAAAGAAGAAGAAATATGAAACATTTAGACGCACTAACCTCTGGTTGCCTGCAGTTTCTTCTTTTCATAGTCATAATCCTACAAAACGCACACAGAAAAGGTAAATAATGCATTAAATTGATTTTTTTCCTTCCCTTTGGATGTTCAGGATATAGACAACAGGAACTTCATTTACAGCAGGAACAAAGAGTCACATTAAACGCAACTTCCTGCAGCCGCGGAGCAAAACTTGTTAATCCACTTTGCAGTAACCTTTCAAAGAGAAATGACAAACAAGAAGCGGAGGAAGTAAACACGGAAGTCGATTCTCAAAATCAAATTCCATCAGGGTCAACGGTGTGAATCAATCCATCGCATTAAAGCCTAAATAAAATGTTCCTGCTACTTTCGATCTAACTTGTCAACTTCCATTGGCATGAAAAGCACAAAAGCAAAACTGTTTTTCTGTTATTCTCATTCACACTTTGTGCCATGGGGCTGAGAGACATGGTGTTGTCTGTCAGCTGAGTATTGTGAGACTGAGCTGTTGTTGAAAACAAGTCAAAAAAGGAGGAACATTTTTTAAAAAAAAGGCCTGTATTTCCTGTTAATTCTCACCTCAGTCTTGGATGAGTCAGCGTGAAGATTTTGAGCCAGATCTCTCCTCAGGCTGTTCCTCCTCTCGCTCCGCCCGCCCTCCGTCTCTGTGTTCGGCAATCTGGTTCATTCAGGAGACACGCAAACAGAAAAACCAGGTTAAGACAAAGAGCAACATTTTTTAATCTTGTATTCAGTGTGACAGACGTGTTTCTGCAGGAAGATTTCAAAGACAGAGTCATGACAAGACTCACAAAATCTAAATAAAGTTGAAGTGAAGAGGTTTTATTGGCACATATTTAGATTAATGAAGCGACATTCATTCATTATTTTTCCCCTCATGTTATTGTTTTTAGGGTTGCAGGTGCCAATTTCCAGGTGTCACTGAACGAGAGGCGGGGTCACACCTCAGGAAAGGTTGGCAATTCATAACAGGGTCACACAGAGACACAGTGTTACCAACCGCGCCGCCCGTTAATCAACATCTTGGTCTCCATGAGGTCGACCATTAAAACACTGATTTGTGACCCACTTTCAGTGATCAGTTACAGATTCTTGATTATTTAGGGAGAAATGTTGAGATTCATCTATAACAGACATGAAGTAACACCTGTGAATGCTCACCTGTACGCTAGCGTCTGTCCTGTTGAGTGGCGTCGGCCCTGGCTGAGCATCTTGGCGATTTCCAGAGTTTGGAGACTCCCCCTCCGACTGTTCAGCCCCACCCTGCTGATACCATCATTGAGTGAGTCGCACGCCTCAGATGATGACATCACCACAACCTCTGAGCTCTCATCCTCTGATTGGCCAGACTGATACTCATTTTCTAGGATCTGGAAAAGAGGGTAGATTCTAGATTCTTGGATTCTGTAGAGATTTTTCTGTCCAGCAGAATATCGTACCTTCTCCAGTAGCCGGCAGTCTGTCCCCTTCAGTACAGGTCTGTTCTCCTCAGTGGGAGAAGTGAGACCTGGTGGAGGTGAGGGGTGGGGTCTGGTACTAGTTAATACTTCTGTTGGAACAGGTGCAGAACCTCATTAGCAAAAAGGAAGACTGGATACGAACAGCTTTGTTCTAGATTTTTCGTCACACTGAAACGTTCATGTTTTTATTTTCACGTAAATCAAATCATTCTGACATTAAAAGTAATTTGTTTAAATCAGAAGATTTTGTTGTATTTTTGCCTGATTTATTGTTTTAAGAGCTTTTTTTTTCATTGAGTTTAGTGTGTTTGTAATGTTAGTTTCTGTCTTCTGTTATTGCATCTGAATGTTTTCAGTTGTTTGTTTAGCTCAACCTGCAGCTGATCTGCTCATAACCTCTCCCATCTTAGATTTTCTTGGTTCTTCTTGATTTTCCCTTCATGTCTGCTCAGATTCCCATTTTTTTAAATTGTTAAATCTTTTCCAACTTCTGAAATATTTAGATCTGCAAATATCTACTTGAGCTCACCCTGTTCAGAGAGATGAAGCTGCTGCAGCAGCATGTTGAGCCAATAGCTGGTCAGTCCAGTGCCAGGTATCACCTGGTCGGATTTCAGCGTAGAAATTTTGGCAGTCTCACAGGAATCAAGTCCCAGGAGGAGGCGACGGGCCTCATAGAGGCAGGAAATGTTCCTTTCCAGACCCTTCACCACCACTGACTGATGAATAAATGACAGAGTTATTTTCCATCAGTATTCAACTGACCGCAGCGCATGAATCTACAGGAGGTGAATAGATTTACATCCAAATTTAAAGTGAAGAGGATTTACAAAAAATATTTTGTTGAATATATTTTTTTTAACAAAGTCCCTGTGAAATAAACAAACAGTATTGTCTGGACTGAATGCAAATGTGAATAGTTGGAACGGACAATCAACAAAACAACAAATTATTTCTTTTAGATGGAGTCTGAGATAAAAAGTAGTAGATTTTTATGGAGAACATTCACTTTGCTGGTCTGTTTGGCTTTGGGCTTGATGCTAATGAAGACTCCCAGGTTTTGCATCATCTGAGCCAGTTTACAAGGATTTGCCTCTCCGTCTTCGCGCATGTCGAACATCAAACACACCGGCAGACAGTCCTAGATGTTGCAAATCAAATGTAAAGAAAAAGAGAAAGTTTTACAGATTTCAAAAGGGACACGTGTGTCTTTTATCATTTCCTTTTGTTTAAAACACAGTGATAACATTTGAAGGTACCATGAGCTGCTGCCTGGCCATAAACACTCCCTCAGGGCTGCCCTGGATGAGCAGAGAGGGAGGACTCTGAGGGGCGCTCAGATCCGGCAGGATGATCTGGGTCTGGGTCTTGTGCATGACGCTCAGGAAGTGTGCACCGTTTTGTCCCAGCAGGAAGAGATGTTGCTGAGCGGTGACGTCAAGCTGGCTGCTCACTAAACCACCTGCAGCGTCTGATCCGAGCAGGAGCTCCATCAGGATGCAAGCCGCCTTCTGTCAGGGGGTGGTGTACACTTACAGCTTATATTATGGCATAATGGAGGATTTCTAGGCTTAAATCAACAGTTTTTAGGTTGAAATGACATCTGATATCTGCCATGCTGACCTTGACAGCAGCCGCGTTGCCCTGCAGACCCCAAACTGTGCAGGAGCTCCCGTAGATGGAAGGGTGGGCTTGAGAAAGAGGAGGAACTGCCCTGAAGCTCACATTGACCCCCAAAGTCTGCACCACCTGTTGGATGAGAGGGGAACCTGCATCTGGCAGAGCCTGGGGCACCAGGCTGACTGGCAGGTCAAAGGTCAGTGACAGTGGCTGGAGATCCTAGAAGAGTGATAAAGAGACACAGCTGAGAGAAGTGAAGAAGAAATGTGTGAGACGGCATCAGGTGGAGTTTTGACATATAAAGCAGTATTTTGGAGGGCTTGTCATGTCATTGATCATCATATTGATTTCCGTGTCAAACAGGAGCGAAGAACTTAAGTGTCGAGACAAATATAGTCCCAGTTCCAATCGATCACTCACTCTAATCCTCCTCCTGGCGTCCTCCACCCCTCCTATCGGCCCAGCGATGGAGACCTGATTAAAAACACAAGTAACTCGATGTCCTCGCAGTCACGGCAGCAGTTAGCGGCTTGTCTAATTGTGGCTTTGCTGCTACCTGGTTGCTTTTCTCTCCTGCAGCATTGTGGCGGTTGGAGTCGGGGAAGTGGATGTGACAGGACGTGACTTCCATCACCTTTTTGATGTTCCCGCCTCCTTTTCCTATAACGTGGGAGTGCTCTGTGTACGCCACGTCCATTTTCAGAGTTACTTTGTTTACCTGGTATTGACAATTACATAGATTATACCACTTGAACAATGTCAGGAAGGAAGTTTGCGACTTTTACTCAATTCAACAGAATTGTTGCTGGCTGGATCTGTTTATGGCTCTCACCTTGGTTTCCAGCATTTCTAGAATCTTCTTTTTGGCTTCCATAACATTGACTCTCTTCCCTTCCACTTTTACATGTGGATCTAGATGGTAATATGAATATTTTAGTAAGTGAGCAATAAACCAATCAGTGTGGAGATTTGTGAGGAAAAAGTGACAGAAATAAAGATCAAGTTCTGAATAAAAAGTACTTTTTTTCCACCTTTCTTTGATTTGGCTCCTATCTTCAGCTTGGATGGCCATTTCACCTGGGTGTCAGTTTCTCTCATTACCTACAGAAGCACAGGAAAATCAAACACTGTCATTGTATTCACAGTCAGAACTCAGACATCCAAACACACAGTAAAGATCTAAGAATACAAAGCCACATTTGCATAGCAAAGACCGCAATTATCACCTCTGTAAAAAGTGCAATGACTCGACAGACTCTGAAACAAATGAAGACAAAGTTTTTACTGATCTGTAAACTAAATTTAACCTGGAGCACTTTCAGCACCAGTGATTATCACAAAGGAAGAGGAGATGAGTTTTCTTTGACTTTTACTAATAAAAAGTTTTTTAAAAAATGTCACTCACTCGCTCAAAAAACTCTTCTCCTGTCTCACTGTCTTCTTGTTTTGGAGCTGAAAGAGACGGAAGAGACAAACATGAGCAACATTTAGATTAAAATATCAATCTGTAGATATATAGCAGTATGGATGCAACAATACCGATACTGGTATCGGGTATCAGATAGTTAACCGATACCGATACTGGTATCTGATACCCGATATGATACCCGATACTGGTATCGGGTATCAGATAGTTAACCGATACCGATACTGGTATTGGGTATCAGTTAGTTAATCAATACTATGAAGCGATACTTAAAATGTGGAAACTCTTCAATAATTTCACAGAAAATGTTTATTTTTCACTTGAATTTGTAGTTTTGTGGTAATTTTCATTGATATTTTATTTCTTATTGAGTTCATCATCATTTGTTGTAACAAACAGAGAAGAAAATATAACCTGTCTGTCAATTCATTGCATTTTTTTGTACGGTAGAAGTATCAGCATTGGTACTCTGTATCAGCAAGTACTCAGATCCAAGTATCAGCACCGTATCGGTTTGAAGTGGTATTGTTGCATCCCCATATAGCAGATATGTATAAGAGGCTGTTGGTCAGCAGCTCAAGTGTTCAATATAAAAGCACTCTGTGCAAACATTTAAATGTTCTGTGCTGACTTGGTTGAAATTTGCCGAGCAAGTGAAACAAGAGGCCTCTGGAAACATAAACAAATTTAAAAGGCCATCGCTCCATGGTGACATTTACAGGGTTTCGGGCTGGGGGGGGGGGGGCTTTGGGAACGCCTCCCCCTTCCTCCTCCTCATCACTATGGGTTACGCTGGCTGAAGCTGAGGAATGAGAAGACAACAGCGTGAGGTGGAGCAAGAAGGTGGCGGTTCGGGAAGACGACCACAAATTAAGCTCAGAGACAGTGGCAGCTTTTGCTGATGCGAAGACGTCCCACTTCAAAGAAACAAGATGGCATAATTACATCAAAAGCGAGATGGAATGTAAAATGAAAAGTACACAGAAGAATCAGGAGGAAACAGGAACTGGAACAGCACTCTGTCACATCTGCACAGTAAAACAAACCAGCAGTTATCAGAGCCGAATGCCATGTGAGTCTCTACGGTGACGAGAGGGAGGCATTTGTCATAAACGTGCCAAGCAGTGATAACTAACTGCTGCAGTTACCTCTGCTCTCCCAGACAAGAAGGATAAAAGGACTTCTGGAGGCAGAAGCCATCACAGGTCATAAATCGTAACGTTACAGCGACAGCAGTTTAATGTACGGATGGAAACAACAAGGGTGCAAGCAGCTGGAGGCCCCTGTCGGGCAGAGGTTCAGGTAGATAACATGGGGTCAACACACATGCATGAAAGGCACCAAAAAAGAACAAGTTGTTCTAACCTGTGAGGCAAAAGGATAAAGATACCAGGAAAGTCATTTCACTCACTGTGCAACATTGTTTCAAGCTTCTTCCTGTCAATCCTAAATCTCTCCTCCACCCACTCTGGATCCAAACTCCCTCCTCCTTTCTCCTCTTCCTCATCCTCCTTCTCCTCGCTGGGCTCAGTCTGTGCTGAGTTGGGTTCGATGTTAGTTTCCAAGTCAGGCTGGGGTGCTACGGAGGCAGAGGAGACCGGAGAGCTCTCTTCCATGATGGTGGTGGTGGCCATGGCGGGACTGAGCCCTTGTCACTGTTTGTGTGTGAGAGAGGTGTTTGTGCATGTGTGTGGTCAAGGAGACCAACAGTGAGAGAAAAAAAGGGGGAGAAAGGGACAAGAAACACTTCCCCACCCTCTTTTTTTTTTTCTTTAAATCCCCCCACCTCCTTTTCACTCTATTTACTGCACCGATCTCCTTCTTTCAGTCTCCCTTCAAGTCATTTGAGACTCACGCTGAAAGGATGCTTAAGACACAACACACACACCTGTCTTCAGTGACTCCAGAGACACTGAGAAAATCAAAAACTTAAAAGCTGAAAGATCCAGATAGACAGTGAAGCACCCCGATAAGAATGAAAGCACATCTCAACCGACCAAACACACACTCACACACATCAGGGGAAGCATCCTCACAGCTGTAAACACAGCTAACAAAATAACCGGGTCATCCAGCCCGCGTTCCCTCCTGGTCCTTTAAATGAAACATCGAGGGCCTCAGATTCCAGCAGTCCAGCTGAAGGGTTCCAGAGGGGAGAGGAGTTTTATTCCTGATCAACATGGAGGAAATCTCCTCAAATCAAACAGAACATCAAAGCAAAAATACTGCAAATAGAAATAGAAAACATCATTAAAGTTGTGGTAACATTGAACCTGTATTTAATCGTCTTTAAACTTTTAATTCAATGTTTTCCAGTCAAGAGTTAAAGAACAATCTGATCTGATCTTTCAGGTAAGTGCAGGGCTGTTAGTCAGTATCTGAGAAATAACAAACGATCAGATACACACAAGTTACAAACAGGGGCGTGTCTAGAAAATCTTTGTTGGGGGGCAGTTAGGGGCACAGATTTCTAAAAGGGGGGCACAGGTAAATTGGCCCATAACCTTAAAGAGGCCCTTCCAATAAAAACAGTTTTTCTGAGGTTTCTGTTGAATATTTTAGCTCCACAGGTGTTCTTACCTTCATAGTGGGTGTGAAAACAGGTCAACAACTTCTCTTTCAGTTTTTATCTCTCAAACAGGTGGCGATAAAACCCGAGTTCTCCCGAGTCCGAACGGCCTGTATCTGTTTCGCCGCAACTCCTTTGCTCGTTAGTATTTGCACCCGCAGTTGAAACCGCACCTAGCATGCTGCTGGCTAAAAGCTGTAGCATAAGACGTACCAAACAGGAAGACACGACGTCTGACGTTGCCATGCGCAGTGGGGCAGGAAACAGTATACCTTGCTCTCATAGGCTAGTTTGTTAGCCAATCAAATTCCAGCAAATTTGAATAATTAATATGAATGAGCTGCTGCTCGAAGCTTGACGGAACAAGCTGGAACCAACCGAATTTTAATGGAGACAGATTGAAAGGTCTGTTAATAAGTGTTTCCTGACGTTTTTTAGGTATAAAATGTTTCATATTACAGGTTAATACGTAAGAAATAACCACAAAGTCCTGAAATTTGTATGAAATGACCTCTTTAAAGAAATCTAAAAAACCCTTTATCAAAATTTAAGTGGCATCGTAAACAAAGATGAAATAAAAATCAGTTAAAAATTATTAATCATTTTCTTTGATTAATGTAGAAGTATTGATTGAATTTGATTGTCTCAGCTTGGGGGGGGGGGCACCTGGGGTGGCCACGCCCCTGGTTACGTGGTGATGATCGTTAAAGAAAAAAAAGGTGTTTTTCAGTTTTTTCAGTTAGCTGGAGGTTTTCTCCTGGAGATCTCGATGCCCTGGGCAAGATTCAAATAAAACTTTATTTATTTATCACTTCTCATCCTCTTAGCAACACAAAATTCTTCACATGATAAAAACAATTTAAAAGCACAAAAATAATTCAAACCCCAACTCCCTGCTGTCCTCAACCCCCGAGGGTTTGGGGGGTTATTTTCATGATGAAAGTATCATGTTGTTTGCAGCTGCAAACACTGTTTCTTGCCTTATGTAGACAGTTAATGTAGCACATTTTGTTATTTCATATAACTCAGTTGATTTGTTGCAACCTGTGCATCACTAATTCTTGTCACTCCCCTTCCATAGAGTGCTGCAGGAGACATTTAGGGTCAGGTAAATTAAATGGGAAATTACAGGTGTTGTTGTTGTTGCTTCAGGTTGATTGTTTTTGTCTCAATACTAAAGTATCTGAACAAATCCATTAGATCAGTGAATGTGAGGAAATGATTCATCAACATGGCTGAAAATTTACAGCTGCATTCAAACACACCTAGCTTCTTAAGTTCTGGATTTTTTGGTAACTTCCTGAAAAATCCTTGCCAGATAGACTCAAACACTGAGGACATCTGTGTTCTTGTTGGCGGTCTCTAAAGGTTTCAGGTCTGATCTTAAAACCAGTCAAACTTTTTTGTTTGTCCGTTTTTTAAGCATTTCATACATTGTAAGGATTGAAGAAAAACTCATTGAAATGAGCGTAAAACATTAAAACAGAGCATATATAAGTTGCTTGGGGCTAAAACCCCAGTCCAACTTCAGATTTCTGAAATGCAACTGAAACCTGAGTAAAAGCAAATCGTTGTATTAGTCAGATCTGAAGGGATTCTGTGTTCAGCTCCATCTGACGTTCCCAAAGATGCTATAATGAATCCTTCCTCATGTTTTCCATATTGCTCTGACAAACACAGCCTCAGGCGGATCAGCAAACATCGTTTAGCAGCGCCAAGATCCTACTAACATGGCAAAGCACTGCAGGCTGTTTGCCTTGAGGAGCATTAGAAATGAAAGACATGATGTCTGTGTAACCATGGCAACAGGACAAGGAGTAAATTATTCCAAGTTTGACCTGACTTCACAGTTGTAGACATCCTCCTTCTTGCCCCCACGTTTAGCCCCGTCTGACTGGAAGAGGCCGTTCCAGTAAAAGAGTCAACGTGTGCGTCACAGGTTTGATTAACAGCAAGAGAGGAGACAAAGCGTCCTGCTGAGTGATGGGCAAGCGCAAGAAGGTTTGGTAAATCAACTCCCGTCCTGCCCCTCTCACCCCGATTCACCACGTCAGTGAGCTGACGTTCATATCCTAGGAAACAGGGATTCACGTGTCACAAGGAACTGCAAGCAAAGTGCCTCCAGAAGTACAAAGTTCAAAAAAATAAAAGCTGAAGGGCAGTTTCTTTTTATTGAGATAAAAATAAAAGTCTCTGCTCTTGCAACTCAGTAGGCCACATGTTATGTCAGATATGTTTGCACTGCTACATCTCCAGTGTCTGATCCAGGATCTGTAAAGGCATTTAAAATCTAAATATAACCACTCACTCTGGAAGAAACAAATGCTCACTGTGACCTTTTCCCCTATAGTGTCACAAATATTAGATCCTGGTTAAAAGTTCTGCTAAAAAAAAGGATTAACATCTGTATTTCTTGCCTTATTTAGATTATTTAATTGTGTACATTTCCTTTACTTCACACTCGTATAACTCAGTTGATTTGTTAAAACATTTGATTTATTTTTAATCAATATGTTGCAGGGTGTAACCCCACCTCTCGGCCAATGACAGCTGAAGATGTGCACCAGCTTCCTGTGGCCCTGAACAAATGGATGGATGGGTTTTCAAATAAATAATTGCAAATCCAGAAGACTAAGGTAAAATCTATTACTTGAAAAGAAAAAAAAAACCTTATTAACACTCAGATTATTGACCTAATCCACTGCCAGATTTGGAATTAACATCAAGTCTCTTGTAACACAATCATACTTGAAACACCTTTTTTGCGAGGTTATTCTATTCTTACCTGTAGAAACATTTACAGTCAACCAGCTCTGATGCATGTCATGTCATTTTAAACTTCTTCGCATTATAAAACAAGAAGTTGTTCAAAACTCTTCAAATACTAAAATAAAAATCCTCCTTTGTGTCTCAATCTGTCGCTTTAGGACTCAACACAGGTGGGACTCGCTGTTGTTCTCTCTAACACCGCGAGGTGGCGCAGTGGTGCAACGTGACGTAACTTTCAACTTCTGCTAGTTGCGTCACCTGACCGACTTCCGGTTTGCTCCTCTTCCGACGAAACTCGTGAAAGGTTTTATTTCCCTTCAGCCAAACAGTCTGTGGGTGTCAACAACAATAAAACCCGGCAGGTGTTGTTTTTGGGGGCTTGACATCCCGGTAAATATCACAAACATGTGTTTTCTGAGATAAATCAGCCGTTAAAGCTGCAGCAGCAGAAGAAGAAGAATCATGTGGCGAGTTCAAGGTTTAGTCGGCAGAGGTGAGACGAATGACACGAGGAATGAGACAGTAAAAATATCTGTGGTACTTTGTTGTATTTTTAATATTAGAATTTGTTTTTTATGTGGAATCCACTCAGTGGATAAATGTTAGCTTTTAGCTTAAACTGAACGAACGTGTTTCGTAACTTTTCAAACCGGATTGAAGGGATATTTATTATTGGCTCTTGTCTTCGACTGGTTTCTGTTTTGTTTTTAACCAGATTAAACAGCCAAAGAAGCTTAATTGTAATTCTCTTGAACTAAAAATGTTGTTTGAAACACCAAACTGGTGCTTGTTTATCGAAATGCAGTTGCAGTTCCTGCTACTATTAAAACTTCTGTGTATCAGTACAATTATAATTACATTTAAATGCTTATTATAAATCAGGAGTCTCAAACTTCATGTTTTAGATGATTTTCAGCTTCAACTCACCTGAAATTATTCAATAAGTTCTGCAGATGTCTGTTAATGACCTGCCCATCCAAACCAGGTGTGTTGAAGCATAGAAACATCTAAAACCTGCAGGTTAGCGGCATGTGTCGGATCAACAGTGATCAAGTTGGAATTATGACAAATATGCAAACGTGATTTACATTGGAGATATTTTTATTCTTTAAACATGGAACTGCTGTTAAACCTGCACTCAGATGGTTGTTAAGGTTTTTAGTATTTGCTTGACTTTTCAAGTTGTTCAGTTTCGAGAACATAAACCCTTAACGAAATGATGGAAAATGAAATTGAGTCTGTTTTTCATTTCCTCTCAGTTCTGCATCGATACCACGGCAGCAGCTCGTTAAGATTGCCATCGAACCCCCACGTTGAGGACGAGGTCATCAGCAGCTCCGCCTCTCTCTCAACATCACGACACTCTCTTGACAGCAGGTACTTTCAACATCCCCCCAAAAAAAGACCATAAAGACTAAGATAAAAGACAAACACCTTGAACGTTTCTCTTTTATTTGTAAAACTGCCGTTCATTTCATCAGTTGATGAAAAGGAAATGTTATTATTAAGGTTAAGTTTCGGTCATTAACCTCTTTTTCCTGTTCCTTTAGCCTCTATTTGAACCAGTTGTGTCCTTGATGCTTAGGTTTTCAGCTGCTTGCATCATCCAACAGCATCTGCTGTGTTTGAACAGCAAACAGAAATAAAACCATCCGGCTGAAACCGAATATTTCTGATGAAAAGTTGTGTCATTTTATTCGTGGTGCTGTTATTTGTTGCAGGTCTCAGGAGGATGGCGGCGACGGCAGGAACAAGCAGAAGTCCTTTCAGTTTGGTCACGCGGAGCTTCCACGTTACACGGCTCTGGATGCTGTGGGATGGGTCGGTAGCTGTTTTTGTGGCATCATTTTCAAATATCATCAGAAAAGTTTCTTTGTTTAGATTTCTTTATTTGTCAGTCCAGATTACCTGTTGTTTGTTGCAGTTTAACTTAAAGAAAGCAATCGAGCAGCTGACAAACGTAATTACACCCGCCATGTTGTTTCTTATTATCAGCACACCGAAAACATCTTTTTAAAAATAATTCCTCACTCATTTAAAAGGACCTTGACGAATCTAAGTTGCAGCTGTAGTGGTCAGATGCTCCATAAAGAAATATTTACTTCTTCATTATTTGTTTTTTTATTATTAGGAAAACCAAAACTTTCTTATAAAAAGATAAGAGATCATGCCGTCTTACAATTCCCTGCTGCTCAGCATTTAAACTGTTCTTATGCAGCGATATTAGTTTGTGTTAATGTAAAGAAACATATGTATCAGAGGGTGAAAGTGTGGAGTCATCAGTAATTTAAACTTTCCTTTTTGATTATACATCTCAGAGTGGTTTGAAGTCATCAGTGTGAGCTTTAATCCAGGTTATCACTTTCAAGAGGATCTCCTCTAATTTCCTTCTAAATCGCAATATTTTGTAAATATAAATCATAGCGTTTCATCTAAAATAAAAACCACATGAATCACTAAATGTCACAACAAGGAGAGACTGGTAAGAGATGTTCTGGTGAGGATTGTGTTTTGGTTTCTCCACAGGGAGCAGTGGCGGTGCTCTTCATGCAGGTCTGCAGAAAGATCCACTCCAGGTTCTCTTTGGGATCCGAACCCAGTCCGAATCCTGGAAACCTGACGGCTTCCTCAGCTTTGCAGAAGTGTGGATACCACATCCTGCTGGAGACCTGTGAGTCCCTCTGGCACCATACACCCTCAAGAACCGAACAAATTTTACTCTGTCCTGACATTGTTCTGTTGCTTCTCTCTGCAGTGTCGAGGCGTAATGTCCTGCCGAGTGGGAGAAACGTGTTGTGTCTGCGGGCCGGGCCAGAGAGACAGAATCAGGACCAGTCCTCATCTCAAAGCAGCAGCAGCAGCGACCAGCAGCATCTGACTTCTGACAGTTCCATCACTGACCACCAGGAGGCACTTCTGCACAAAGAGTCTCTCACACCTGGTTGGTTTTGTCCCTCTCATCGTTTTCACATTATTTTTATTTTAAACTTAGTTTGTATTGAAGTGTAAAAAGTAACATTTGATGTACCTGATACACAGAGGAATCACTTTTGTTTGAGTCCTGCCCTCTGCAGAACGCCACCAACCAAAACACCACAGAGAAGAAGAATGAGGTGAACATCTGCTTTCTTTTTAGTTTTAAATTGTCCGTATTTTTTAATCAAAACTAAAAAAAAAAACATTATTTCTTTTTTGTTATCAATTTTGGTTTTTCTAGGAAACATCAGATGAAGAGAGAATTGCTGAAGCAGCACTCAACCTCAGTCATGTCGGAGACAGCAGCGTCCCTGTTATCCTCAACATCATCGGTATTCGAGGATGTTACACACCTCATATGATTTGGGACTTTGTGCAGTTCTTTTTGTTATACATTGACATTTTTGTGTGTTTCCAACAGGTCTGGAAAATGTCAAAAGTGAGAACTATGAGGAAGCGTTCACCTGCTTTCTGGCTGCAGCTCAGCAGGGCTACAACAAGGCGCAGTTCAACACAGGTGTGTGTTACGAGAAGGGAAGAGGGGTGAGGAAGGACAAGGAGAAGGTAAGACTGTGATTATAAACATGATCTGTCAGTTTATGTGTCTTGGCTTTAGTGAACTCAAACAAATGGTTATTTTATTAAAACGTTCCCAAATGTTTACTCTCACTCCATAGATTTATTTTTTATGTGCTTCATGGATCTCCATAGTGATTCCTCTGGGTTCTGAGCCTGCTGTGGCTGTTTTTGAATAATTTAGATTTTGCCTTTATTGATATTATACCAAAAATGTTTGCTAGACCTGTGTGGTATATTCTTCTTTACAACCTCATGATCTTATATGTGTTTTCACCATAACTTACTTTATTATTATACCGGCCTCAAAATGAACAGAAAATTAAATTTTACTATTTATTATAATAACATCCAAAAACATGCTGAATGAACTGTTTTTCTAATTGTTAAATCATCTAAGAAGAGTCAAGTAAAACATTGTGTCCAGATGGTTTTTCTTAAAGTTGTTTTAGACGTGTGATTTGATTGCACTTGTTTTTTTTGTTTGTTTTTTTTAATCTGCTCATGTATTTATTTTTCTGTCTGTTTCTCCTCCAAGGCTCTGCATTATTACCGGCAGGCAGCCGTCACAGGACACAAGCAAGCGCAGTATCGCTATGCCAAGCTGCTCCTGACCATCAGGGGGCAGCAGAGTGCGGAGGAGTTAAACACAGCAATTAACTTACTGGAAGAAGCTGCTGCAGCAGGACTCGTCAAGGTGCAAACCATGACACTGTCCTATAAATTAAAAATAATAGAGATAAAAATTTTTTTTTTTTTTTGTTCAATTTAAAAAATGTAACTATATTTTAAACAAAAGCATTTTGTAATAATCACAGCAACAAGCAGGAGAATGAATAACGTGTAGGATTGAGCTGATTGAAACATCTGGACAGTTTCTGTCTGTGAGCCCCTCACATTATGACTGTTTATGAGGAATTTCTGGTTTTAAATGGGTTTTAGTGAAATCTTTTGGTATTAAATCTATTTTTCTTCCCCTTCAGGCTCAGATCTGTCTGGCGTCTGTCTTCTCTCGGGATCCTGTGAGATCCATGTGCAAGTCTGTCGGATACCTGAAGATGGCAGCAGAGAGCGGAGTGAGTCCTCTTCTAGAGACTTCTAACACTTGAATAAATAACTTTGACTCTAAGTGTTTTTATTTGCAACGCTCAGTTTGCTCCAGTTATTTCTGTCTTTTGTCTTCAAGGATTCTTAGTTTAATATTCAGGCGACTCTGGTGGAGTCACGTCAAAATAAAAGTTCTTATATCAGTTTGGAATTCATGAGGTCATTTATTTGTATATTTGTTATTAATATCTCTGTTTTTTGACCTCAGGACGGCACCGCCCTCTTCTTATTGGGTCAGTGTTATGAAAGTGGCTTCAGGGTGCAGCAGAATTTGAGGGCAGCTGTTGAATTTTACAAACGAGCTGCACGTGCAGGCAACAAGAACGCACAGAGTTTACTGACGCCGTCTAACAGCTCACACAAGCACGGTAAGAAGATGCAGCTGTTTTGTTGTCGGTGCCTACAGCTGGTGCATTTATTAAACTTCCCGTTCTCTGACACTTTACAGCAGAAGACGCCGCGCTGCGCTCCATTCGCTCCGCTCCGTGCTTCTCTGTAACACAAACTCTCCTTCAGCATGTCCCATCCTCCTCCGCTCCTCTTCCTCTCCTCCCTCACTCCTGGAGCACCGGGAGTTTGTCGTCCTCTACGCCCCTTCAGCTCTTACAACCCGGCACTGAAACGGCGGCCTGCCAGTGGACTGTAGGAATAGGATAGACAGAGTTAGCAGGAACTAAAACAACTTGTAAAAGGAGGGTATTTAAAGTGTGACTGTGATTTTGTCAAAAGAAATAAGTGTGTGTACATATTGTGAAGTCTGGATGTGTTAATAGTTTTTATACGTGCGAGTGCAGAACAGATGTTAATGGTTTTATGTCTGAAATAGATGTTTGAGCTAAACCTCTAAAGTTACGTGTCAAATCAGCGAGGAAGCTTTCAGCCATTTGTTTTTATTATTATTAAATGAAAAAGTCTCAGTGCCTTGGGTTGCATTTCTCATGTCCCGCCCATGTTTAAGGAATTAAACTCAGTGTTTTCTGACAGCTGTTTACTTGCAACATTTCATCTTTTTACAATCCTTTGTGCTAAAATTTCAGACTCACTACATGCTTTATTATCCAGTCTGTAACCAGATGTTAATGTAAATCATGATGCCATGTTATACTGTTAAATACATGAATAAACAATCCAACTAAACTGTTGGGATTCCCTGTGATTTAATCCGAACATGATGTTTTTCTTTATGTAAATGAGTCTCCGTCTGGACCAAGCTGTTGCATGATGTAACCATCCCGGATGATGTGTGATTTCATTACCTGAGTTGCAAAATAACACCGGCGGATTTATAACGTTTGCGTGTCCTCCGTCTGCGGCTCTGATTGGCCGGCTGACTGAGCGCTCCACAGCGCCGCGTCACTCCGGGATCATCTGGCGCAGAGAGAACGCGCAGCTCGGCCGCCGGCAGCGAGCACCGAGCCGGGAGGGCTGGGATGATGTGACGCGATCCGATGCGGGCGGCCGGCGCAAGAGATACGGGCGTAGCGGCTCTTAAAAACAGCCTCTGACTTTCGGGCCCTGCTCATTACCGAGTGTTTGCTCGTCGTGGGAACGGGGAGGCGCAGAGGTGAGTGGATGAACGCGCTCGGTGGGATGCGCTCCCCTCCCAGTGCGGCGGTGGTGATGCGAAAGATTTACTGCGTCTGTTCTTAAATACACAGATTAGCGTCTTTTTTTCATGTGCATGTCTACCTACATGTCCTCGGCTTTTCTAGGCAGGTCCGATCAGGTAAAACTGTCTCTGCTTTACATCAGGGAAAGAGTTGATTGTGGCTGCAAGAATCGAGGTGCTAGAATACTCCACCCATGACATCATCGACTTTTCCAAGTTCATTTTCTCTCCCCCCCCGCTCGTGCTTTCATCTGTTGCATTTGGTTTCTTGCAGAAGTGTGCAGCTATGAGCTGAGGACAGATTGGCACCGTGTTACAGAAGATTTGCGGCATCCTTCTGAATGATCTCATCATTAATCTGTAAACCATGTTGTTGACATGTCACGAGACATAAAGGTTAAATGACTCTTGTTCTGAAGTCCTAAAGGAGGCATCACATACATGGATGACTTTGTTTGATGACAATATTTGCTGTGAAATCGTTACATTTCGTCAAACAGCAAGTTTTTATCTTTATTGTCCAAGTTAAATTAGAAGAGGTGTGATAAATTATTAGAATGTGTCCAGGTAAGATAAAAGATACAAGATTTAAAGAATAACCCTGACTGAGTCATGATGTGTCTGTTATTCTCAACCAGCTTCTACTGAACGACCTTTAGTCTTCTGATGCACAACAGATCTATTTAGGACGACTTCATGGATAACAAGCGCTTTGTGTTGAGACTGTCCTGCAAACTGCTGTGTCATTCTCACTTTCTCTCTAATAACCAGTCTTCCCCCCCCCCCCCCCCCCCCCCCCCCCCCCCCCCCCCTCCCCCCCCCCCCCCCCCAGCACATCCTCCCTGCTTTGCCCCACTTTACCTAACTACCTCAGGCCTGGCTGCATCTTTTAAGGTGGGAGACTTTGTATCTACAAAATCCTGCCATGAGATTTAAGAACACCAGCTCAAAATAATCCAGAAAATGTACTAAAGTAAAAACCATTTTGGTCGAGAGCGGATGAGTTTGTCTGTTTGGGTGATTTTAATAAACTTCTCTGACACTAACAGGTATGACAGAACAGGAATATGGTGAGACGCTTTATCACTTAATTACTCGCACATTAACTATTACAGCTAAAACCTCCTCTTAAACTTATCAGCTTTGTAGATTTCTTAATTGTAGCTATTTATTTCTAGTATATTTGTAGATATATAACATTTTAATTTCTACAAGTTAGAGCTTGGCTTGTTGAAATTTGTTTTTGACTAGGAGGGATTTTGTTGTAGATACCCAAAATAGTAATTATAGATCAGTTTATGATTGATTAGATATTTAAAAGGCTTCTGTGAAGACCGTTTGTACCTGTTTACTCTGTGTTTGAGTCACAGACCTGCAGATGAGCTCAGACTCAACCCCAACGGGTTGTTTTCTGGCTCAGACAGGACAACAAGACAACCACCCAGGCAGGTGGAGGAGATCCAGATAAAGGCCCCGCAGGAGCTAAAGTGCAGAGTCCGGATATTCTGCTCATGCTGAAATTCTGCCTCTTTTTTTTCTTTTTTTTTTCCCCCAAGCTTTTATCGGACTTTAAAATCTGCTGCATTTGAGTTTTCCAGTTATCAGAGGAAAAAACACGATGATGACTGCAGCATTTTTCCAGGCTGCATGTTTGGAGTTGGGTGACACTGGATGTTTATCCTTCACAGCTGCGTGTCTGCTTGTGTTTTGCTATTTTCCACGGGGTCATGTAGGCTAATCAGTTGTGATGCAACTCACATTTTACACGTCTAAGGATCAGAATGATTTTCTGCCACTCTCTTTGTTGTCATCCATTCTGTCAGTATTCAGCCTTACAGAGCTGATCCACCCAGAGATGAAAGAGACACGTCTAGCTAGTTAGCAGGAACCGACTGCCTCTCCCCCTCCCTGCAGACCAGCTCACAGCTCAGCTCCTGCTTGAAGAGTCAGTCCTACATCGAGGGTCTGACTCATTCCTGATATCATTTAAATGCATCTAAGCTCTGGGACTTTGATGCAGTGGTTTTTAACACTTCAGCAGTGACACCTCATTTGTAAACGGGCACGAGGCAAATTAATCTGCACCAAAAATCCTTTGAGGCTACGATGAGCTGTAACCAAAGAGATGCATGAGCATCAAATTACAACGCCACAGAATTTTAAAAATATTTATGACATTTTCGAAATTTCGAACTGTTGCATGTTCTCTGACTGCATGTCTCTTCACCTTTCAGCTCCATCCTTGAGGTGTATTTCCAGTCAGACATGATGTCAGTACAAACTCCTCCCCTCTCCCGCTCTGGCTCCACCCCCTCTACAGGGGGTCTTTCAAACCGCGGTGGCCCCTCGGCAGCCCCTCCCACCTCCCTCAGCCTCCGCTCTTCGTACAACCAGCTGCTTGGCCGTGATGTCATCAAAGAGTCGATGGAAACGGGAAGTTCGGCCACTTTACCAAAGAGCCGTCAGAGGTACGCGATGACCAGCGTCCGGAGCGCCATGGGGATAAGCGACAACCTGGCTTTGACCTCTAAATATCAACCTGGAACCAGAGGTCGAGGCCTCCCAACCAAGTCCTCCTCCAGTTCAGCCCTCTACTCCTCCTCTTTCTCTTCGACCTCGTCCATGTCTAACACAGCCAACCCCAAACTGGCCAAGAATGGTGCCAACATGCAGAGACGAGCTGAGAGCCAGCAGCTGCAGCTGAGCAGGGCCAATACGGTGGACAAAATCCACAACGATCTCATCAACAATCCTGGTTCTGATTGGCTAGAGTTTGGGAAAGACAACTCACAGTTGCCTCCATTTCGTAGACGAACAAAGAGCTTCTTGGATTATCATGGCAAGGGTTGGGATCTGGACCCCAGTTGGGAGAACAAGGAGAACAAGGAGGAACAAAAGCAGCAGTCCTCCACAGAGAAGGAGCAGGACAGTCCAGTTAAAGAAGAGAGTAAGAAGGAGGAGAAGGACAGCAGTAAACACACCTGCAACGAGGAGAAGGAAGATGTTGCTCCTGTGGTGGAGGAAGATGAAGAAGAAGATGAGCCCACACCAACACCAAGACAACCCCTCCTACCAGTGGTGGTCGAAGCCCCTCTTTCCTCCACCTCCTCCTCGTCTGCCAACAGCCCAGAGTGGGTACCGGACAACCACAAGCACCTCCAGAACCAGGCTCCAGCACCAATCAGAGAGGAGCTCTGTGCCCAGGTTCAGGCTAGTCCACGTAGTCCTGCAAAGCCTCCTCGAAGCTCCCAACCCCGGGTTATCAAAGTGGAGCTGCACCCCAACAATGAAAACCAGTTTCTGCAACAATATCCTCCATTTTCTCCTAAACAAGCCGCTGAAAGAAACCCCCCAACCAGAAACCAGATCCCCCTAACTCAGCAAGATCCTCAGCCAGAGACCGGTGTCCCTAAAGTTGGTTTAAGAATGGACATGACTCCTGACACCCCTTCAGAAGATGAAGACTCCAGCTGGACCACCCTGTCCCAAGAGACTCCCTCTCCACAGACGCCACAGGAGACAGGTCTGATACGTGTGTTTGTTCCTTTAATCATCTTTCTTCCTCTTCATCTTTCTTCATCACACACGCTGTTCGTGTCTTATTAAGCAAGCGAGTCGCTACAGGTCTGCTGCTGGTACCTTTAAGACCCCCCTGAGCAACCTTAAGGTGCAGAGAGAAGAACAGGATGCTGCAGAGAACAGGGTGTGAAAAGGGGAAAAGAGGCAGCACTGATTTATAAAGGAGAAGAGCTAAAAAATAAAGTAAAATAAAATAAACTTTATTGTTTGCTGCCTCTTTTAGCACAGATTTTGTTTTTGTTATGAAGAATGATGATGTTTCTTTTCTTCAGTAACTGCTAAAGCTGTCAGAGTGAGATCAGATCTGCTTTAACTGCTCTTCTCGGTTCATTAGTTAAACAAATATAAAACCATGAGAAAAAGGTTAAATTGTTGCTTGTTGAGCCTAACTGCAGGGCTTGAGCCCATGAGTTGCTATGACAACAGAAACTAAGTAAGAACAAAGCGAACATCAGAAATTTACCATCTCAACACATGTGCCACTTTGTATCTGCATGTGTTAGATATATATGTGTTTTCTATGTGCCTGTGCACCTGTAGCATGTGTTTTTATGGTTTTGTGATACACTAGTCTAATAACGGTGATACATCAGCAGATGTACAGGCTGAAGGGGACCTGCCTCCAGGCTGGCGGGAGATCTCAGACTCATCAGAAGTCTATTTCTGGCACATTCCCACCGGAACGACGCAGTATGACCGACCAGTCGCCTCCGAAAATGAACAAAACGCTTTCAGCAATGAAGCAGAACTTGAATCGAACCCACAAAAAGACACGCAGGAGTCCCTCAAACTACCAAATGAGGTGAGACACGCCTCAGGGTAAAGCTTATTGTCTTTACATTGTACAACACTGACCAATCCAGATGTGGCTCTGCCTCTCACCCAATGACTGCTATAAATAAGCACCAGCTCCTTACAACCCTGAACAGGAATAAGCAGAAGACATATCCTAAAGAGGCCAGTTCATACAAATTTCAGAACTTTGTGGTTTTTTCTTAAGTATTAACCAGTAATATGAAACATTTTATATATAAAAAACGTCAGGAAACACTTATTAAAAGACCTTTCAATCTGTCTGTGTCAAAATTTGGCGGGTTCCGTCAGGCCTCGAGCAGCAGCTCATTCATATTCATTATTCAAATTTGCTGGACTCTGATTGGCTAACAAACTAGCCTATGAGAGCAAGGTATACTGTTTCCTGCCCCGCTGCGCATGGCAACATCAGACGTACTCTCTTCCTGTTTACTACGTCTTATGCTACAGCTTTTAGCAGTAGCATGCTAGGCGTGGTTTCAACTGCGGGAGCTGCCGAAAACTAACGAGCAAAGGAGTTGTGATGAAACAGATACAGGCCGTTCGAACACAGTTGTTATCTCCACCTGTGTAGTTTGAGAGATAAAAACTGAAAGAGAAGTTATTGACCTGTTTTCACACCCACTATGAAGGTAAGAACACCTGTGGAGCTAAAATATTCAACAGAAACCTCAGAAAAAATGTTTTTAATGGAAGGGCCTCTTTAAGAAAATTAAGTTCAAAATTGCATTTTTTAGTATTTCTGCAATCAAATCATTGTCAATCAGTATCAGATGCAAAAATACATCTAGAGAACTGGATTTGTGACGTAGACAATCCATTGGACAGGTCAAGTTCCTACTCTGCTAGCTGTATGCTAGCAGTAGTGTTAGCCTAAACAGAGCTCTCAGCAGAAACTATTTCCTAGAAAACTACACAGGTTTTGTGATTTTGGGTAAAAACACCATAATCATAATTGAAAGACCACTGAGACTCTTTAAAATAACTCAATAGATGATCAGATTGGGTCTTTATTGTTTGTCAAATGTTCCCAGTTGTTTTTACATTGTGCTTGTTCCTTTTTGAACCTTTTGTTGCTTCTGTACCAACTTTTTTAGATTTAAACCATTAAAACATGTAGAACCAGGTGATTTTGCAAGAGTTTTTGATGTCAATATTGTTTTCCACAAGAAACAGTGAGTCACTTTCTTTACACGGTTGTTCCTGTTCAGGGTTGGAGGGAACTCGTGTCTGTCTCCAGTAGTGATTAGGCGAGAGGCAGAGTTACACCTGAGCAGGTCAAATAAAACTTTCAGAAAAAAAAATTTCAGAAAATTGACACAAGACTTTTATATGTTTATGAGTGCAACCTGACACAGTTTTAAAACAATAAAGACAGAAATTCATCTTTAAAATATTTTCATTTAGAGTTAAATTATCATAAGAACGGTGTTAGAATTTGGCATGTAACGAAACATTTAATCATCTCGTGTTTCACGTGGCTTTATGAGCCTCTGACAGTTGATACAGATAAAGGTACAGAGTCTCTGATTATCATCTGTAAATCTTGTCCGTCTCAGTGTCTCTTTAATCCTGCGTCTCTCTGTGTGTCTTTTCATCTTCTCTCTTCTCTTTCAGCGCCCCAGCAGTCTGATATCCGACAGCTCAGTGGAGCCGGTCCCCTCTCCCTCTGCTTCGTCCCCCTCCTCTTCCTCCTCCACACCTTCTAAAGTTCTCCCTTCTCCTGCTCAAAGCCTCAGCAGCGCCACCACCTGTACAGCCAAAGTATGTTACATCTACAAACATCCACCTTTCTGTTAAAAAGAAAGAAATCCCACAAAAGTATTTTTAAATTTTGTGTAAATCTATTTATGAAAATCCAACATTGTTTTTAAATTGTGGCATTAAACATTAAACTTCTTTCTTCAGCTTTATGTGATACATGTTCAGTGTGGTGCACACTTGATACCAAACAGCACAGTGACAACTTTTTACCCTCTAAATGGGCGACTGACTGATTGCTAAACTTAAGACACCTGTTATGTATTTATAAAACAAACCTTACTTCAAATTATTTTCAGTCTTTTTTAGGTATATTAGCATTTTTGTCCAGTTTAATTGGCTTGTTTTTAAAAATTACTCTGTGTACCAAAATTCAAAAGCAATTTCTGAGTTTTCTTTTTCCTTTCTTATCATTATTTTTATTTCAAGGTATTTCAGTGACCAAAGTGGACTTTTGTTTATCTAACAGAAGGGTATAAACAGTTTAATACATGTCTGTTTTTGGGGGGGTTAAAACATTTAAAAATGGACTTTCTTTGTAAATCATGTTATATGTTATAACATGAGTTTAAATTCCAATTATATTGATATAATTTCAGTTATTTTGTTAGAAATGAGAAAATTTTCTCTGAAATGTATCATACATTAATATTCAGTTATTTCAAAATAAAAACAATCAACGTTGTTGTTTAAACTGATGTCTAAATCTGGTCTTTTCCTCTGCTGCTGGTTTATTCTTCTACTTCTAATTATGTGTCTGTCAGGAGCTGAAGGATTATCCAGTTTATCCGGATCCCAGTCTGAAGGCGTTTGAAGGAGCGACCCTCCGATACGCTTCCCTCAAGCTCAAGTAAGATGAGCAAAATGTATAAAGCATAAAAAATATGAAAAATAATACTAAAAGCATTTTAAATGCTGTAGCTAGGCACCAACTTCTTGCGACCCTGAACTGGAACAAGCAGATAATGACTGACTGAATATTTAGGTGTTTCTATAATTTTCTACCAGATTTATAGTTTGATTGTATTTAATTTCTTCTTCTGTCTCATGTTTCTTGTAGCCCTCCAGCTCAGTTAGAGACAGTGGATCTCGACAGCACATTTACCGATCCGGAGGCGATGGTAAACACATAACAATACTTTAGAAAATCAACATCTTGTTATCAAATATTTTTTGTTTGTTTGTTTTTCTTGTTAAGTTCATTTATAAATATGGTAGCAATATGTTTCAGAAATGTTGGAAAGGATCAACAAAAAGCTGGAAAATGTATTAACTGAAAAAGAAAGGAGACAAAAAACAATGACGAATATTTCATTTTTATAATTTGCAACTGTTCAGGAGGTTGAATGTTATTATGGCCAGTCTAAGACACACCTGTGCAATAATCATGCTGTCTAATCAGTATCTTTATATGATGGATTATCTCTGCTCACTACTACAGATTAAAACAGATTTTTGAACAATATTTCATATAGATTTAGTGTTTGTAGAAAGTGTTTTAGATCTTTGAGTTCATCTCAGAAAAAGTGGGAGTAAAAACAAAAAGTGTTGCATTTATATTTTTATTTAGTGTTTTATGTAGAAATGAGAAACATTAGATAAAAAGGAAAAATCCTCCTCTGCAAAGCAAGCATCATTAATACTAGTAAGGGTAGTTATAGTAGTTCTGGCAGTAATAATACTAATAGTAGTAATGGTAGGCTAGTTATAGTAGTTATGGTAGTAATTATAGTTATGGTAGGGCAGTAGTTATGGTTATGGTAAGGATGGTAGTTATGGTTATGGTAGTTATGGTAGGGTGGTAGTTATGGTGATGGAAGTTATGGTAGTTATGGTAGGGATGGTAGTTATGGTGATGGTAGTTATGGTATAGGGATGGTAGTTATGGTAGGGTGGTAGTTATGGTTATGGTAGGGATGGTAGTTATGGTGATGGACGTTATGGTAGGTATGGTAGTTATGGCAATGGTAGTTATGGTAGGGATGTTTAGTTCGGGTGATGGTAGTTATGGAAGGGATGGTAGTTATGGAAGGGACGGTAGTTATGGTAGGGTGGTAGTTATGGTAGTTATGGAAGGGATGGTAGTTATAGTAGTTATGGTAGTTATGGTAGGGATGGTAGTTATGGTGATGGTAGTTATGGTAGGGATGGTAGTTATGGTGATGGTAGTTATGGAAGGGATGGTAGTTATGGAAGGGATGGTAGTTATGGTAGGGATGGTAGTTATGGTGATGGTAGTTATGGTAGGGATGGTAGTTATGGAAGGGATGGTAGTTATGGTAGGGATGGTAGTTATGGAAGGGATGGTAGTTATGGTAGGGTGGTAGTTATGGAAGGGATGGTAGTTATTGGTGATGGTAGTTATGGTAGGGTGGTAGTTATGGTTAGGGATGGTAGTTATGGAAGGGATGGTAGTTATGGTAGGGTGGTAGTTATGGTAGTTATGGAAGGGATGGTAGTTCTGGTAGGGTGGTAGTTATGGTAGGGATGGTAGTTATGGTAGGGTGGTAGTTATGGTAGTTATGGAAGGGATGGTAGTTCTGGTAGGGTGGTAGTTATGGTAGGGTGGTAGTTATGGTGGTTATGGTTTTAGTATTAAAGCGAGTTAAAGTCAAACTGCAGTGTGCGGTTGTGTTTTCTTACAATAAGCAAGTCTGGACTTTTTATCTGTCATCCAACACGAGGAATGTTCAACTTTTTGGCTCTTATTGAAACATGTTAATAACATTAAATACAAAATGTGTTTATTTTAATTTCAAAGCAAATCAACTCTAGAATTTAACTCCTCAGTTTTTCTATGAACAAACATCAGTGTCAGATTCGTTACTGAGAGGGAAACACCTGGTTCATGTGTGATGACGTCATCCTGCTCGGCTCTCTTTGCTGCAGCTCCACCTAGTGGGGATTTCTGTGAACTACAATTTCACGGCCAAATTATTTTTATCCCCCCCCACATGTAATTGGATCAAATCATAATTAAAAAATCATATTAAAATAAACTCGTTCAGCAGTAAGCTGTCAAACAGCAGATATTATTAACACGATTTCCAAGTTTTTTGTTGTAACTTTCAAAGTGGACAGCTGTTTTTTTCGAGGGGATTACATCACCATGGTAACTCCAAACACCAACTAAAATTGATAGGACACATCTGCTGATCGAGTTTGTCGTACTGATGTATCATTTGTGTAATAAGATTTGTTACTCTTTCCTGTGAGGCTTTTCGGGTGGGGTCTGTTGTTGCTATAGTAACACAGATCACAAACAAAACTAACTGCAATAATGCCATGGGATCGATCAATCAATCAATATATCTATCAATCAACTGTCTGTCTGTCCCAACAATAACAAGTAAAATGGAACCTTTCCTTTAGGTGAGTGGAGGAGAGACACTGGGAGGGTTGTCACTATGATTTGTGTTTTGTGCAGATGTGCAGATGTGCTTGCTTCAGTGTTAGAGATCCACCTTTCTGCAGAGGAAAGCTTTTTGATGGAACAGATAAAAAAAGAGACAGATATGAAAGGATAGAGACAGCTGCTGGACATGCAGTCTTAGATTTCATGAACCAACGTCCATCAGCTAAACGTTTCTCTATTATCAATCTGATGAATCATCAGCGATGTAACAGTAGCTGCCAGAAACCGTGATACACTGCGAGAGCAGCTGTGCAACATCTGGATGCCATGCTCATGTATGTGGATAGAAAATAATAATTCATTAAAAACACGATTGTGTAATAAAGTTTGTCCCTCTCAGTCATTTCCAGTTCGATCTCTGGGCTGGGTGGAGATGGCAGAGAGGGACCTGTGTGAGGGGAGGAGCAGTGTGGCCGTCCATCACTGTATCAGACAGCTGTCCTACTGCAGGAGGGACATCCGAGACTCAGCCGGCGTCTGGGGAGAGGTCAGTGTGTCACCTGAGAGAAATCTTCACAGACCTTTTGTAGAAGATCTCTTCATGCTGGTTTAACATGAACATCACGAGAGGAACAAGTGAATGTTATGAATAGATAGATGGATAGAAAGTCATTTGGGAATAAATTTCTAAACGAACTCATAGTTCATCAAATTCCACCTTAAAAAAGTGGGCAGGAGCCTTAAAGTGCTAAACCTGTAAATGTGTGTGAAAAAATCTGAAACAAAATGTCAATTTTGATTATTTTTAAAACAGTTTTTATTTATTTTTAACCCCATCCCCGCTGCAGAACCTAATGCAATAAATATCAGAATTTTTAAACCATTAGAGAAAGAAAACAACATTATGAATCAGGAGTTCATATAAGGTCGTTAAGCAGCTTCATACTACACAGATCCTTCTGGTTTTTTGTCTGACAGGGTAAAGGGATGCTTTTAGTGCTTCAGGACCGCATGTTGACCTTGGTTGACCCGGACGATCACAGCTTACTCCATTCTCAGCCAATCAGCAGCATCCGTGTGTGGGGCGTCGGACGAGACCACGACAGGTAGAAGGACCTCGTGTTCTGTTCATGAAACCAGTGTCAGAAATTCAAATATTTCTTGCAATGCAGCATTGTACATTACTCAGATAATTAGTGTGAAAAGCATTCGATGAAATGATTCAGTTAAAAATGACAGTTATGCTTTTTGAAAATGAACTGTTTAAACAACTTTAGCAGATTTTTCCCTTTTTGTTCAGCTCAATTAAAAATTTTCAGCTGCATTTAAGCCATTCTTTTAGCTAATTCAGCTAATTTAGGCTTTTTCAACTGCATTGAGATAATTCAACTAACTTAAGCTTAAAAAATGGCAATTTTCAAAATCAGCTTCTTCATTTGCATTTAACTAATGTTTTCAGCTCTCAACATTGACACTGCATTTCTGCAGGAAATACATTTTTTCTAGTTCTTAATGAAATAATAAAAGCGTTTTATTGAAAAGAGGTTGAAGAAGCTCCAAGTTCTGATCCTGCTACCTAGTGTAAAGAATATTAAGTCTGACTGACTTCTGGGTATTTGATCATTTGATCGTAACATTTAATGTGTTTTTGGATTTTGGGTGAGTTATAAAACAGATCAGCGATGAAGACTGAAGAGACACACATTGTGAAAGTGTGCAAACTCACAGCTAATGGGGATAAACTGTTACATGTGCTGCTGAATCATGAGTTTTAACAAATCACCACAAAATGGGACTTGCCTCATTATTATTCCACCTAAATTTGCACAAACTGCATTTAAAACACAGTAATTATTCATATTTTTCAAGGCTTCAGTTCTCCACTCGTGACCTTTGGGCCTTCGGTCACTTGCTGGCGTCTCGTCATCTTAACCTTTTACTATTGAGCTGACAAAGTGCTGAGGTTAGCATCATCGCTAATAGAGATGGGGGGGTTAAACTAGGCTTTTATTGATATCCCCTGCAGCCCACACACACACACACACACACACACACACACACACACACATATTATCCCTTAAAGCCAAATTCCCCTATGGCGGAATCTAGCTAACACTTGTATATAAATGCAGGTAGCAAAGTTGATTCTGGGAGCGAAATGCTGAACAACAAAGAGCCATTTTTATTTCTGGATCTGTGTAACACAAAATCTTACACATAAGATAAGTTTTCCAGGTTAAATTTCTTGTTTTGATGTTTGTAACTGCTGTTAAAAAAAATGTGAAAATGGGGCTAAAAATAGCATCTGTGCTAAAAGCTTAAACTCGTTTGTTGTGGTATTTTCCTCTCGTCTCCATCTGTCTTTCATTCCTCTCACCCTCCCACTCTCACTTTATCCTCATTTCTTTGACTGTTTTTGTACATCAGCAACACTTTCACATTAGCTGTGTGCGAAGGAGATCATACAAGGGGAAGAAAGACAGAAAGTCCCTCAGTCTCCATCTTCTTCTGTCTCAGAGGACTGAGAAACTTTCAGTGGCTGTCTCTCTCTTTCTCTCTCTCTCTCTCCTCACGGTAATGGATAAAGCTTGTAGTATAACAGAAGAGGGCGGGGTCGACACAGAATGTTTCATCAGATGTTTCAAGACGTTTGTTTGATCATATTTACACCAGAAATTGTATAAAAACAGTAAAAAAAAAAAAAAAAAGATCCACTTAAAAAATGACAGCCTTTAAAAACCTTTTTAAATTTTCTTATAAAAGGAAACACGTTATATTTCTGTTCTTCTGATGAAGTGCACTGCAGGATAAATGATGTTTGGAAATGAATCCTGCTTCACGTCTCTCCTGGAGCTGTTTCAACAAAACAATGATTTTATCTGTTTAACACGTTTCCAAGGTGACGTCTGGTTTACAGGCTGATTTCTCATCGGTTGGTTTGATGGGGGGGATGCTGTTTTGCGTGTGCAGCAGTTTGATTTGCCGCGTCCAGTTTCAGAGGACTGAAGGACAGTGTGAATTCCTTGTTTCTACCACTAGAGAGCGCTGTAACCAAATCCTGTCCAGCTGAGAGCTTTTACAGTTTGTAGATGAATGTTTAATTGGAGATAGTCTCTGAAATGATTTATGATTTCTGTGTCTGATTGAAGAAAATGACGCCGTCTTGAAACGTTCCTTTTCTTTAATTCCAAGGTGGGTTTGGTTTATATTTTATAACCTCGGGGCTCAAATAAATGAAACAAGAAAGTCTTCCAGTTGGTTGCTGATGTAACTGTTATATCTCTCCTCATGGAACTTGGTTTGGAAAAAAAGATGCATGAGAAAGTATAAGACCTTGTGAAATTCAGAAGGAATATGTACATTAATTAAAAAACTAGGCGGGGCGTCGACCTCGGCATAAAATGTGCTCTTTGAATGTCGAGTGTTAAATATGTATTCAGCAGTTGTATGAGAGGGACTCTGCAGCAGGGAAGTATTTTCTCTCGGGAGTTGTGAGGGGGGGGGGGGGTAATGGTCACTCCTATTAATTGTGTTATATGAACTTCTTCATGGTCCATTTTGTTGGATTAATCTTGGTTATATGAACATTTTTACTCCAAAAATAAAATAATGAGGAATTAAAGAAAGATAGTTTGAAAGTATTATTTTATTTTGAAAAAGGTACAAGTATCATATTTATAATGAAAATTTAGTGAAGTTTTGACATCAGATGAGGAGTGTCTGATGATCATGCGGCAGATAAAATTCAGACTGCTGAGAGAAAAAAATGTTCAAAATGTCAGAAATTGACAAAAAAAATCAATTAAAACAAATACAGGACAACAAGACAGGAAGTTTAAATATTCATATAAGCAGAAGAAGAAGAGTTTTAAAAGGAAAGAAGAGAGGATGCTCTCCTCCTGTCGTCTGTCACTTCCTGTTTCCATCTGTCTGAGTCTCCCGAACCTGCTCGCTATGTCTCCTTCAGTTGGATTCAATATGAATGAGTCCCCCTGTCTTTTAACGTGAGGGGGGGGGGGGGTCATGAAGCTATATCTGTAGCACTCAGCAAGTCTGACATCGTCCACGCCTGGTTGCACTTGCACATGTTTGCATACAGATGTGTATGTGTGAGGTGGAATGGATGAAGTCATAGGTTTATATCAGGAGCACTCTGTGTGTGTGTGTGTGTGTGTGTGTGTGTGTGTGTGTGTGTGTGTGTGTGTGTGTAGGTTTGTATTTCTGACCTCCTGGGGACCCGTTTCCTGACTTTTACTATCTTTCTGGGGTCCGAGGGTTCTTGTGGGGACCGAAGCCTGGTCCCCATGAGGGGGACTCCCCTTTTTAGGGTTAGGGGTTAGGTTTATAGGTATGGTGTGAATAGAGTTTTAGTTAGTCTTAGGGTTAGTTATAGATCAGTAATGGTTAAGGTTAGGAAAAGGGTTTGGGTTAGGTATAAATCTAGTTACTAAAATCAATATAAGTCAATGGACGGTCCCCATAAGGATACCAAAACACACTCTGTGTGTGTGTGTGTGTGTGTGTGTGTGTGTGTGTGTGTGTGTGTGTGTGTGTAGGTTTGTATTTCTGACCTCCTGGGGACCCGTTTCCTGACTTTTACTATCTTTCTGGGGTCCGAGGGTTCTTGTGGGGACCGAAGCCTGGTCCCCATGAGGGGGACTCCCCTTTTTAGGGTTAGGGGTTAGGTTTATAGGTATGGTGTGAATAGAGTTTTAGTTAGTCTTAGGGTTAGTTATAGATCAGTAATGGTTAAGGTTAGGAAAAGGGTTTGGGTTAGGTATAAATCTAGTTACTAAAATCAATATAAGTCAATGGACGGTCCCCATAAGGATACCAAAACACACTTGTGTGTGTGTGTGTGTGTGTGTGTGTTTTACCCCACTTCACAACCCCATCAGTCTGTCTGTGATGCTCTTGTGCTATTTCCACTCTTTGTCTCCATCGCTCGCTCTGCCTCCCTCTTTTGCCATTGGCTGGGAAGCTGTTGCCTCTTCTTCTCTGTGCTGCTCTTCTTCTATCCGTCTCTCTTTTCTTTGTCCCGCTGTTGCACTTTACTGGGATAGAAGCCTTCCCCCTTTTTCCAGTTTCAGTAAGAGGAGTGAGGGAGATAGGACAAACAGTTGGGGGCGAGTGTGCAGTGCAGAGCAGAGAGAGAAAGACTTCGCAGGACCTCGTAGGAGACACCCTGGACCAGGCAGCATGGGAAGGGAAGCAGACTGAAGAAGAAGGAAGGGGAAAAGAAGGTGTAGCAGAAGGAAGGGGAGGAGGAAAAGCAGGGGGAGGGGAAGGAAAGAAGGAGGAAAAAAGAGCCCAGTGGATTTAAAAAAGGGGGAAAGAAGTGAATAAAAAGACGAGAGGCGGACGGGAAGAGATTTACCCCGGGGAACGACGGCAAAGGGGGCTGAAGTGATGTCACTACTCTGGTGAAGCCAACGAAGAGGGGAATGAGTTGTGATCGGCGCGAGGATGTTTGCTTGTGTGAGTACTCCTATGTAGTTGATTCATTCATTCATCCATCTTACTTCAACTCATCCCTTGTTTTCATCGTCTCTTTTCATTCTGACCGCTCGGTCTCACTCGTTAGTTTTCTCCTCGGTCTCCTGCTGCGCGTCTCCCATCCCGGTGTTTCTCTCTCTCACTCTGATCATCCAAAACATACACGGGAGCGATGCGATGCCGGTTTGAAACCGGAGACAGGAGCGAGATCACTCAGGGAGTACGACGGGAAAAGACGCAGAATTAAATGGACTCGATGTGCTGCAGGGATTTTTTTTCCCCCCCTCAGACTGTGTCTCTTTGAAGCTGTTTGATATCGGACCTGGTTTATTTGAGTGTAACTCGTGTTGCTATTTTTAGACCTGTGCATCTTTGTGCCTCGCAAATTAGTTTTGGAGAGGATGTATTCATGCCCATGATAAATGCTCCTGCAATGTGGTGTTTCCCTCTTGGAGGAGGAGGAAAAGTGAAGAATAAATATCTGGAGCGAGATGATTTACAACATGAGATCAGCATCTGCTCGTGCCATTTGACTTCCAGTAGGATTGAAGTGAAAAATCCAGGAATTCTCCTTGAAGGCTTGTTTGCTTTTTCTCACCGTTTAGTTGCTGCCCGTCTCCACTAATGACTCGTGTGTGTGAACACATAATAACACACTATTACAAATACACATTAGCTGCACGTTTCATTCATATTCATTAGTGTGCAGCAGCGGGACTCTCGCTTATTCCCCCAACCGCTGACCTTCTGTGGACAGCCGTGGCATATAGACGAGCAGAGGGAGCGAGATGAGATGAGACGTATACGCCTCTAGTGTTATAAATTTTTTAATGCTCAACACATTCTTGAAGTCTCCTCCCATTTATGTCAGCGCAGTGAGTTTGTTTTTTTTGGGGCATCCATTCCCAAAGACCCAGCAGCTTATTTGCTGATGTCAAGGCCCCCCCACTTGGCCTTAATTAAGATGCAACATGTCAACCCCCCCCCCGATGACCCTCAGGGACACGGAGCCAACACCTAGACCTACTTGATAGATGTCAGAGTGATTGATGTTCGTTCCCTCCTCCGTCCTGTTCAGCCTCTGTGTCCCTGCAAAGCCATCAGCTCCTTCTTTTTACCCACAATCCATCACTTTTAATTCCTCATACACAGTTCTTATCAGGGTTAGTCCACTCCCAGAAACCCTCATCAAGGGTTATCAGGATGTTGGAGGTGGTATTGGGGAAGGGGGGGGGGGGGGGGGGGGGGGGGGGGGGGTCCGCTTCCATTCATTTTTACTCCTTCAGGAATCTAATTTGATGAAAATATCCTTTAATTGTTTCTCACACTTCCTTTTCACTGCAGTCGTCTCGCTTTTTACATCAGCATTGTTGGGCACACCTGCTGTAATCCTGACAGATTACTCCTCCTGGTCTCCCTATAGATCCCCCCCCACCCCCACCCCGTCCGCCAATAAATCTCTTCCCGATGAAATCCTCTGTGGACTGTGCGGTGATGTTCCCTGTGCGGCTTTAGACAGCGGAACCATCGTGCAGACACGGCGTCCCTGCAGCGCGCTCACTAACAACACAATTCAGCCTTTTTTATTTTAACACAAATAAACAACTTTCATGTTTTGATTATTAAAAGTTCAGATGCTTTTGTTTTTTGTTAACTCTTGGGATTTGCTGCATCCTGGATGACTGATGTGTTTCAGGTGGTGATGATGGTGCATTTGATCATCGCTGAACAGTTTAGCCTGATTTGTACAGACACACTCCAACCTGTAGACTGTGTGTGTGTGTTTAGATTCATGTTGTGTTTTTTCTTTTGGCTCGAACTCTAATTAAATGGGATAGTTCTATGGAACGGTGCTCAGATGAAACCGCTGGGCTAATAAAACATTCATGTTCATTATTTGTGTTAGAATTCTTCAGCTTGCTGATGAAACTTAAATCCGGAAATTATTTACAGGCTCAGCAGAATTTCATCAACCCTGTATTTGTAAATAAGGTTTTTTATCTATATTCTTAATATTTAACATGGAATTTTTTTTTAATTTAGTGAAAAACATCCTTAAAGTTGATTTATTAGCAAATAACAATTCATGTTGCTCTGCAGGTTCAAACTCTGTGTGTTTTCTAGAAAAATCTTGATATGAGAGAATACTTGCTTCTGACTTCGTTCAGCACACACCCTTTAACAGATTCAGCAGATCTGAAGACCACGAGAGGTCGCACGTTTCTGTTACTGTATATGTGCAGGGAACATGATTTATGGCATGTGCAGCTAATTGGGTTACATGTAAACCTTCTGATTCAAACTGCACTCTGGAATAACTCAGTTCCAGCATCCTCCTCCCACACACTTACACACACTAGGAAAATACATGAATGGGGGGCATCTAACTGAAGTGACATCTCACAGAAGCCTTCATGGAGAATATTGAGGAAAACACACAGAGAGAAAGAGAGAGAGAGAGAGAGAGAGAGAGAGAGAAACACACTTGAGTGCAGAGTGATGGAGAAATGATCAATAGCGAAAAGAGCTGCAGGACATCATCTTCATCCCCTGCCACCTACACAGAATCCCTCCTTTCTGTTTCTCACCACTTGCATCCTACATACACACACACACACACACACACACCCACAAGTGTGTTTTGTTATCCTTATGGGGACCGTCCATTGACTTCCATTGATTTTAGTAACTAGATTTATACCTAACCCAAACCCTTTTCCTAACCTTAACCATTACTGATCTATAACTAACCCTAAGACTAACTAAAACTCTATTCACACCATACCTATAAACCTAACCCCTAACCCTAAAAAGGGGAGTCCCCCTCATGGGGACCAGGCTTCGGTCCCCACAAGAACCCTCGGACCCCAGAAAGATAGTAAAAGTCAGGAAACTGGTCCTCAGGAGGTCAGAAATACAAACCCACACACACACACACACACACACACACACCCACAAGTGTGTTTTGTTATCCTTATGGGGACCGTCCATTGACTTCCATTGATTTTAGTAACTAGATTTATACCTAACCCAAACCCTTTTCCTAACCTTAACCATTACTGATCTATAACTAACCCTAAGACTAACTAAAACTCTATTCACACCATACCTATAAACCTAACCCCTAACCCTAAAAAGGGGAGTCCCCCTCATGGGGACCAGGCTTCGGTCCCCACAAGAACCCTCGGACCCCAGAAAGATAGAAAAAGACAGGAAACTGGTCCTCAGGAGGTCAGAAATACAAACCCACACACACACACACACACACACACACACACACCCACAAGTGTGTTTTGTTATCCTTATGGGGACCGTCCATTGACTTCCATTGATTTTAGTAACTAGATTTATACCTAACCCAAACCCTTTTCCTAACCTTAACCATTACTGATCTATAACTAACCCTAAGACTAACTAAAACTCTATTCACACCATACCTATAAACCTAACCCCTAACCCTAAAAAGGGGAGTCCCCCTCATGGGGACCAGGCTTCGGTCCCCACAAGAACCCTCGGACCCCAGAAAGATAGTAAAAGTCAGGAAACTGGTCCTCAGGAGGTCAGAAATACAAACCCACCACACACACACACACACAAGCTGTATCCTTTCACTAATCTGTATCTGCTCTTTAGTATGTGATAAAACACACCAAGTGTTGACACATGGCTGCTGTATGTGCTCCCTCTGCATGTCGCCCCGCCTTTTCTCAGTTGCTTTTCTGCCACAACCAATCCTTAAAATTGGGTCACAAAGCGGCACCAACATAAACTGAAGCTCTGTGTGTGTGTCTGTGTGTCTGTGTGTGTGTGTGTCTGTGTGTGTCTGTGTGTGTCTGTGTGTGTGTTTCCTTTGAATAAAACACAGTTTTCACTACCAGCTTTGTAAATGAAATGATTCCAGACACTCACAGGATGTCTTGAGCTTCTGCTGTAAACAACACCAGCTATTTGCTCAGATTACACGGGCGGCACAGCGTGCTGTTTAGTGCATCATAAACAACCATTTTATTTTAATTTTGACTTTATTACGTCCTGATTCTTCATTGCTCCTGGCAGCATCAGCGATGGCGAGGGTTGTTTCCCTCCATCCGTGCGTAGAGAGACAGGAGAATGTGTGTTCTGGGGTACCGATGATACTTTGAGGACCTCCACTGGCCTCCAGCAGTCATTTCGCTGCTCATCTCAGAGCTTGTAAACAAGTTTACGGCACTGAGAGGTAATTACACTCAAACATTTTACATTAGGCCTAATGGTTGTGGGCTATGACTAATTCACAGGGTCACGGAGGGGTTTACCCGGATCAGCTGTCACAGCATGCACGGTAACAACATTTATACCAACCATGAATTAATCCAATAAGATCAATAATAATAATAATAATATCTATTCTGTTCTTTAAAACAAGCTGAACTATAAAAATCTGTATTCCAGGTCATATCAGATAAGTACTTACACATACTTATACACACAGTCTACAAGTTATTAGTGGAACACTTTATCTGTTTAAGTAATCCGACTGTAGCAATCAAATCTTTTTCTCACTGATCTGCATCTGATTTAGATTTAATAAATGTTTTTGTTTACTACCCTCCATGAATCAGACTTTACGGGTTTACTCTGCCCTCATGCCACAGCTGGATGGAAGTGTTGCATGGTGGGGTCTCATCCCTCAGTCCAGGGGGCTGAACATACTGAACAAAACAAAACTTCTAATTCAAAAGTATTTATTTTTTCAGGTAGTTGACGTCAACACACCAATGTTTGCATAAAGAAACAGGCCGAGTGTCGGCGAGTCATGCTTTTCACAGTGCGTCTTTATTTTAGCTTTTTACACATACAGTGTTGATTAATGCAGTTCTAAAGTGTCAGCACAACAAACTGTTGGACTAAAAAAAGCACTGAGGTGAACGCTCATGTTAACGCTGTTAATGTTGCAGATCACCTGCTTCACACCAGGAATGTTACACCATGTTGTTCTTCAGTTCTACTCATGATGGGACTTTTATCAGCCTAGTGGGGATTTAGATGCACAGATGCATGAATATGACAGTGTTAGCTTGTTAACCTTGTTAGCCTGCTAGCTTATTAGCTTGTTAGTCTTAGCGTAGGCAGAGATTGTTGTTCCGTGGTAATTTTATGAATTAAACATGCTAAAAAGGAGATTTACTATAGCTTTATATAGTTAGTTTTATATGTTTTAAGAATGAGTACTTAACCACGTGTTGATCTGAGCCAATCAGCATCCAGGATACTTAAATTACCTTTTGTCCACAAAATACATTGAGATGTGCTGCAGCTGCATATAAAATCCACTGTGTAGTGGAGCCGCAAAAGTTGAAGCATGATATAGTGACAGATTGCTGTAGCCTATTGGGCTTATCTTTGCATTCACTTGTGCAGATGAGACTCCCAAACTGAACTGATTAACAAATTGGTTTTATAAAAACCAAAGCAACTAGGAGCTGCATTAACCTGCTCCCAGTTCCAACTGAACAGTCCTGTTAATAATCAGAAGGTTTTAATTTACCAAAACTTTTTGTTTCTTGTAGCTACAGCGGAGCCCAAATTAACATGAACTTGAGGATCTGCTTGAGTTTTCAGAACTGACTCTTCAACTCACATCGGACCATCAGGTCTGCTTCCACACTGCGTCACATGACTTTACTGTTTGGTTTTAGTGGTCTTTAATTATAGTTCAGGGTCAAGCAGCACCCATAGGTGACCTGCAGCCAATAACCAAACTACAACTAGCTAACATCAGTCTTTTGTCCAGTTTTTCCAGGTCAGGTTATATCAGCATGTAGAACCATCTTCCTGCAAGGTGCTACCAGCTGCACCACCGTGCAGCTCTATATGCATAATGTATTATATTTAATTCCTTACTATTAAAACAGGATTTTTACAATTTACTTTTCCTCAAAAACCTCCTGTAACAAATAATACAATGTCTTCTTCTCCCCTTGTGGAGGACCTGAGTACTACAGGTGACAATTTTATTTTATTACTAATATCATATAATAGTTTAATTTAACAAATAGAATTTTGTAAATTTTTTTGTATAAGACTTTTAAGGTTTAAATTTCATGGAGGAGTGGCACTTCAATTTATCTGCTAAAATTTTATTAATATTTTTTTCCTTTTTTTTAATTAAAGAATTTGTCGATCTCTTGATAATAATAGTGAAAACTAGCTAAAAGTCTTTTATTGGATATCTAATGTAATATTCAGGACCGTACGTGTCGTACTGCAGTAGAACTGAACTCATTGCGCTCTGCAGTTCTGTACAGTTCTGTTAATGGCCCTGTAAACTCTGCTGTTTGTGGCTCCTTTTTCACTTTTATCTCTGACTTTTTATGACCTTTTTTATCACCATATTCTAGGCACCATTACAGTAAATTGCACTTAACGTCACTAATGTGCAACATGCTGTTTTCGGTAGGCACAATCATCTGTGCTCAGGGTTCCAGCCTCTCCACATTTCAGGGTTTTTAGGGATTCAAACCGGCAGATCACGTGAAATTTAAATAATATAGAGGCTCTTGTCACCCGGACGATGTAGGTGTTCTTTTTATCTGTATCCCTTGCATAAACTTTCACATTGCATCCAGTTTCAAACAAAGCAAACACACAAAGAGTTTCACTGTGAGCAGCTTCACATAAATCTACGTGACAGTTGATCTGTTATTCTCTTTACAGTGTGATGAAAGGCCTTTCCTTTAATTCATTGGGGGAACGTGGGGTCGTTTCAGCGCTGCACACTTGTCAGATTACAGTGAGAAAACTGGATCAGATCCACGTCCTCTCTGGACCTCAGCCAAGATCAAATCACTGTCAATAACAACCAGTTTAGTTTCAATCAATAATATACGCTCACACATATTCCACACATCTGGTCGTTGCTGCCTTCTTTACCACTTTTGCTGACTGGAGAATCGCTGTAGCTTCCACCTCCATCTGGCTGCGCTGTAAGCATATGTACATGCATTAGCATAGCGGCCAAAAGCTACAGAGACACTCAGTTTAGCTGTTTGATAATTGAAGTCTGTGTGATGCTGCAGCACTCTGTGAGCTCGTGTGTATGTGAGACAGATGGCGTGGAGGAGACATCAGTCTCCACTGAGACATTCTGGATGTTGCAAAGTAGAAGAAAGATGTTGGAGAACATCGGGACTCGTTATATTTATGTTGTTTATGCTGCAGCATCGGTGGGATAATTTGGTTTAATGGAACTATTTTACGTGCATTTTGAAATTGTTTATGAGACAAAAAAAAAACTTTGAAGCAAATTAAGAAAAAAAAAATCATTTATTTTTTGCTCATTTAAGATGCTTCAAAAATTCATCCCATTACATTTTTTAAGTCTGCAACACTTGCAGTCGATAATCTTGTTAAATTTAGGTCATTAAACTTTTATATAAGTGGTAAAAAAAACTGTTTCAGATCTGCATCAGGCAGCAGTTTTCTGTTCTCAGTCTTTGTGTTTGTATTTCCTTTCAATCATTCTAAATATATTTATATATAAGAACGTGATGCAGAGATTCCCTGTCTGTTGTATAATTCTACTACATGTTGGTGCTGTGAGCTCCATCATGTCGGGTGACTGATGTCAGACGCTGACGGCTCTGCGTGACTTTCATAAACCCGGTTCACCCCACGTATCTGCAGCCGTGACCTCATTTAATCACTGACGTGCACGTCCTCTCCAGGCGAGCCTGCCCCTCAGCCACCAGGATCAAAGGGAGATTGGTAGTAGTGAGTCGAGTCAACCTTTATTGAGCTCTGGAAAAGTGTGGCACGCACACACGGAGAGAAGGAGCACATGAGTTCTGGGAGTGTTGCTTTAATTCATCTCTCTGCTTTGGTGCTTTCATACCTTTCATCTCATGCCTCTTTTTTTTTCTTTAACTCTCCACCTTCTCCTCCACCATCCAGCCTCCAGAGGGTCTCACATTCCATCTCCATTTCTCTCTCCTACACTCCCTCCTTTTCATTTTGGCTTTCTGGCCCGCTGCCTTTATCACTCACCTGTCTTGAGATTGTATCTATTTATCAACTTCTCCCATGACTTTCCTACCAAAATCTCTTTTGACGTTTCTGATGTCTGTGTGTCAGTGAGCTGTTGGTTGAACCGTCTCACTGCAGGCCACACAGGACCAAATTAAACCAACAAACTTTCCCTTCTCCTTCTACTCCTCTACCACAGGTAGGGTTAGAGGTAGGTAGGTAGGTGGGTAGGTAGGTAGGTAGGTGGGTAGGTAGGTAGGTAGGTGGGTGGGTGGGTGGGTGGGTAGGTAGGTAGGTAGGTAGGTAGGTGGGTTGGTTGGTTGGTTGGTTGGTTGGTTGGTTGGTTGGTTGGTTGGTAGGTAGGTAGGTAGGTAGGTAGGTAGGTAGGTAGGTAGGTAGGTAGGTAGGTAGGTAGGTAGGTAGGTAGGTAGGTAGGTCGGTTGAAAGGATTTTTTTATAGCATCACAAAATGTAACTCTATATTTTCAGTAGTTTTCGGGCAGCAGATGTAGATGAAAATATAATTTCTGCATAATTATGAAGCAGTTTTTAACAGTTACTGTATTATCTGTCCTTAATCTTATTTTGTGGCAGTAAAACCTGCATCACATGCTTTGGAGACAGATTTTTGTCTGTGCACTGATCGCTCAGCTCGTTGTCAACCAACTCTTTATTTAATACAGAATTTACATGAATTATCTCCAGTATTTACAGATTGTTGACGCTTATTTAAATTACTTTAACATACAGTTATTTTAAAAACCTAAATAAAATCAATTAAATCCACATTTTCCCATCAGAATTACACGCCACAGTCACTTTGGGATATCCATAAAAGATTCTGTCGCCTCTGCTTTAAATATCTTCTCCGTCTGAGCTGCTTAAATGTCAGTTTTTGCTACCTGCTGCTTTTCATCATCAACTAACTGTGTTGAACTGCTTGTGACTGGCTTTAGTGGCATTTTCAATGAGTGATCACAGACCTGCGGCCACAGAAAAACGACTTTGTTACCAGAACTTTAATCATAAGCCTGACTTGGGTTATTGGAGTTCACTTTCAGAATGCAGCACTGATGAAATGTCAACATCTAATGATTGATATCCAGATGTGGTTAACCTACCCTCGGTCTTGTTTTAAAAATCGAAGTGATTGACATGCGCTGCAGGTTATTTGAAATGTGAGCTTGTTCTGAATGTGATGTGGTTCTTTCATCATTTACAACGAATATAAAACACTTGTTGGAGAATAAGGAATGTGGGATGTCTTGGGGTAAAAAAGAGAGAGTGAGAGAGAGAGAGAGAGAGAGAGAGCAGCTTTTGAGCCATTCAGAATTTAAATCACCAAAAACTGACAAGCAGTGAACAAGACTTTGGCTTAGAATTTGAAATTAAGGAAGAAGAACAAGCAGAATGTGCAGATCTCAAACACAAAGAGAAACAGACACATTTTTTTACACGTGTGGTTATATTTACATGTGATCATGTTAGTTCTATGTGTGTCCACATGCAGACTGTCTGGAAACCCGTGGAACCAGCTGTTCAGAAGCTTTGAAGAAATTATTTCAGATTTGAAAAAATCTCCTACAGCACCCCCCCCCACACACACACACACACACACACACACACACACACTCTGGCTCTTACTAAATATCTCATCTAGATTTCTGTAAACAGTTTTGTTCATTTTCTGTTGTGTTCCTGATAAAAGAGCATCACAGACTATAAAACGTGGGACGACTTGAAATAGATACGAATCATTTTGTGCTACAGCCTTCTTCTTTTTAAGGGGCTTTTTGGGGAAAGAAAACAGAGCTGGTGAGTAGATGAGTGAAAGGAAGAGATGGACGAGGGACAATAAAAAGGAAGATTAGAGAACCAAAAAAAAAAAAGAGTTGAATGAAAGAGATTTAAGCTAGCATCTCGCTGGGCTGCAAACAGAAATCATGAGGAAGTTTCCAAAATGTTCACGAGGGTCTTCAGTTTTTTTCCTACTTGGATTTTCAACATTCTTGAAACTTTCTCTGAAAGAAGTCGCTCATGCGTTTGCAGTCTCATAAAACTCAGTTGTGACTGACTGAAGGAAGAAAATAGAATCAGAGTTTTTAAACAAAATGTTTATTAAATGTTGAATTAATCACAACAGGTGACTAAACTTCACCCAAAGCTTCATAACTCCAGATGAAAACTTGCATATTTTCTCGCAGTTTTGTCTTCAACTAATCGCCGAGTTAGACACTGACTTCAGAGGTGGTAAAAGTGTTGTATGTAGCTAGCATGTTGACACTAAACACACAACCTGACAGGAAGACAGTTACTAACTCAGAATGTTGCTGTCTTTTCTTTCCTCTTCTCGATGCTTCCATGGACCCAGAGAAAGGTAACAGCTGTTTGTGATGTGCACTAAATGTGATCTAGCTCCTCGTTTTGTTTTGTGTAATCTGTACATCCGGACTCCCGCCTCTCTGTGAATCCACATCTGTCACATCAGGCATCAAATCAGTGTCTATGTTTTGCCTGGAGAGTCACTGTCGTGTTATACGGGAGTGCAGCAGCAGCTACTGTAGGTCCAAATGTCTGGTGTCAAATCATCAGCAAGACAGACCGGCCACAGGCTATTTCCCATTAAGAGTTGCATGCTGTTTTGTAGAATTGTGATCCCTCAGAGTGGCTGCAGAAGTCATAAAAGAATCATTTGCGGTACGCGAGCCAAGGCCACTCATGCTGCCTCGACGATGCACCGCTCAAATGTCCCTGAACGAAGTATGCTGGACATCAAACAGTCGCACACTCTCTATCACATTCTTCTTCCCTGGCCACAGGCGGAGAGCATTATCGACCAAAAGTGTGTGAGCACACAATTAAGCAACAGAGACAGGCCGGGTAATGGACTCATAAACACAAAGAGCCTGCTGTGATAAATGCCAGCTGTTTGCCATATTTTCTCTTTGTGTCTGTTTTTTTGTTTAAATTCTTTTTTTCCAGAGTGTGTGATGCATGTTTGTTTGCATCTGAAGACACTCGTCTTCTCTTCCTCCTGTCTTTCTCTCAGTGTTGTCTAACTACTGGCTGGAAGCACATCCACCTTCCTTTTGTTCTGCAGCTTGTCTCACCTGTTAATGAGGAAGAAATATGTGCATCTTTCATCTTGTGTGTGTGTGTGTGTGCTTGTGTCCTACACCCCAGGTGTGGTTGCTTTTCATCTGCCACCCACACTCTGCATAAAGTTTTTTTCTCAAGTGTCACTCTCACTTTTTGGATTTTTTTCGGCACCATGTGGCGCCGCTGTGATGCTCCTGGCACGACGTTTCCTCTGGCTCACAGATGCACATCTGCTTACATATATATATATGTGTGTGTGTGTGTGTGTGTGTGTGTGTGTGTTCTTGTTTTATAGTTAAAGATGAAAACTACACCTATTTGTTCAGGACTACTCGAGATACAAACTGCATGTGTGACACGTCACAGAAACTTGAACTAAACTGTCTGACCTGAATTCTAATTGTTGATGAAAGACACAAAAATCCTTTTCTGATGACATCACAGCTCAACAATAAATGTCATCAGGTGTAAACATGACATGATGTAAAATGGGGGCCTTGCTCATCCACTTTTCACTTTTGTCTAAGAGATGTCAAGTGAAACATGTAAGAAGAAAGAATGTGAAGTTATTATTTAAAACAGAAGACAAATCCAAGGACAAACTCTTTTCCTGTGTGTGATCAGTCATCTGCTTATGCCGTCAAACCTGATATGACGGCACAGCGTGAAGCTACTGGAGACTAAAGGGAGGTGTGTCACAGAGGCGTCTACAAGCAAAGAGTGCAATCAGATGTATGACACATATATGATTGTTGTTTAGAGAGACGAGAAGGAAGATACCACACAGGTGCAAGTGGGTCTTGAAAGGTACTTGTTTTCTTACTCATGTGGACTGATCTGAGTGTCTCCAGATATGAGTGTCTCCAGATCTTCCATGATGTGTGATGTCAGGGCAGCAGGCCTGTCCTTATAAGGACTGATGGATGAAATGTATTAGATACTGGAACAAGGCCAGATGTTTCCTATAGCACTGAAACCTTCTACTGAGTGATGCAGAGTCACATATAAGTAGCTGGTCCACACAAGTCTCCTGGACCATGTGGAACCGCAGACTTGTTCTTGTTCAGTCTCAGCTGCCTCTTCATACAACTGCTGGATACATATCAGTAGGAGGAGGCGAAGGAGACCATCCTGATTCTTGATCAAGGCTGAAGATTAGACAGTTGAGGTGTGGAGAAGAAGAACATCATCAGTTTATTGGATCTGTCCAGACCGCCATCTAACTGATCCACCTTCTTCTTCATCCCTGACCACACAGACTCAACAGTCGTACATTGTTCTGCTGGATCTACGTAGCTCTCACTGGGTCCTCATCAACGTTGTCCATCTTATTTGTGAGACATGTCCCATTCTTCATCATGACTGATGGAAGAGACAGCGAGGGTTCTGACTCTGAATCTGTGATGTTTCCTCTTTAACTTATTGAGGATATAGGATCTGAATTTGTGTATCATTTGAGTCTTTGATATGTTTATCAGCTGGTCCCACATGTAAACAGCTCGGGTGACGCAACTAGAAATCCCTCGAGCAACAAGTTCAAGCTGAAATCAACAGTGTTGCATTTTCAGTAAGAAAACAAAGAAGAAGAAACTTCAAAGTTATTTGTGATATAACATCTTAACCATCTAATTTTGAAAAGAACTTTAATTATTTTAATTGTTGCTGCACTTTCTTTGTGTTTTATTCATTCTATTGTATACATTTCAACATATGTCTTCATCTTCACATGTCCTCAGGGATTTTGCCTACGTGGCCAGAGACAAAAACACGCGGGTGTTGAAATGCCACGTGTTTCGGTGTGATACTCCTGCTGCAGCCATCGCCACAAGTCTCCACGAAATCTGCTCCAAGGTGAGCGTCTCTTATGTTCTGAAAAGATCAGCTTCAAGTTCAGGCTGTTATCCAAAAGACGTCCTGCATGTTGCAACAGTTTCATTTCTGGGATGTTTTAAAAAACATTAAATTGAGGATGGACAATTGGACTTTATGTCAATAAAGTTTAACTGCTTGATGAACATCAAACACCTTTAAGTGTGTGTTAAATGAGGAGTTTGTCAGTTGTTACAACTTGATTAAATTGTTTTGACCCTTTTGATTTTACATAATTACCAGTTCAGACATTTGATTTCTTAGATTTTCTTGCCATTTGAAAGTGAATTTTGATGGGAATAAAAAAATAATAATAACCCAAATCAAATTGAGACACACACACACACACACACACATTTTCATCTGTATCTCTCTGCACATTAAGAGAAAGCGGCCCGTCCTCGGGTCAGCAGTGACCTTGGAAAGGATGAAAACCTGGAACTGCATATTTTCCCTGAGAGGCACAATGACCCATTTTAAGAAAAAAAAACTTGATTTTCCATTTTAAATTATTAGATCTCTAACCCCAAAGAGAAGGAAGAGTGTGTATCTCTACACCCCCCCCCCATGCTGTCTATTTTAAACACAAATGTAGTTTTCATTTTACTGCAGAGACAAACTTAGTGACCTGAGTCCTGCAGCTGTGCAGTACCATTGAATGAGCATCCCCTCTCTCTCTCTCTCTCTCTCTCTCTGTGTGTGTGTGTACTGTATGCACCTTCCGTCTTGATCCCCTGTTAGTAGAGTTGCAGTCTCACCGTAGACTTTGATTAACGAGGCTTATATTTAAGTAGGTATGTGTAGAGAGTGCAGTAGTTGAGTGCAGTGGGCTGTAGAGAATATTACTCAGCTCCTGGTAACAGAGTCTGGAGCTCCAGGGTGTTTTTTATTACAATGAAAAGAAGAAACTCAATTCATCCTGAAATCCAGACCTCCAGCTCTGGTAAAACTAAAGTTTTTTTTAAAAAAGCCAAAGAGTTTGTCTTGACGGCTAATGTCTCAGTTATTCCCACATACCATCTGATCAAATTTAATATTATTTATTTGAATACAATCTGCTTTCTGTTTGGGGAAAATTGAGTTGAACTGAGTTAAATTCAGTTGAAATCTTCTGTCCTACAACGCCTTTTACCGATAAAGAAGCAGCTTGTTGGATATCCATCAAACCAGAATTTATCCAACAGAAGATTAGCTTAAACGATTAGGCTGTTTTAAAATGTCATTTTAAAAAGTACATCCATGTTGACTTGTGTTCAAACTACTGACAAAAAGCAGTTTTCAGTGTTTTCACAGTATTTAAATATTATTACTTCTTTAATCGTGTTAATTTCTTGATCCTACTTCAACTAAATGTATTTTGAATGTTTGAATTATTGAAAAATAAAAATACACCTCAGATCCTTTTTTCCAGGTGATGATTTCTGTTCTTACCTTGTTCAAATATTCAGTTCTCTAAAACGTTATTTAAGACCATGACTGTGTGCAGGTGACTTTCAGCGTCACATGCGAAGACTCCAGCTCCCAAAATACAACACAGAATCACCCGTAGACAGAATATTAGGACTTTGAGGTTATTTTTGAAACTTTTTAAATTCTATCAATGTCTTCTAGTGAAGAAAATGTCCAGTTCACTTACACGAAGGGGGGAGGGGTTACAAATTAAACAGGGACCAACCACAAGGGGCGTGTCACTTGTTCTGCATATGTTAGTCATACATGTTTTTACTGTGTGGTATCAGCTAATAATGATGTATTTTAATCTCATTTGAATCTTTTTAGATTATTTTTTTCTTGTTGCAGCTAATATTTCTTTGACTTCTTTTTATTTTACCCTCATCTCCGTCTTTTCTCCACACACATCTCTTCCTTTACAGATTATGGCTGAAAGAAAAAGTGCTAAAGCTGCAGCTGGCAGCTCCTCCCAGAACGGCTCTGATGTACCTCTACAAGGTACACACACACACACACACACACACACACACACACACACAACACCATACTTTTATCATATCTGAATTCCTATTGACTTATTTTAATCCTAAATATTACTATTTTTTTATTATCCCAGACTAATAATAATTTAAATCATGGGTATTTGGTTTTTCATCTTTGAAAAGTTGCAAAGTTCTCGGGTTGTCAGGAGATTTATGTCCCCACAATACAACATATCACACATACTCATTTTCTTTGTGTCTTGCTGGGTTGTATCTCCCCCGTGAAGGGCCAGGATTTGTCAGCCATGTAAAATCTCATGCATGAATTCTTTTCACTCCCATCTCAAACCATTTATATATTTTCTCCAGAAGACAGCCTTATTGCTTTAGGAGTCAACATGAACAACTGTTTGTAGAAATATTAGTAATGTTGAATAAAAATGATGCTGACTCCAGAGAAAAACGCTCCTTCAACAAACACACAGTTCCTTCAGAGAGATAACTCCTTCCACTGATATCTTGTGTGTTTTTTTTTATTCCCACTGCTTGTTCTGTTCAGTACTGAGTTATTATTGGAATATAAAAGGGAAAAAAACTCCAGCACAATTTGTCCTAGACTATAACCTCTTCTATCAGCTGAGTGCGGGGGTGAAAGTAGAATATAAAAGAACCATAGCAGTTCGACCTCATTAAAACAGAATTAGAGTTTCTTTGAACCAACGCTCCGGATCAAACCATGTATCGGTGAAAGACCCCACGCTTCTTTCAAAGTCACCGCATGCTTGAACTCGTATACTTGTCATTTGAAGAGAGTAGTTCAGTGGGAGGAATCGGCCGTGCAGGACGGGCCGGTCTATTATCTGTGTGGGTTGTTCCGAGCTGGTTGAACGGGTTCCTGTCACTGACTCTGTGTTCGAGCCCAGTTCAGGAGATTGAATCGGTTCAGGATGAACACCAACACCAGATGCTGCTGTTTTCATCAGATCTGATCTAAAGTGCAGCCAATGCATGAACAACTGTTTACAAGCCAGAGCTCATGTGGCTGAGAGAACAGTTTACATGTGAGACATTACGGTAGTCGCTCGCTGGGCTGCAGCTGCAGATGCTGGCGACAAAATGCAAAAAGAGTTTAACACAGAATTTCTAAAATGTCTCCAAACGTCCGCTGGGTTCAAGTGTCTTTATTGTGTCTTAATTTGTTCCCAATTTATCCTCATTCTATTTGCAATTTTGTCAGACTTGGAATATCAGATTCTCTTTTTCGTCTCCAATCAGTCATAGTTTCATAAGTCATCAACTCCCGGAGGTGGAGAATGATTCAAAAGGTTACTGCACAAGAACGAGGCGTCACAGCTCACCTGAGGAAACATGATTCAATTATAACAAGACAATTTGTATGAATATCATGCAAATGTGGCAATTTAATGACAACAAATATAAAGTTCCCATATGAGCCAATTCAGTTTGATTCCATATGAAAATGTTTATAATTTAATTAAGTTTTGAACTTGTTGCTGACAGCTGCGGGAAAGTACCTGTAGAAGTACTACAATTATGTTTGTTATCAAGTTTCTTCTAAGAGTCTCCAAAATCACTTTACAGCCTCTATTTCTTAAATGTTGCTCTTTTTAAACAACTATGGAACAATTAGGATGAGATCATTGTATCTATCTACGGGAATCTATTCAAGAAACTTTTGACTGGACTTTTACATTTCTGATGATATTTACGTCCCTTTGTCTAGAACAGACAGTGTTGAAGTATAATGAACTGATTCTGCTGTAAGAACTCTAAAGGTAATTGTCTACTGTGCTGGTAGTGAATCCCTGAGGGTTCGAGGTGTTGATGCCTTGCAGGTTAAAATGCCCACAGGCCAGAGTATAAACAGCGTTTCCACACTGACAGCTCTCTGTGCTTTTCATGCTCTAATCATGTCAACAGCACCACTAAATATTCAAATATTCACCACTGTTTGTTTATTTCTCTGCCTTAAGCTAATTGTTGTGTGTGAACTCCTCTTTTGAAACTCTGATCTCGTCCTCAAATAAAATTTCCCGTGGACGATCAGCGCGTGCGCTTCAACGTGCGTTTGTTTTCTCTGTAGAGTTTCCCATGCCAAAGACTGAGCTGGTGCAGAAGTTTCACGTGTTTTATCTGGGTGTGACATCTGTGTCTCGTCCAATAGGTAAAAAACTTCACTCAGAGATTCTGTATCATGTTGTCGTTTCCTTGATACAGTTAAACTTCCCAGCATCCTCTCTGTTTTTTTTCCTCCAGGTATGGACATTATAAACGGAGCCATAGACAACCTCGTGTCATCGACAGGCAAAGAGGACTGGACTCCCGTCACACTGAGTATTGCTGACACCACCGTGGCTGTCATCAAAGAAAAGGCAAGAGAAATGTCCTCACTGTTATCCTGAACGTTAACTAATAAATAAATGATGTCATTATGTCAAACACAAAGACAAATTAGAGTTTTACTGAACCGAGTATTTCATACACAGCTCATCATTTGTAGTAACACTGGTTTGATATTCATCCATATGACTGTGCAGGAGGAAGAGGAGGAGGTGCTGGTGGAGTGCAGGGTCCGTTTTTTGTCCTTCATGGGCGTGGGACGGGATGTCCACACATTTGCCTTCATAATGGACACGGGGAACCAGCATTTCCAGTGTCACATCTTCTGGTGCGACCCCAACGCGGGCAACGTGTCTGAAGCTGTGCAGGCAGCTTGTGTGGTACGTCCTGAAACCGAAGTGTGAAGCCCAGAAATAGTGTTTTTATTTACTAACTAGTGTTTGAGGTATTCTGCTTGAGCCTTTTTTTGTCTTCTTGTCACTCAGCTGCGGTACCAGAAATGTCTGGTGGCACGGCCGCTCTCGCAGCGTGCTGGATCATCCTCCTCCCCGTCTGCGGACTCAGTAACCCGCCGAGTCACCACCAGCGTCAAACGCAGCGTCCAGTCGCTCATAGACACTCTGAAACCCAAGAAACAGCCGTCGGAACTTCCCCAGCAATGACCGTCACCACTGTCTACTGCACCCCCCCACCTCCCGTGACCCCCCCAGCCTGGACACCACTCACACTATCACAACATTTAATCAGTACCAGTCATGGTAACCAACGCTGTACATAAAGTATAACAAACATCACTGCAAATAAAGGAAAGAGACAAACCTGACCTTGTTTTTAAAAAAAAAGGAAACGCACCTGTTTTGTGTGAAGGAAAGGTAAAACGCTCGAATCGCTGGTTGAACTTGTGAAACCGCTCCTGGTTTATGGATTTCTACACTAGATGACGGATCACTTGAGTGGATTATCGAGGAGGAAAACACACATTTCTCGCCTAAGACTGGTCATGGAGGACGTCTTGGGTTATTTTTCTTTTCATCACCATCTCATCTTCTGAACTCCTGGACTGGATGTGCTACGGAAGCCTTTCAGGGATGTTTTCTGACTGACAGGACTGAACACAAAGAGACAAAAACACCTTGTTTTGCGACGAGTGACGCGATTGTAATAGTGAAGTATCTGAAAATGATTGTAAGCAGAATAAAAAAGAAATTAGAGCACAAACCTTGTAGATAGAGAACGAGACAGAGATCAGATGTTCAGGGACAGAAGTCGGGTTTGCTTTTGCATGTTTTCTTGATGGGGGGGGGGTACGATTAAAGATAAGTTCAGCATCTTGGTGAGAGAACTGTTGCACACACACATGAAAGAACTCATTGTCACTTGCTCATGAATAGATTTACACCGGCACAAAGATTTTCAACCCTGACTCACCAGTAACTCCGAAAACTGCCCAGTGTGAGAAAAACAATTAGATTGTCAGTCAATTCCTACTTTAATGTCTTCAAACACTTAGTTAATCAGCAAAAAATTAGTTTTTATTGCATTTTGAGGCTTAAGATTGTAGTTTATTTTCTATTATAGCGATTAAAAAAATGACTTTTAAAGCTTAAGAATGTCGAAACACTTCTGTTTAAAACTTGACAAATTCCTCAGGAATTTTTATGCAGATTCCCAAGATGACAACAGATGCAAGAAATTCCAAATCCAGGCTTTGGTTCTGGTAAATGTGAAGCACTTGTGGCCAAAATGCACAAACAGCACACAGAAAAAAAACAAAAAAACTAAAAGATCCAATATGTGCCACGTGCACGCAGGATTACTTGTATTTTCTCATTCATATAAAAATCCAGCCAGTGTATTCTCACTCGCAAACCAAAATGCACGTACAAACCCACGAAGAAACACAGTTTGCAGTAAAAGAAAGAAAAAAAAAAAGAAGAAGATGCTTTCAAACATGTTGACGGCGCTCCGGTGGCTCAGGGCCGCCACCTGCACTCAGTGTGAACTCTGTGGTCGCAGTTTAATAGAAGTAAAAGATCAAAAAATAAAAGAGAAATCGACAGAACGCGATGCGAAACATTTCATTTCTTTTTGTCACCCATCTCTTCACTATGTAAATGTAATCTGTTGTGACAATAAATGCATTGCCAAAAAGAACATGCATGGATGGAGATCCATGTTTACCGTGTTTCTCTGTGTGCTGAAGTTCAATAACACGATATACGCTGCGATGATACATCTACATACACTTTATTTAGTATTGGACAGATTAAAGGAGTTTTATGATGCAGTGTTAATGTTTAGGAGGTCAGAACAGAGAATGGTATCTGTCATTAAAATCTTTGGAAGGACCGCGGGGCACAAAGTGAGCCGGCGTCCTCCGCCTGTTGTAGCCAGGGCTGAACCCCGTACGGCTGTGAAGGGGTGGGAAGGAGCCGGGGAAGTGAATACGAGGCAGGACGAGCATCACAGGCTTCAGCACCTCCTGCTGAGCTCTGCGTGGATGGCTAGGAGGAGGACAGGCAGGGTCTGAAGCAGCAGAGGTGGTGGAAGTGTTGCGTACCCGTTTGGACGCAGAGCTTTTATCAGTCTTTGAGGAGGAGGAAGAGGAGGAAGGCTCTCGTTTGGAGGAAGAGGAGGAGCTCAATGCAGCTTGCAAACCCAGTGCTTTGGGTTCTCCTGAAGGACAGAGACAAAGTCAGCACAGAGAATCACCTTCTCTTCTAAACTGAAAGAACTAAAATATTTAAATTAAACTTGATTCTTTACTCCAGGAGTAAACACAAAAACTGACTTTGATGTGATTTAAAATCAGCTTATGATGTATTATTCATTGAGCTTTGATGAGATGCTTTTAGTGAGAGTTTCTATCTTGGACACTGAAGTCTTTAATCTGCATTAACGTGACTGATGTAAAATGAATCAATATAAAAAAACAAGTCTTTGAAGGATTTGTAGAGTAGCAGGTGATCATACAGACCTCTTGATGCCTGCTGGAAGTCATGATGTCCACACAAGGCAGCACTGCTGCTGCTCTTGGTCAGCTGCTTCCTGCTCTGCACGCTGACAGAAAGGTGGGGCTGAGAACGAGACTGGGCTGGTTTCCTCATCCTGTCGTTCCCATGATGCTCGGTTTTGGTCGGGTTATTTGAGCCGATCTTGTCCAGGATGCCTGTTGCATTTGCTCTGGTGATTACTTCCTGTGCTGTCTCTTGGATCACTGGCTCGGGCTAATCAAAGGCAATTATCAGGTATTAGTCAAAGGGTCAAAGGACTGATGAATTACAGATGACTGTAACTGAAGTGATCCGTGGATCAGACATAATCAATACTGCGTAGTGTTAGTTCTGACTGAAACATGTGATCCTTCTAGGGCCAACATGTATGTTTAGAAGACAGGAGGCAGCCACCACGTCCTTGTTGCTGGATGCAGGGTCACCTGCTGTCTCAGCAGCAGACTGCACTGCAACCAACTGCTCTCCGATGTCTGAATTATTCACAAGCACTGTGTACACTACAGGGACATGCAGTCTGTGTGAGCTCTGCTGTGTATTTTCTTTCTTAAGTGTATTCTTGCACTTTAAGACATTCCAGTGTTGTGGAAAATATTTATTAATTAGTGCACGTGTTTGAATGCATGAGATAGAAAAGTGTACCGGTACATGTTTTGTACTGGTGTGTTTCTGAGTGTGTGAATGGACACAATGTACACAAGCAAATAGTTTTTTTAGAGGCCCCTCGGTCGTGCAGTCTGTGGAGGAAGCCATGAACTTCACTGATGCTAACTCGTACAGACGGGGTGTTGAATTATTCAACAGACACTCAGCATTGCCTCCTTTTCGTCCCAGTAAATCTCACTTTCTCCCCGTCTCCCCTAACCAACCACGCCATACTCTGTAAATCTCTCATTTCCGACTGCACTCTGCCAAACTTAGCTGCCACAGCATTTCCTGGAGTTGCACCCATTCCTTTTCATCTCCTGCGTCAAAAATCATTACGTTCAATAAACCTTGGCAACAACATCTAAATTCATGAAAGTCACCCTAAACAATGAGGAAAGCAACGCGGAAGAAAACGCTCAGAATTCTGAATCTGCTATTAATATCGTTCAACGCCTGTCTGTTTGACAGTCGGGAGTCTTTGTAGGAAAATTCACGTGTGATTTACACAGTTTTCCTCTAGAAATTAGGCCAGAAACACATCAGTTGGAATGTCTTTATTGTCCCCAGCTGTTCCTGTATGGAAGGGTCATAAACAGCTTTAACGTGCACGGCCATGACAGCTGATATAAGCCAGACAGCATTCAAACACTTATATAATTGCTATTTTTACGATGCTTTTCAGAGTGCCACAATAACTTTTGATTAGCTGAGTTTATTGGAGGCAGAGTGTGTGTGTGTGTGGGGGGGGGGGGGGGGGAATCCTGTTTGAGGCACCACTACAGCAGTTTGATTATCTTTTCATTCCTATCTACGGAGGAATAAAAAACAATGAATGGCCAGAAAGAAACAGAAACAACAGCACGATGGAGCTCCGTCACGCCCTCTGGGAGTAAGATGGCTTAATAACTCGCATCAGAAGCACGAGGGCAGCTTTCATAATGGGAGATGGTATTATTATAAACCTCGTGCATTCTGACTGGCAAGACTGGTCACAAAGACTGGATGAGTTTTCTCCAGTGGACGTCAAGAAGCCCTGCAGAACCACTGCAACACAGCTGGTTAAAGCTGCCTGGTGTCTGTCCCGAGGACAGAAGACAGAGGATGAAGGTAAATTACATGTGCAAATGAAAGTAAAACATTTATTTAAACTAACCCAAATGACTTTCAGAATCATTTATATGGTGTCATATAATTGAGAGCAATTCATAAATATGCGATAAAGGCACAATATTCTCAATCAAAAAGTAAACCACAGACCATTTTCTCCACCGAAGAACACAAAGAGACGACAATGAAAAAGACAAGAAAGTCAAACTGACGCTGGCTTTAACTAAAACAGATATTTTATCACTGTAGTTTCAACTAAACTTTGAGTATTTAAACTCTTAACTAAACGCTTTAGACTGTTATCTGTGGAATCAGGGTAAATAATCTGGTGTTGCATGATGTCATATTTCTCTGTAAACCCTCCAGCCTGAGTTTGGTTTTTTAGCGGTTTCTGCTTGTTGCTGCTCACCTCTCTGTTCAAAACAGCCAGAAAACAGCCGTTGCTTTGCTCCGAGGGCTCCAGTACAAAGAAGGGCTGCGTGTCCTCTGTGGCCTCGCCGTGATCTGAGGTGCTGAAAGAGGATGGGCTTGGTCTGGATGGAAAGGTACAGCACAAAGATCAAAACAACCACCAAAAATACAACTCTCTACAACAAGTCAAGAACACTGCTAGAATTATTCAACTGATATTTTATTCATTTTCATTTTGTCCAAAATTCTACAAATGTAAACAATGAAAATTCATTCAAAGAATAGATGTCAATTTGACACGATTTCTTCATTTTTTTTCAAATGATTATTTAATATCAGAGTTAGTGTCCTTGTGTTTTTTGTTGTAGATTGAAGAAAAGGTTCACTGTTAGATCTAAAATGCCCACAAGCAGCAGATATATATGTAAAAACAGAGTGATCAATACCAATAATCCAGTTTGTGTTGTATTTATAGTAGCCTGAAGCGCACCAGGCCAGCTCGCTGCACAGAGGACTCAGTCTTGTTGTTTGTCTGAAGGGAAAGCTAAAACTAAAACACCGCCTTAGGAGTTGAATTTAACATTGCGGATGATAAAAATACATAAATACATACTGTAGGATGAATATGTATTTTAAATGTGTGAAGAGAGTCTCTCTGGCATTTGTGCAGCATTTTAAACATCTTTGCTTCTTTGTTATTGAATCTCCCACAGCCTGAGATTTACTCAGACTTTGACAGAGCGTTGATTACAGGAAAAAAGAGAAACACATCTGAAAGCTGACAGTCTGCCAAAAACACAGAGAGAGATGCACCAGGCAGAGAAAGTGAGGATTACCTGAAGCTCGCTTTCCTTTTTGGTTTTCCCTCCTGGTCTGAGCAGAATTTCTGCAGGGCCGTGTTTACCACATCCACAGTCTCCTCTGAGTATGACGAACAGCTGCAGTACACCACCGCCAAAACCAGTGGAACTAAAGAAAAAGATTCAGGTGGAAAATGTTACTTTATGTCTACAGTTTGATTATTCCGTCTCACACGTTCCCTCCATCACGTGGTGAAACAAACTACAGGACAGGAAGTTTTACACGTCCAGTGTTTGATTCAGCTGCTGCGGCTTGTTGAGTCAATATGTTGCAGGCGGTTTGACTTCCATCAGTCAGTTTGATTTCTTTCTTACTCACTAATGACATGCAGACAAAAGCCATTAAAACTCAGCTGATAATAAACCAAAGGTGTTTGGGAGTGACGAACCAGCGCCAAACAAATGTGAAAAATAAAGACTTAAACAGATCAAAGATCGGAGACCAAAATATTCTTATGATGAGATTTTAGGCAGAAGTGTGAGTGTGTGTCTCTGTCAACGTGTGTTTCCATATAAAGACCCTGAAATGAGATCAGTGACTCACCTGAGCCATGGCAATACAAACAATATGAAAAAGTATTTGCCCCCTTTTCTGCCACACTTAAATGATTCAGATCATCAAATGTTATTATTAGACAAATAATTACAACATGCAGCTTTTAAATTATGATCATATTTATTAGGAGAAAAAAAAACGTTCTGAACAAGAATAAGAAAGAGACTGGCTTAAAATGGCGTCTGTGGGAAAGTCTGAAGGTAAACGCCACTCTAGTTCAAATAAAACACAAAGGCTCATCTCACACAAAGAGGAAGTGGATAGTTGTGCATCCTGTTACATCTGGTGTAAAACGTAACGCTGCATTTCAGAAACAGAGCATCAAACATAGTGATGGTGGTGTGATGGTCTGGGCTGCTCTGCTGTTTCAGGTCCTTGATGACTTGAATTGAGGAAACCATGAATTCATCTAAATGAGAACGTCCATCCAGCCTTCAGTTTGTGACCTTAAGCTCAGGAGAAGTTGGCAAGTCCTCCTCTGAACGACTGAGAAAAACTAAAAGATTTTGGAGGGGCCTCCAATGAGATGCTATGACACCTTAAACAGTTCATTCATGCTCTATAACCCTCTAATGTGACTGAACTGTTGCTGCCAAGGCTGGTAGAACCAGTTATCAGTTTTAGGTGGTAATCGGTTTTCCACATAAGTCCAGGTTGGTTTGAAAAGCGTCTTGTATTTACGCAGGTTGTCTTGTTAAAATCTGTTTGATAATCTCAAACATTAAAGTATGACAAAAAGAAAGAAAAAAATAAGGGTGTAAATACTTTTTCACAACACTTTACATACCCGCCATTGATTTTCTGTCCATTTACAAAGTATCTACACTGACAAACAGATAGATGAAGACCAATCAATAACAGTGTGATTAAAGGACTGGTTTCCTTTTTTTACCAGCCAAGAGACTCCACAGCTTGATTAACAGTCCAGTCCAGATAAAGACAGAAGAGCATCGAACAAAACAAGATGGATTCAGGCTAATGACTGCAGCTTATAGAGACTAATTAAGATGAGTAAAGGGGGGGTACATAAAACAACAAAAAAAAAGAGAACATAACTCTGTACAACATAATATGATGTAACTAAATCAGAACAGCTGTTTCTGAGATGTTTGGTTCTAAAAAACATGGATATACTAAACTATAGTCCTAATCACTTCTGAAGCAACATGTCAGAAGACCATATCCAGCAACATCAGCACTTCTAATTAAAACTTGGACTTCAGGCTTCAGTCTAATGGCATAAGAGATTAGATCATTAAGAAGAGTAAACTTCACTGTGTTAGTAAGACGAGGCACGCTACACATGAGACTGAGATTATACGGTGCACATGTTTGAGTGTGTGTATATCTACATGAGGAAAGTGATGTACACTCACACTTCAAGGCGTGATCGATATCTTTTCTCTGCTGTGCTACCAGAGACTCCAGTTTACTCTGAGCTATGGAACCACGAGATAGATCCCACAGCAAGTCTGTGTCTGGGAAAAAAAAAAAGGCCAAAAGGGTTTCAGCAGAGCAGAATGAGTTTATTTACAGATTCTCTTTAAAACGATGCAGAAATAACTCCAATATAAATGATACAATGATTTGATTTAGGACTAAAATCATTGTTCCAATGAAAAATATTTTCTATTCTCTTGCAGTATGTTTGTGTGACATCTTGAATTTACAGGACAAACAGTGTGTATGATGTGTTGTGTGGATTAGTAATCATCTGGATAATATGCAGCTTTTAAAAACTGTTTCTGACTTCTCTGCAGTGCGGAGATGGCTACCTCCGTTTTCTTGCAGAATGAACTCCACGGGGTTGCAGACAGCAGACGCAGAACACCTGGGGATCAACAGGATAACGCACACCTTCTGAAGTCTCTTATCACCGAAGTCCAAAGACGAGAAGACCTCCTGTATCACCTTCACGTCTAAGCAGCACACACGTTCTGTGATCAGTGACACTTTTTCCTCTGTGTTTTCATTCCATTCACAGCGTTTCACATTATGTCTTTGTCCAACAAAGTCTTGCCTCCAGGTATCTTTTGCAATTATAAAAAGTGTAACTTTAGACCTTTTTCTGTAATTGTCTTTCTAGTGACTAGCTGAGACAGCAGCCCCTTTCAGCAAATATTTATATACAGAACAGATCTCAGTAGACTACCTGACTCACAGCATACTGATATGATGTGCATACAGGAGTCCCTGGGAATTTCCTGTCAACAACTAGCAGTTTTTCATCAAGAAATCTGTCATTTCACTTTAAAAATAGTTCATCGGTGTGACAAGCTTTTCTCTTCCTACTGTCTTGAAAAAAAAAGCAGAAAGAAAGAAAAAGACAGTTAATTATGTAATCAAAAAGACAAAGACAAGTGATCTCTGTTTCTATTTCTGTCTTTCAGTCCCTCCTCTGTCTCTAATATAAAGACCCAACAACAGCTTTTCTTACTCCTGCAGCCCATGGTGACGACCGTGCACTGAAGCTCCTCCCTCTGGGCCTCAGTGCAGTCGTTGATACAAACGTAGACGGTTGGCTTGTAGTTGCTGTCGGCTTTGAGTTTCTGCGCCATGAGGACGGCCATGTGGGACACGGTGAGGCCAGAGAAGCAGCCCACCATGAGAACATCGCCTTCTTCTGGTAAAAGAGAGTATGCTGCATTTGGGCCAAGGCTGCGTGACTTATCCTAAAAACACAGTGGGACAAAAAATAAATAAATAACAAGATGTGTAGGTTAACAGCAACACGTTGAAAACACAGAGTGAGATCAGGTGAAAACATGTGAAAGAAAAGAGGAGGTAAATATAAAATACAAAAAAAAAGATTGAAATAATGTGACTGAGACTCATAAAATGCAGTGAGATGATTGAGACTTTGGTGTTGAACATTTGACTGAAATTTGCCAATTCATCATATTTAATTATGCTGTAGCGGTTTGAGTTTCTTACAGTTTAATTTATTTGGAGTCAAACTAGTGTGATTAAAGTGCTCCTATTTCCCCAACAGCATAATTCCTCATAGTTCAAGATATAAATATTTCCATCTGCAGAAACTAATCTCAGTTGGTGAAGGCAAACGAAGTTTTACTATCAACGTGAACTATTTCACCACAAGTATGAAATCATAAATACCAGAGAAGATTGAAGAGGCAGAGCAGATTTATGTAAAGAGAGGAGCGACTGCTTTTGTCTGAAACTTCCTGTTTCTGTGCAGCTTGTACCTGGAAGATGAGTTTGTGTTCACAAAGCAGCTCTGTGGAGGACAGCTGAGCTTTCAGCTGAGCTGGGAACACCAGCGTATCTCTACAGTGTGGGTCCTGGCAGAACACCTGGCCCTCCAACTGTCCAATCGATTTCACCTGTGAGAAGCCTGCATGCCTCAACACACTCTGGACCTCATCAAGACTAGAAGCAAAGGCGTGGAGGAACAACAAGAGCAGATCACAGGAAAAGGAGGGATAAAAGAACAAGGTTACAGGTAGGACACACAGGAAAGACTGTCATGAGAGATATTAAGTGAGTAAAATTTATTTTTTGGCCACTGGAAAGACTTCAGTAGTGTACCTGCTGTAAAATCTATTATCATACACACACACACACACCATTTGTCCCAACAGGTGACCTTTACGGTCCAAGAGCTGGGTGAGAGGTGTTGCTGATTAAATCTGTGCACAGAGGCAGGATTTACACCTACCTGAATCAGTCTTGTTGGGGCATATTCCCACACACACAACACACATATCACATAGAGGTTTAATAGGCTGTCAGCTGAGCAGCTAGTCTAAAACACTCTGGGCAGCACCACAAGTTAAAGCTTGGAGTATATGTGCTTTAAGTGCATTTCTGTGTTTATGTACAGGTGTGCATTCAAATAAAGGTCTGTAAACGCAGCTCACCTGCACTTCAGTGTGTTGATCCATGCATACAGAGGAAGGTTGGCTGACATCTTCTGCTTCTTCTTCACACTCTCTGGCAGCATGCAGTCAGTGGATGAGAGACTGTGTTTGACCCTGAAACGGGACAACGAGGCTGCCAGCTTGGTTTTGAACCTGCATAACAGATAAATGCATATTGTTATATTTCCCTGTATGGTGGGTTCTTTAGTCCTTTAATTGCAGTCACTTTCTTTTTGTTGTTGTTTTTTATTTTACCGGTACCTGAGGAGAACAAATTCCACATCTCTAACTTCCTGTATGATCTCCTCATTCTGTTTGTGTTTCCGTGGGAGAAACTTCCTGTCTTGGAAATCATAGAGGATGACGGCGACAAGACTTATCCGATCATTTGGCTAGACCATGAGAATGAAACACAATGTTAATCAACGTCTTGTGTTTCGACTAAGTCACAAAAACAGAAGAAGAGTGAACAAGATTAAAACCTGTGTTACTGATTACAAGGTAATCTGATGTGATAGTACATGTCGGTACTCCTTTAGAGATCTAATTGTCCTTTTTTTTTTTTTTAGAAAATGACACATATATTGGCTCAAGGATGTCCTTCCCTGACCCAACTCCTGCAGCCTAATTACACTTAGGAAGAGTTATGTCTCTGTTTTTCTCCACTACAAACACTGCTCTGCCTGGTTTTGTTCTCTCCATCTCCACCTTTTCCTCCCTGAGGGTTGGAGGGCACCAGCCGCATTAGTAGCAGATGGTGTTCATGGCAGCAACAGCTTGCCACATCCTCACTGCTGGGATAATGGGCAGAGAAGCCAGAGTGCTACAAGGGCTTATGCTGCAGACAAGGAATTAGCAAGAACTTATTATTCATTCCACAAGCTTCAAATTTCAAATTTTGGAAAGGTCAATTTCTCAGACAAGTTGTGGCAATAAACTTGTGCTCTCTTATCTTCACTCGCTTGCACAAGATTCAAACCCTTGGATGTGAGAAAATTCCCAGTTACCGAGCTGCTTGGCAACGTTGTCCCATGTTGGAAAACTGCCTGGAGTAAACATCCCAGTTCCGTTCCAGGTGTCAAACATCAGAAATGAATTGGGCTCCTTTTTTGAAAATCTTTAATAAATAACAAACTCACTAAGTTTTAACTTATTCATTATGTGAACTGAGTTGGGTAACATGATACCTGGGATTTATTGATTTATTGTGAACACACATCCTGCACTTCAGAGGGAATCTGTAATCACACTGTAACACACAGTATTTGAACATTTACTGAAACAGATAAACACATTTGCAACAATGTGTTTTCATATTTTTTCCATAGTAATCAGAGAGTTACAGCATATTTAAAGGTTGAATATGGAACAATTTCATAAAAAGATATATTTAAAAACATAATACCTCCGCTGGGCTTTTAGAGGGATGGAGAATTAAAGTACAATATTTCCTTTAAAAATTATTTTTGAATTAAAATACAATAAAATGTTTATTTTGACAGGTGCAACATTGGCATTACGTTTACATCTACCAGCCAATAGTGGGCAGAGTAATGAGTGCCATTGCGGGTTGCTTAATACAGTAAATAGTCCGTTATAGTGAGGCTGGTACTGTGGAGGGAGGCAGAGTTGGTGGGTCAAGCAGCTACTTCGGAGCGCTGGGATTTTGTTGTCCTTCTCGGGGAGGAGCGACCGGAGACGATCGGAGGTCAGAGTGGATTTGGGTGAGGAATTTTCAGGTGTCGAGCCTGGCACCCAACAGCTGGAGGCCTTGTTCTGTTCCTGTGGCTGCAGCAGCTGCGGCACTGGATGTTGTTGTGGTGTTTGTGGTCCATATTCAACCTTTAATGGCGTAACGGTGCAAATTCAAAGTCATTTTGTGCTTGTAGGTGAAATGTTTACAGGATAATGTACTTTTAATGCTTTTACTCACATAAAATATTATAGACATACAACTACAGTGTGTTGTAAATAAAGAGCTAACAGGACATGATTTTGACGAGAGCAGATGTCGGTGCTTTTGAACAGGGTTTGAGTTTTTTGAGTGTTATTTTTAACAGAGAAATACTTACTGGGTCGTATATATATTTCTCACCTCTCAATCATTTTGAAATGAAAGTTGAATTTTAGGATAATTCAGACCAAATTAGATGTACATTTTTTGGAATATAATTATGTAGATATGCGATGTGTAAAACTGTCAGCGTGTAATGTCGTTTATAATGTAACTCGATCATTTTGATATCTAGATATTTTCTACTGCCAGTCCAACATGTTGGGATGAAGAGTTTGGTTCTTCATCCTAACACACTACTAGTTGAATGTTTCTCATCTCCCAAATTACTTCACTTTTTGTTAATCATGCTAAAGGATACATAGAAAAAAAAAAAGTAAATAAATAAAAATTAAATGACTGAGGCTCTTGGCAAGCATCCTCTGGAGTGCAGACAAACTGACCTACTTTGATGTTTCCTTATTGTTAGCACAAACACAATGTCTTCATTGGCTTCATTTTGTCCTACACTATTTGCAGTGTTTATTCTACCAGCTGTCAGACAGCACCGATGATTGCAGACTTACAGACTGAGATGTGGTATTGAGAAGTTTATCCAGCTATATGAGTGTTTTTAGATAAATATGTTGAACTTTTAACACTTTCATCATGTCTGAGCTGAAGCCCAGTCTGTGTTGCACACACTTAAGTCAGTGTCCTTTGAGAGTGTCCTCAAATAAAAATGTGAACATCATAATAGAAGTGGATTTACTGTAATCATTTCAACAAAGGGCACCTTTAAAGCTAAGTGTGGTTCATTTCAAACAGGAACAGAACCTACTGTATGTGGCACCAGGTGTGCTGTGCACCTGATATGTTAGCCTTACCAGATTTTACATCATCATTCAAGCTGTTTCCACCCTCCTCGGGATTAAGGCTTCATTTTCTCATTTCACTGTGATTGAATGTGCCCCAGGCTTCAAAGTCTATCTATAGCTTACTTTTTTTCCCATGCTATTTTATTTCCAATACCCCTGTGTACCCCATTTTTATGGCCTCCTTGTTCTCCCTCAACCAACCCATCCCCCGACCCTGTCCCTTCTCTATTAATGTTGAACTTTATAGAAGCCAGTAGTGTAAAAGAAAGTGAAGGAGAATACTAAAGACTGTCTCTTTGTGTTCAGGTTTTATTGTTTAACAAGAAGGATGCAGAGTAACGACCTGCCACTGACACACAGGGAGGGTCGTTTATTTCAACCAAGGCCATTTTTCAGGAGGCTACATGGAAAGTCTACATCTGTGTGTTTGTTGGAAGCTGCACTGTGAGCACAAACCTGACTGCTAATGTGTCAGTATAGGGTTAAGCCTTTACTGTTTGTGTACCATCTTTTGCTTGTGACAACTGTTTTCTGTTTACAAAGTCACCATCTCCTGCTGTCGCCGCTCTTCAGTGGCTCTGTATTCCGTGCATGTTTTATTGCCAGCCCCAGAGAACCCCCCCATCCCTCTTTCCTCCACCTCTATTGCTTCTTTTATATAGAGTGTTAAGACTAGGGCAAAAAGTACACACCAATCTCCCCAAGAGAATACCTCGTCATTTAAGCTAACAGGGTGAAACTCCAATGTGTAATGGCAGCTTCATAGCTCCACTGAGAATTTCTTTTTTTTTTTTTTTTGCTTTTTCAGAAATAAAATCCCACTGGCTGAAGGACACGCGTAGGATACTGTTTTCAGACAGCACTAAAAAGCAGACCCCACTTCACTTTTCTTGTTACTAGATTATGATTGTTTGATTGATAAATGGGAAGCATTAGCTTTGAGTATGTAGAACAGGAAAAGACCCAAACACACAGATCTTTTATATTTACCTCTCCGCATGAAGTGTGTCATTGACTGATGTGAACTAAACACAAATGAATGGAGGTACTTAAGCAGAATCTGAGTGTAAAAGACTGGAACAATACAAGAAGCATCTGGAGCGTGATGTGAATACAAGAGTACTATACAAGTACACAGTTCAGTAAATTCCAAAATACTCTACCAGCATGTTAGACCTGCTCGACTCATTATGTTTAAGAGATTAAACATGTTCGTTACTCTTAAAAACAATGCACGTGTGGAAGTCTCCTACCATTGGTTGAGAGCGATAAAATCGGCTGTCAATTATGATATGTTCCAGCAGCTCTTGATCTGTGCAGAAAAAAAGTAATTCACGGTTAGATCAAAGGAAAACACACTGACTCATCTGGATTTCACACGCCAACTGTCTTTAAATTTGTGCGTCCTTTGTATCAAAACCTAATCAACTCCAGCACGCTAACGGGTAAAATAAATCACACATGGGACGATCCTTTCATCAAATGATGAAACTGCTTCTAGAAAATAAGCTGACAGACATAAAGAGGAAGAGGTTCCTGAAAGACCCCCTAAACGGTGGTAATTGAATTTTTAAAAGATCATTTTCCATCATTAAATATTTAGTTAATGCTTAATTAAACCTAATCTGATTCTTCATTTGCCTCATTTCTTTCTTTCATTTATCGTGTCTGTTGCGAATGAGTGTCGGGAAATTCAGGGACTGATTATATTTACAGCATGAAATCTAATAAACCGGATCCAAAACACGAATATAACAAGTGTGTTCCCTAATCATGAGTCTAGAATGAGTTTTATAACATAATTCTCACCATTCTACTAATATCTTCCAACAGATGTTCCTAAACGATGGTGTTGTGTTACACAGATCAGTTTATCTGTTAAGTCTGTGGAGAGAATTCCTGTGATTTAAAACTAGCAGCAGATGTTTAGCTGTGAAACTGAATGTTAAATATTCGACTAGTCATTAGTTCAGGATCTGGAGGTTGTTGATGGGAAGTACTCTATCGAATCCGGTGAACATTCAGTCTTTATGTTCTTAAAACAAGAAAAATATTATATAAATAATCAATTATTCTGGATCAACATGTCAGAGTCATCTGTCATTTTCAGTAAACTTTGTTAATGTCTTTTTTAAATTGTGGCTCTATTAATTGACAGATTCTTCAGAGAGAAGTTAGATGTGTAAATCTTGAATTTATTAGATCAGAAAAGGGATTTAAAGACTGTCTGTTATAAAAAATGTGGTTTATAATTGTTTCTATACTGTCACTAATTGCCATTTCACTAAAGCAGAAGCTGCCCATTAAGAGGCTTTTTCCCAAACATTAGGTAAAGAAAAAAACAACAAAAATGCAACAATTAAGCTCACATTTTCTATCTCCGAACATCTGGCGCTTTATTTTTGGGGTGCAGAAAAATGAGGAAACAGCAACACAATCTAGTCTGTCCTGTTTGGATTAAACAGCTGCCTCTAAAGTCCCTGAGTGGATGGTGTTTTCTCACCACATACAGTAACTAAAGAAACAGAACCATTTTCTATTGTGTCCATGCAGTGAGACTCTTTATGTTGCTGTTAATGAGTAGGTAAGGAGTGGAAATGAGATTCATGGGTTTGTGGAAGTGTGTAACTATAATTTTGAAACAAATACGCAGTGATCTGACTACATGGCTGATCACCCTGGATGTTATTTCCACAACAAACCCCATGCAGAGACACCATGGAAACCCCACACACTACTGTTCATCAATCATAACAAATCACGGCAAACCGATTCCTGGCCAAACACACACTGGGCATCCCCTAAAGGGCAGGACAAACAGACACATCTGTTTGCACATACAACTACACACATACACACAAAGGGGTACAAAAATGCATGTTTCCATGTGATAGAGCTTATCTTTAAACGAGGACACACAGGCATGCAACATTAGCAGTGGTCTTTATAGCTGCTAAGGTTTAGAGTTCTGCAGAAGGTCTTAAAGATAAGCTCTTTGCAGATAACCACTCGCTGCACGCTGAGGAGGAGGTCTTCACGGCTCGCAACTGCAGAGAGGTCAGAAAGTTGTCCACACACACAAAAAACATTCAGCTATTTAAGGAAAAAATCCAAGACATCACAGCTATAAATCACTTACAGCCAACATCTTCAAACAGTCGACAGAGTGCTGGATTTCACCTGGGGATGAAACAGAATACTCTAACAACAGCGTGTTGGTGTCATGTCACAGTCATTTGAATTCAATTAAAAGAAAAGTGTGTCCTCCAGCGTCAAGTTGATGGAAAACACGATACACTGCTGGGCTGATTCTATTCAAGTCTTTAACAAAGACCAGTGACTGATGGTTGCTGCAGTCAAACTAATCCTCAGTGGAAAACTGAACCTGAATCCAGTCTCCAAGTTTTTTAACCTCGTAATGTTCTGTGGTAGTGAACCCAAGCGCGCATTAATCTAACGGCGGACAGGCTGAGAAAAGGTCTTCGTGGTAAGTTATGCGCTCACCTTTAGGCCTAAATGCTCGGTGGATCTTACAGTTGAATATTTGCTGAGGCACACTAGTCGTAACTTCTGTGATTCAAGGTTGAAGACAAAAAAAAGGGTATTTCAGTCTCAGGCTGTCAGACCAGCATAACACAAAAACCTCTTGTGCTCAGACAGCAGCGGCCGCAGTAACTCTGCAGTCTGGCAGCCCAGTTGGACATTATGGACAATAAAGCTAAAACACTCAGAGGGACAGTTATTAGACTGAAAAGAAAGAAGGGAAAAGGGTAGAGAGTGGCTTGCATGGCTCACAACAAGGTCAATTCATTTCCTACCAGCAGAGACTCCCTGAGAGTTTGACTTTACAGAACCGAACATCAGCATAAACCTCAGGCTATGAGAACACACTGTATTGAGCAACTAATAAGATATGAAACCTTAGCAATACAATCCACCCCTGGGTCAGCGATCAAAACGATAGTTGTTCAGGTATGAAAAGAGATTTTGCAAAGAGCTCAAAGAAAAGAAAAGGCCAGAAGACCTAAAAAAAAAAAAGGAGAAAAACCACAATAAACGAGGGCCCGGATGGACAAGACAAACAAAACCCTATGAAATGTGACATTTGCTGTGTCCTTAATAACATCACAGTTTATGTATTGACAGCACAGCAACAGAAAGATCTGTGCTGTCAGCCTGTAAGAAGGAGCTTACCGAGCAACTTTTTGTTGTGAGCAGATACGAGTTATAATCACAGGATCGATACCCGCGCTCACTGGGTTTTTCCCCAACATGTTGTTTTTTGCTGCTAAAGCATTTCCTCTTGATCTCAACTCAATTGTGGATCAGTTACTGGAAGTGGCATGGATGACACACACTGTGTGTTTGTGTGTGTGTACAGATACACTAAATATAACTGTCAGTATATATGGAAAGTATTTGACCCCTGACAGATTTTCGTTGACACTATGTTTCAGATGAACAAACAAGAGTTCCTATAACTTGATTCTGATAACCTGAGCTAATACAAAACACAGTTTTCAAATTACGATTTTGTTTAAGAAGGAAAAAAGCTTGATGTTGTGCTGCAAGATGGAGTCTCGTTAGATTTGGAGTTTTCCAAATCCACGAAAATCCAACCAGAACAGCTCCAACTAAACCGTCATCCTCGGTTAAAAAAATTTTTCGGACCAATCATGTGTTAGCATTGTGCTTTGGGGCAGGTGTTCAGGTATGATTGGCGGCAAGTGCCCAGGCAGGCAAAGAAACACAAAGATGGCTGCGCTGGTGGATGTACGCATAAAAGCGGATATTGAATCTGTTTTAGGAAAACTAGAGACAATTTCTTAGTTGAAAAATGAGCAAAGGTAAGAACTTTGTGCATTTCATAGTGGATTTGCATGAGCTTGATTTACTGTGATTGGCTAAAGACAAATCATGATAGGCAGACACTTGCTGGCACGTCCTCCAATCAGCTTAAAATATTATACCAGATGTCCCTCCTTTTTCAGACACTTTCAGACGGAGCAGTTCCAGATCATTGTGTGTAGACTCGACACGTGTGTAGACTCGACACTTGTTAAATTGTAAATATACTGTGAAAAATAACATTTTTGGAAAGCTGAGTTGGATTCAAGTTATTGCATCCAGGTCAGATTGCAGCAAGAACGTTGTACTGAAACACCAGAAAAGATGAGAAACATCAGAAAAGAGTTGCAAAGTCATTTCTAAAGCGTCAAAATTTCAGACACTATAATGAGAGTTGTTATACACAAACTGAGAAAACATAGAACAGTCGTGTACCTTCTTCAGAGTGGCCAGCCAACCAATATTACTCTAAGGATGCATTAATGACTCATGCAGGAGGTCACAAAAAAACCTAGAACAACATCTCAAGCTGTACAGAACACATTCCCCTCAGTAAAGGTCCTTGGTCATAATTCATTAATAAGATAGAGACTGGACTTTCTCAGGGCTCAATTCTGAACCCTCTCCTTTTTGCTTAGTATAGCACCTCAGGGAACATTACTGTAACCTGTCTGAAAGAAATCTGGGCGTCATTTTGGTCGAAGCAAGTTTTTTTCAAATGAGACTTTCTGTGAAATTGTAAACAAGCTAATATTTTCCTTGAAATGGTAAAATGTCTCAGTTTCATGTCTACGGAGCCCGTAAGGAGACCTGGGTGAAAAAAATCACATTCTCATACGCACAAGAATGTATGTGCAGACATGTACGTACGTGTGTGATATCTGCTGAAGTTTTAGTGTAAATAAAATAAGACAGCAAACTGCAGAGTGATGCATGTATATAAGTATCTAGTCTGAGAGTTAAAGGATTATGGGAGATTTTTCTTATAATTCTCAACAATCTGGTCAATTTCACCTGCTAATGTACTATGACCTGCAGCTGTAAAACTAATATAAGCTACTCCAGCATCTCGCTGAAGCTTGTGATGATGGATATTTTAGAGGTGAGCTGCATTTACTGAGGGAATTTGTCGGTTTGAAGATTATCCAGGTTTGGCAGACGGATCGTGAAAATCCTTCATGACTCCGAGGATGTTCCTGCTACCTGACCTCTCCATCCACTGACAACACATCAAATCGATTTCTTCCCTCCCTGCAGTGGCACTTGGCTCGTTTCCCCTCCCTTATCACCATGGTGATTACACACCCCTGTGACTTCAGTCACCCAGGCCCCACCCTTGTCTCCGGTAAAGAGATTATGTGCAAAATTGATTTGTAGCCTCACACTTTCCCCTGGTCAGTCAAGCATTTTTTTTCCTTCTCTTTGTCTCTTCCACATGCCCTTCATCAGTCTATCTGTATTCAGTTCAGCCTGTCAAATAACTTTTGCAAAGCGATTAATTATCATTTGAAACGGCTCTTTCGTCTGCTCAGATTCAAATCAGTTTAATCAAATAATTCAAAGTATTGAAGGTAAGTCGAGACAGGAGGTGATGGAAAAACCTTCCAAATGTCCTTAAAGCGCAAAAGCCAAACACACTCAAAATACAGAACAGACTGGTTTCAAACACGGGTCAGCAGATTCTCTCATCTACTGAACATTTTTCCACTGCTGCTAAACTAGTTCTACAAAAATCTTAATGTAAATATAGTAGATATATTTTCTAAGTACTGCATCTAAGAACAGATTGTGTACCAGACAGAATAACAGCCGTATTTGTCTAAATAAAACCTCACAGATTAAGTGCATCAAATGCAATAGATAACAAACAAACAGTAAAACAGCTGTGATGTGTGTGTTTAGGGTGCACACACCACATTAATATCCACATGTTAAAAGGTTTTCTTCAATAGGATTTAAATGAACCCTTTAACCACCGAAGTAGCAGAACTGCACCGGCTCCGTCCTCCGAATAAAATCCACAGGCCTGTAAACGCACCACTGGTATTTTGACTTGCCACCACCAGTTAGTAGTATCATATATCTTTGATTTGAACCCCTGTATGTGCAGTTACACATAAACCATTAGAGTAAGAATGGAATAAAACGCTGAGTCAATGATGGTAAATTTGCTGAAAAAACTGCAGTGGTTAAAGAGTTAATCATGCATACTTTCAAACTTCTGCATAAACTTTTAAAAACCCACTAAGTATAAAAACTAACAAGAAGACAAAAGTTTTAACGACTTAAAAGTATTTATCAAGAAACAGTCATGTAAAACCATGGCAACAGAAAGGGGATGGTACTAGTGAAAGGAAGCATAATTTTTCCTAATAATCTGAGGCTGACAGCTACTTACATTTAAGCGCATTGAACGCCAGCTCATACGCTGTCCGCTGAATCTCACAATCTTTGACCTCAGGCAGCGGGAGCCCCCTGCTTTTGCCATAATTTACCAGTCTCTGTGCAGCAGGCTTCTCTAGGTGGTTGTTCTGGTAGATAGCTGATGCCAGTAGGTAGACTCTGTCAGGGAAGCCCTGCTTGCTCTGCCTGGTGATCTGGAGCACTGGTGGAGCAGCTGATGTGTCCCTGCTGGCTGGATCTTCCAGCAGATTCAGGTCTTTCCTGCTCCCAGACTGAGACTCTCCCTTTTTGATCTTGAAGGAGAAACTGAATCGCCCTCCAAGTTTCTTATCTTTCACCATCTTTATTGTTTTGGGTGAATTTTTTGTTCTTTGACACCTAAAACACAACATGAAATCTTTAAATCTAAATATGCTCATTAATTCATCCAAAATAATGTACTTGACTTAGAAAGCATGTAACTTGAGTCTGACGTTTGTTTGCTTACTTAAAAAGAAAAGATTCGTTTAAGTTACTTGACAGTCCAAAAATATTGTATACCTTGTACAGCTACTTTAATTAGCAGAATAAAAAGGTCAAATTACATGCTAGTTATTTCTTTACGTTGAATTTGACGACGTTTGCTAGCTGTGTAAATGTACCTGACATTGCATTGATTTAACGGAGCAAATATATGTTTACTTACCTTTATGAGAATTACTTTTATCTTGTCAGGATTAATGTAAGCTACTTGTATCCGCAGTCCCTCATTGCTTCCAGTAACAGCTAGCTGAACCGCTCACACGGTGGTCGTTTAATTACTCCGTTAAAGTTCCAACCGTCGACAAAACAAAACCGTCTCCGAAGCTTCCAGAAGTCATTTAGTCTATTTATCTGTGAATTATTGTGCCTTTAAAGACGACAAAGAAACTTTAGAAAATTAAAAGCTTCACAAACTTATCAGAGTTTCTTTTGGAAAACAAAACTTGCCAAATTATGTTTAACACATTGGATTAGTTTACTCCAATCACCATGGCAACAGCATGCTAATTCCAAGATGTCACTCGCTCTCTGTTCGCGGATCAAAAATGACAGTCCTTACCATTGGAGGTCCTTTAATACTATCGGTGGATTCGGTAAAGTTTTCCCAGCAGGTTTCAGTTGCTGTTGGATCGGAACCTGCTCAGCCGTGAATGCAGGGGAGCGCATTAAAACTTTTGGGTTCAGTGCAGGGATACTGATTTTGGGACCCCGTACTGCACCCTTGTATTTATTATTTTAATATTAGGATTGCTTTTAAATTAACACTTACTCCTAAATTTATAATAGCATTAACCATGTGCATTAAAAAATGTATGTGCATGACTTACGGTAACAAACTATATGCACTTTGGTAAAAATTGAACTTATGTGTAGTTGATTACTTGTATGTCATTATTAATTGTCATGTGAAAATATACCATATTACATTTCCAGATTAAAATGTGCTAATAAAATCTCTTCAATTAAATCCAGAAAACTTTAGATTTGTTGATCTTTTGTTTGTAAAGGAATAAGTGCTACTTTTTTAAAACTGTAATAAATATCCATCTTTTAGCACTGTACCCAAATGCAATTGACCTTTCGCTGGCCCAAAAAGTAAAATCAGTGAAAATTCACCCCGCTAACGGACAGTAATCACAGATAGACGCTGACACTCCTGCAGTGGAGGAGCTGGAAGCTGGCTGGGAGCTGATTATTTAATGGACGCTCCACTGGTAAGTTTCCAAACTTTTTGTTTTATGGCAGCAATCCATCGAGGTTTGCGTTCGGGATCAGTCGGAAAACAGTAAAAGATCTTTGTGTGATCTCGATTGTGTCTGTTATAAAAAACAACATCAGAAATCTCAAGAAATACTGATGGAGATCTAACAGACACTGATACGGTGGCTAGCCCACCAACATGGTGGCACAAGCACACATCATGTAATTTTGTCAACCTCAATAGCAGTTATATTAATCTGGGAGCATCATATTTCATAACAGAACACAGACTGTGTGTTATGTTGGAGATTTTACAGGAACTAATTTGGCACAAAAAGAAAAAAGTCAGTTGGTATCTTCATAGGTTTTGTGATTTCAGAGAAGTCAGTCTGAATTTCAGGATTGAACAGTCTCTGTGATGTTACAAAAAGGAGTTTTCTTGATGGAGTAAATGTTCAAGCTGCAATTTTGTAACTTTGGAGGCGTGAAGAAATAAATATTCTGAAGAGGTCTGCGGAAAGATGTCATCAGCAGGAGCAGATTGTAAGGCAAATGTTTCTATACCTGCATGGATCATCATTATCAGAGGGGAGAGAACTCAAAGAGCAGGTAGGTCAGTCTTAATTTTGGCTTGAAGAGAAAAATAACAAGTTAAAGATGACGTTGCAACAATCAGGCAAAGGCAGATATTCAGAGTCTATAATACAACCCAAAATCCAATAACATGAAATCCTCTTCTTAAACACCCAGAAACATGGATCAGAGAACAGATCCATGACTCATGATTTCCAGGAAGTAGCAGAAAAAGCCGTGCTCAAAGGAGCAGAACATGGATCTGTGATATCCAAAATTCCAGAAGAGCTCAAACGTGAGGCAAGGAGGAAAACACACTATGATCAAACAGAAAACAAAGACAATTAAGCACTACAAGGGTGCTAGACAAGGAAAATCAGCCAATAACAGATAAATAGGGCGGGGTCAGAATAAGCAGCGGCTGAGAGAAGAAACACACAGGTGAGTCAAATGACAGTGGTTGCAGGGCTGGAGCAAGGAAACGGCAAGGAGAAAACTTTGATCAAACCATCAACTCTGTAATTAGGGAACAACTTGACCTGAGTCTCGTTGCTTCATTTACATAAGATTTAATAGATTTACGTGGACTTTGTTGAACATGATCAGCAGCAAACAGGTTTTTGGAGTTCTGATTCCCCTCAAAATCACACTTGTGACTCAACAGATGTAATATTTACACTCTGGTTTTGTGAAAGGACATTTTAACATTCGGTCTCTGATTCATACATCACATTCAGTTTTTTTTGTTGTTGTTGTTTTTTAGACGGATGTGAGCAAAGTAGGGTCAAAAAAAGCAACTGGAGTTTTTTGGTGATTCTCAAAGATGTTTTTCTTGGTCATGTGACTTAAGTAGTAAATTATTCTGAAACTGTTGACTAAATTCTGCATTATAAGTGATTGAGAGTTGGAACCTGAACCTTTATTCAAAGTCTTTTTTTTTTAACAAAGATGGCTTCTTTCACTTTTCTCTCAAACCATCGATTTTCTCTGTCCAAAATAAAACCATTACTGTCCTTACAGAGAGCCTTTTATCCTTTAGGTGTAAGTGGACGACAGAGTCTTGAGTGTTGGCTCTCTGGTGTTTGTGTAGCTATAATTTGGTTTCTCCTGCAACACTCCTCATTGTACTGAACTGGATTAATGACTCTCAGCTTGTTTAAGTGCTTTTCCTTTTGATCAGGGGTGCCCAAAGTCAGGCCTCGAGGGCCACTATCCTGCATGTTTTAGATGTTTCCCTGTTTCAACACACCTGATTCAAATGAACAAGTCGTTAACAGGTTACTGCAGCACTTGTTGAAATGCAGAGGATTAGAATCAGGTGTGTTGAAGCAGGGAAACATCTAAAACATGCAGGATAGTGGCCCTCGAGGCCTGGAGCTTGACACCCCTGCTTTTGATGAACCTGTTTTTTGTTGGGTTTAAAGTTCACAGGGATGTTGTGTTTGGAGAAAATTCCTCAGAGTTGTTCAGACACTCTTTCCACACATGAAATGATGATGTTTCTGTGCCTGTTTTCCTTTTGTTCTTTGTTTGAATCTATTGAGTCTTTTCCATAGAAAATGAAATCTGGATGATTCACTTAGTAGTTGTAATCAAACATCATCAAAGAGCCCGAAGCACAGCTTGTCTCCCAGCCCAGTCCTTTCTCATTACAGATCACATCAGAAATTAAAATATTTGGTCGAGAAGAATAACAAAGAAAGACACCTTAAAGCAGAACTAAGTAAGTTTTTTCACCTCAATAAATGTTTTCTAGAGTCCCTGTGGGGGTAAACAAGGACTTGGCGGGGTGATTCGTGGGTCCCTCCCCTCCCTCCGGGGTCTGTGTCCTGAAAGCAGCACTTGCAACTTTCAGTGGATCGGACCCGACTAATCTCGCGAGAACAAACCTGCTTTACGGCACTCACACTCACGTACATAAATACAAGCATGAAGCCCTTGCCGTTGTTAGCAACGCCACCCTTAGGAGCGCAAAGATGACAATAATACTCACCTGTCGAGACATTTTCTTGGTTTTGTTTTTCTTTCTTCTTGCAAAAGCGTTCTCTGCGCGTTGTTGTTGGGGGGGCGGCGGCGGGGTGGAGGGGGTGAGGGGGGGTCTGCGGCGGCGGGGGAACGTTACGACAGTGAGCTTTCACAGGGGACCAGTAGGGGGAGAGCGAGAGCAAAACTTACTTAGTTCTGCTTTCATCAAAATCTATTTTTCTCACCAAACATGCGCATATGAGCATGTTGAAGACATTTATCTTGGTTGTTAGAGATCTTCCAGCCTTACCAAAACTTTACCTGTTAACATACAAAAAAGGAAAATTTTATACGTTTGAAACAAAACATGAAGTTAACTTAAAGAACTATGTTTTCAGTTTCTTTATTTTTTATATTAAAAAGCTATTTTGTGTTTTGAACGTCTCTAACATGAGGAGGGTGTCTTGTTTGGTTTCGTCTCTGCTTTCTTTAAGGTGATGTTGGTGGACTGGAGACCTTCACAGGCAAGTGTGAAACAACTGGATTGAGATTCAACTCCTCCAAATCCAAGGTCATGGTTTTCAACAGGAAACAGAGGAAAAACTATGGGGTGCTATAGTTAGCAAGATAAATATTTGAAGTTAATTGTTTATTTAACAAACTAAACGTTTATCTTCAAAATTAAATATTTTGGTCTGATCTAAATATTTATTTTCCAGCCCAAATATTTAGTTTCTAAATTAAACATTTAGCTTGAATGCTAAATGTTTAGCTCCAACCTGAAAAATTAACTAATATGCTAATTCATTTGCCAATAAGCGGAAGTGGACTGCCAAAATAAAAGCTGGTTCTTGTAAACTTGCAAACTAAATATTTAGTTATTAAATGTAACATTTATAAATAAATGAATAACAAGGTGAAAATATGCATCTGAAGAATGAACCCCATTTGTTTCTCCTATGATAGGGTCAATAATAAAAAATATTGCTGTCAATATTTGACTTGGTAACTTTACAAACAGCACCCCATAGATGCTCCATCTGGGTTGGAGATGAGTCTTTGCCTCCAGTGGAGGAATTCAAGTATCTTTGTGTAAATCTGAGCTTTGTCTGCAGTAACAAAAACGATTTTCAGGTTGTTTTTCAGTTTACATTCAGACCTTCACCTGTAGTCATGGGATGGGAAATGGGATTCCTTTGGAGGAGGGCCAAGGCTAAACCTTGTTTGTTTGTTTATATATATATATCTGATGCTGCTGTTACAACCAAATTTCCCCTTGTGGGACTATTAAAGGATTAGGCTATTCTATTCTATTCTATTCTATTCTATTCTATTCTATTCTATTCTATTCTAGATTGAGGAGCCGTTTCATCCCAGAGAGCTCAGAGTAGAGGTGCTGCTTCTCCTCATGAACTGGTGTTAAGTGAGGTAGGTTAGGAATCTGATCAGGATGCCTCTTGGTCATCAGTCTCTGGTTGGCAGGTTCCTCTGGAATATTCCACAGGGAGACCCCGAACTTACTCACTTGGAATTACCATGGAGAAGTTGGAAATTGTAGAGGAAAATAATGTCCAGGTTTTTCCTCTTTGACTTGTTTTGTGTTTAATGCACTGAAACTTTCTTGTTGTTAGACAATATATTGTATTAGGCATTAAATAAATAAGCAATACTGCACATAAATAAACTATTTCAGCACATTCAATTTTGTTTTGTTGCTTCTGAACTCTGCTGGACAGTGTAAGATAGTGCAGTTTTTCAAATGCTGAGAACATTATCTAACAGTAACATGCCTCAGTTTGTGTTTTACATCATGTAAAAGCAGCTTCTTTCCATTAGTAGTTAATGACTGTACTGCATCCCCACAGTGATGTTGGGATGTGTAAACCTTAGCAATAACCAAAATAGAGCTAGCTTGAGGGACATTTTTGGTAATTTCCCTAGTAGTCTGTCCTTCAGTGCTGCTTTGCTTCTTCAGATTACACAGTTTAAACCAGTCATGCTTCAGCATGACAATTACGTTGGAAAGCAGGACAAAGAAGCAAAACAGCTTCACCCCATTTCAGTCCGACAACCGCAGAGAGGAATCCACAGCGGAGAGACTCAGCAGAACAATTAAAAGGCATTCATCCTGCGCCTCAAGGCTTTTTTAAACCGCCTAACTCACTTTCAGTAATAGCTTTCAGATTTAATTATTGAAGTAGAGAGGGTTGCATAAGACAAGTCTCAACGTAGAATAACTGGAGGAATCAACATCTTTACTGTCCTTCAATTAGAAGGAAGTGTCATAAATAGATCACTTTGGAACATGAAAAGCCACCAAGAAAAACTTTAAAGTAAAAATCATGTGACAAATGAAGCTTCAGGCCGTTAGTCCAGGGCAATGTGTGAGAAATGAGCGCCCTCTATTGTCAGATTAAGATATTCCAGTAGAAGGACAGCTGATTAAAAATCTCTTCTTCATATAATTTTCTCTTTACAGCATAACCTATCTGATATAACATGTTGGAGGAAATGCCACATCCTTTTTTTCATTTTTTTCATCAGAGAATATTAAACAAAATGTTTTAAAAGCAATTTATTCTTTGATTCTGCATTAAGAATATGAGTAATATTATAATATTCATAATAATCCTTTTTTTATATATATATTTGATGGAAATGATCCGACTATACACAAAAACTGAAAAGTACAAAAACAATGATATACATTGAATTTACCTGGTAGTCCCAATAAAATCCGAGTTTCAGTGACTTGACCAAGATAACAGCCATACAACATAAAAACCCGTATACAGACAAACAGCACAAACACATATAAATATGGAAAAAAAATATTTAAAAGAAGTGACTAGAGAGAAAGAAATACCAACAACGAAATCAGTAAATTACATGAATGTTTTTAGTTTATTAAGAACAATAACAAAGTAAGAATAAAGTTTGAATGAAAGCGTATTCGGAAGCGAATAAATAAAGCTGTTAAAGGTGCATAACAAATTCATTTTACATGTGTTGATAAAAACTTGAGTATCTAAAACGCAGAGAGACTGAATGAAGTTTGAGTATGTTGGGGGGAGTAACTCAAAAATTAATGAGCAGACATGTTTGTTTGTTCTTTTTTTATTATGTCTCATTGTCTCATTGTTTCAAGTCTCCTCAGGCTATTTTTTTGCTCGCCATTTACTTGCACACGCTTATCCAGGGACACATTTAGTTGCCTTTCAAAAGGGGGGGGGGTGTCTCAAGAAAAGTACTATAACAGTGTTCACCTTGTGTTACATAATTAATGCTCCCTATTACCTTACGTCCTTGCAACAAAAGGCTCATTAACTATTCACAGGATGATTTGAACAGAAAAATGATTGTGTGGCTCCGTCGTGCACACAGCGCACGTCAGCCTTCCAGCATCTGATTTCACTCTGGTAAATAAGACATGTGTTGTCTCCGCTGGTTATAGTTGAACGCAACAGTATTCTTCTTCTTGTGTATTCGGTAGTATGATAAAGTGCCTTCACATCCAAAGATGATGGATGGATGCAGCGGAGATGTTGTGAAGTCTCTGTATCAGTGTAGCTGCTGCAGATTGTGCAGGTGGAACATCAAGTATTAATAGAAAAGAAGGTCACAAATAGTAAAGATCTTAATGTGGCAGGAAAGAAAATGTGCAAAATATGTTTCAGTGCTTTTTTTCTTAGATATCAAATGTTAGTTTCACATGTTTTCACATGTGATTTTATGAAGTTCAGACATTGTTAAACTGTAAAAATAAAGTAGCTCAATTAAGTGTTTTTTTTTATAAACCTTTAACTCTCCTTTTGGTTTTGTTGATTAATCGAGCAGTAATAATTTAAAATTGTGGTTAAACCTGCAAGTTCACGTTTATCTAATTTATTGTGCCCAACAATCAACACAATACAGAAAAGACACCAAAGATAAATGTGTTTAAAAGTACAACATGTTTACAAATAGACAAAAGTCTAATGATAATTGAGTTAAATATAAAAGGAATCTGTTTTTTGGTTACTTTGCTTTTCCGATGACGAGGATGCTCATGAGGAAAACCATGACGAAGAAGATCCACATGAAGAACCGGTCCATCACCTTGGCTATCTTCTTCCATTCGGCCACCTTGGCGCATGTGGCCCTCTGCTCTCGAAAACAGTTAGCAATATATTCCACATTGCGAACGAGCTTTGTGTCCACGTTGGGAATGTCTCTGAGGTAGCTGCAGAACACGCAGGGGCCAAAGGTCACAGTGGGACCCTCGGGCGGAGGCTTCTTGTCTTCAGGGCAACACGGATGCTTCTGGTCGTCAGGATGAACTTTACGATCTTCTGTGCAGAAGTCGCTCACGGGGATCTTCCAGTTAGAGCCGTCATACTTCCCAGGTGCGAAACCGGAGAGGTTGCTGTCCTCTCTCTTGATGTGGTGGTGGACTTTCACTCTGTGATGCTTGGTGGACTGAGACTGAGAGTATCTGTGGCTCTGCCGGTCTTCCTGCCTGCCGTGGCCCCCGAGTCTCCCATTCGCATGAGCGTGAGAGTTGACTTGAACGTTCTCCTGGAGGCCGTGAGAAGAAGAGGAGCCAGAAGTGCAGTTCTCACCCACTTCATAGACAAAGAAAATCTTGGACATGTAGTCAATGATGAGCACTTTAGCCCAGTGTGGAACTGGTTTGGCTTCTGCACCACAGAAGTGGATGTTCATGATGAAGATGGTGAGAGCAGTGGAGGCTGTGACCATGGTCATTGTGGCTATGTAGTACTTCCCTGTGCAATAAAATACCATGAAAAAGAAAAAGAGTTTGTCTTTTCCTATAATTTAGACATTTTTGTCTTGACGTTACAGGTTTTAGTCAAAAATGTTTCAAAATATTCGACTTGTTTCAACTTGATCCTAAAGAAATACCCTCTTACCTATAAGTGGCACACTCTCTGAAGGCGGCATGCTCTCGGCCACCATTAGTTGGAACACAGTGAGAGCCAGAAGAACGGTCACCCCGAGGGAAACCTTCTCCCCTGAGTCTGCAGGCAGGTAGAAGCCTAGAGGAGCCAAGAAGGAGATGAGGAAGCAGGGGAGAAGGAGGTTGAAGATGTAAAACGAGGAGCGGCGCTGCAGGAGCACCGTGTAGGTGATGTCCGGATACGGGTCAGAGCAGCAGCCATACATGATGACGTTCTTGGTGGCCGGCATCCCGTGGCACTCCCACTCTACGTTTTCCACAAAGTCTGACAGATCACCGCTGTCCATGCCCATAATGATGTCCACCTGGGTTTGAGGTAAGGAAAGAGAGAACAGAAGCTCCACATCAGGTATATTTTTTCCAAATAAACTCTCTTTTTTTTACATCGAGAAGTAGAAGTTTTTCTGTACCTGGTTTCCGTTGTAAGTCCAGGAGCCAAACGTGAGGTTGCACTCTTGGCTGTCGAATGGGAAGTAAGAAACATCCACCACACAGGAGCTCTTGGTGATGGCAGGAGCATCCCACGTTATCTCCCCGTTGTAGCGCAGCCTCACGTTGGTGTCCATCGGCCCTGAGAAATCGTCGTCCGCTCTGGAAGACGACAGCAAGTTGTCTTCAAAATCCCCGACACGTCAAACATTTTGACACAAATCTGAGTGATCATGCAACGCTGCTGCTCGTTTCCAGCAGTAGTTTAATCGTGGGTTCTTCAAAACGTGTTTGTGTTGGACGACGTACTAGCGTACTTGTTATAGAGGACGAGATCGGGCCTCCACACCAAGCTGCTGGGGATGTGGATCACATCCAGTCCATCGTAGTCTTCTTTATTCCACTTCAGGTAGGCATCGTGCCAGGTCTGCCTAATCCACAGGTAGGCGATCAGCACCTGGTTCCTCTCATCCTTTACAAACACAGTTACAGTCACTACTGGAAGAATCCTCTGTGAAAGCTGATTATTTAGATTCATTTAGCCTGGATCTAGAAGATTCTGCTTCCTGTTTAATCACAGGAGTTTTTTCATACTTCTGGTAGTAAGTTAATCTACTCTACTACTTCCAACAAATCCTTTTGTTTTTCAGCAAAGGATCCGTCAACCGACAGCTTCCAGGGAATTTATTGACAATCAAGGCAATAAAAAACAACTTTTGTAGAAATGCAAAAGTTTTTCTAGACCTTCTTTTATTTTTTCCATTATTATCAGCACATGGAAACTGTTCAAATGAAGTTATTTCCACACTTTTTACAGCTGCTTTCTGACAATAGTGCAGAACAATGTTCACACACTTAGATTGTTACTTTTGTGAAAAGATATGATGTATAATTTCTTTCTGATGTCTTCTCTTTGAGCATCAGAGCACCAGCTAACAGCTGCAGTCAGTCATTTTCTTTATTTCTTCTGTTTGTCCGAACAGCTGTTTGGGAAACTTCAGACGAGAAAACAAATCTGTCATCTGTTTATAGTCACCATCTGTCTCTGGATTCTTTTTTAAATCTTAAATCAGAAGATTAAAGGTCAGTCAGTCATTTTCTTTACCTGTTTCTTCCTGTTCAGGCTTTCAGGGAGCTGGTTTCTGTCTCCAGCAGCCACCGAGTGAGAGGCGGGGCTTAAGAGTACGTTGGAGAGGCTCTATATGGTCCTATGTGGGCTCTATTTATATTTTCTTCAACTCAGTGGTCAAAATATTAAGCAATGGGGAGGCTGTAATGTTTTACACAACTGTATTTCTACCAACAAGAGGCAGACACTGAATGCAGCTTCAGACGTACACGCCTCAGATTATCATGACAATTGAAATTCTGAGCCGTCTGTCAATATCAGGTGAATGAAGGTCTATAAACAAGGAACACAGAACCGCTTTGTGTAACAAAACACCCACACACACACACACACACACCCACACAGCCCACGTCTTTCTGACTAGCTCTTATTCATGTCCACTCAAACATAACAGAGTGAAAATTTACACCCATCTTGTGATGTCACAGAGACATTGTTCTAAACACACAGTTCAGGAGCTAATTCACTGATGGATGACACCGCCGTGATCCGGAACAAGAATCAGAACCAGGTGAATAACAAACACGTGCTACTTTTACACATATACAAACACTATATTACCAGAGAAGAGTGATGCATTGCTCCAGAGAACACGTTGTGTGTCCAGCGCTCTGCATCGTCAGCTGTTCAGCCATGGAAATCTGTTCCATGAAGATCTTCGCACACTTGAGCTAATCTGAAGTTCTGAGGTCTGTAGCCATTGATCAGCATGCTAATCAGGTCAATTTAGTTATTAAACACCAGTTTATAGAAAAAGTCATTTCAAGGCATTAAACTAAACAACATTTAACATCAACAGGTTCCGATTCTGAGTTAGCTTTGTGAGAACAATTCAAACTATTAGAAATAGTTTCCAGATTCAGTAAGTTCTGAAATGCTAATTAGTCAAAAAATAAATCATATTTACAGAACCAGCAGATTTAACACAATCCTGCATCTTGATCTCTGATAATGTGTCCAAACTTTTGACTGAGCAGCTGTTGTTCCACTTTCTTATAACACAAATAATAGTTGATCGTGGAACATTCAGTAGGTATTAACTTTTAAAAATGGGCTTTTTGCACAGGCGGCATCGTGTTGATGCACCAAGCTGGAATTCACTGAGTTCCTGAGAGCGACCCACTCGTTTACTGTTTCATTTTTTAACCCTGTGAGAGTTTAAAACATCTGAATCCCTTTTTGGTAGTATAGTGTATATCTATAACCGAAGATTTGTCTGTTTGAGTATCAGCAGTTCCAAACAGCATCAGTGCGATGATGAAGATTCAAAGGCATGTTGGATAAACAATGTTTATGTGAGTTATACCAAATTAATGGAGAGCCATTTAACTTTGTGTCATGGTAATTACCAAAACTAATCCACATTTTGCAGCACTTTTTTCACAGTTTGAATTATTTCTCTGTAGTTTTTACATTTAAAACTTAATTACATTGGAAAATGAATCAAAGAGTTAATATGTGATATTTTAAGTAGCTTTTCACCATAAAAACCAGTGTTATGGTTAGAGATGCACTGATACTGGTATCGGTTATCAGGGCCGATACCATCCTAATGTACTTGTAGTACACAGGTAGTTAACTGATACCATGAACTGATACTTAAAGTGTGGAAACTCTGCAATCATTTAACAGAAAATGTTTATTTTTCATTTGAAAATGTAGTTTTGTGTTGTTTTTATTAATATTACATTTTTTATCGAGTTCACCATCATTTGTTGAAACACGCAGAGAAGAAAATAAAACCTGTTTTCCAATTTATTGCATTTTTTTGTGTGATAGAAGTATCAGCATTGGTACTTGATATCGGCAAGTACTCAGATCCAAGTATTGGTATCGTATCAGTTTGTAAAAAGTGATATCGTTGCATCTCTAGTTATGGTGCCCTGTGATGCACGCTGCTATGGGTGATCTGGTACGCACCATGTCTTTGATCTGAGAGAGGGTGATCTGTAAGGTGACATTGAGGGCTCGGTCCGTGTCCTCCACAGGCCGCAGGGCGCTGGAGTAATTCTCCTTCAGATCGTTCAGGAGTTTCTGAGCAAAGTGGCCCTGCGCACAGTGAACCACTAAGGATGTGAAGTAAACAGATCATGTGTTACTTTAAACTTTTTAGATCATTCTACAGCTGAAAATATTGATTATAATAATGTTATTATAATGCTGGGAAATCAATCCTTAGGTCATTTGCCTCTTAAACACATTATTCAAACAAAAGCCCATGAAAGTAACATTGTTTCCAATTGAAGACTCACCTTCAGGAAGCAGCAGACTCAAACAGATCACCTGGATCATCTTGAACACTTCTGGAAACAAACGATCTGAATGTCACTTCAAGCAGGAATCTTAACAGTCCTGCGTTTCCTCTCCTGAAAGGTCTGACATGATCCCCTTTCAACCCCAGTTGAACTCAGCTGCAGACAGCAGGGCACCGTTTCACCTGGCCGTCCTCGAGGCTCTCACTGCTTGGCAGGGGAGGCAACATGTCTGCTGGCTGGGAATAAAACTCTGGCTATCACATAGCAGGAGGAGGCTGAGGGGGAAACAGGACGCCTCGACACACAAATGGGACTTTGCACCTGTCAAGTGTGGGTCCAGCCGGTCCTGCTCGGTTTGGAAAAAGAGTAAAAGTTTTTAAATGTATTTATTTTATTAAACGGGGATTATTGCAATTAACTATGGTAACAAAAAGGAATCATTTTGGGGGTTATTTTGGATGGGGTGGTGTATATAGAATTGGAATTTTCTTTTTTTTTCCAAGTTGGAGGTTGGGTTGAAGAACTAAATCTCAAAAATATATTTTTCATCAGACCATAAATTGCGTTTAAAGGTGTAATGTGTAGAATTTTCAATATTATTCTTTTTAAAAATAAGATTATACCATAATTAGAGAGCTAAACAACAAGCTTTTTGCCATAATTCCACATGTGATTTATTTTAATTTTACAATTTTATTGATATTCTTTCGTTTTTTGTCAGCCCTTCAAACATGTAGTACTTTTTTACACCACTAGAGTGAGTATAAGCCAGGTTTTGGCCGAGTTCCTGATCTGCTGCTCAAGAAGAAGACGTATCATCATCATCTGAAGATTCTGTTAAAATTAAAAAAGGGACACTACGAGACACAGAAGCGTAGTGATAAAACTCGTGGCAAAACCAGAGTAAATTTTGGCGCCTCATTCACGCGCTGGAAACAGCTCTGCTCTTGAACGCTGCCTCTCTGTGTGATGAAGTGAGAATAATACTCATTACTGCCACCTTGTGGTGGTTAATGGAAGCGACAGGGTCTTGATTTAGCTCATTACTGTCACCTGGTGTTGGAAATAAAAGCTCTTATTTTCCACATATACTTTTAATGAACAGGATGAATTTTAGCTCAGTCTGCGATTCTTTTTTTTTTTGTTGTGTTTTTGATCCTTGACCCTTTGATGGACTGATGATCTGTCCAGGTTGTATCCCGTAATGAGCACAAGCTTCCTGATGATCCATAACAGGATCACGGAGGTGCAGAAATAAGATGGAATTCTGAGCCAACAAAGAGCAACTATTTCTAAAGCATTGCATGAGAGACAGGCACATGTGCAATACACCCAGTGATATTTGGTGCTGGTGAGATGAAATGATGCTCGTTTTACTGCCAGAGTTTCTTGGACAAATTCAACATGACACAACGTGCTACTTAACAGGCCATCTGTTCCCGTCTCCACTTCCTGCAATCCAAAAAAAAAAAAAAGAGGCACAAAGATCATCACTGAAGCTCTACCTGCACTTTGAGTTCGGTTGTTTAAACGTAACACAAGAAATATCCATGAAATGCACAACGTTGATAACGATACCAAAACATCTGCATGATCACTGCAAGAATGATCATGTGATGATTTGCTGCAAGGCACCAAGTTGTACTTGTGCTGAAAAGCAAAGAGAGTTTACAGGATGCCTTTAGGTGTTCTGGTCCATCATCTTTCACTGATATGAAACCGTTGAACATTTTCTCCTCTCTGGGATCATTTATCACGTCTAACACCTAATAAAGATGTTTCTCCTTTGCAGTTCCCCCTTTTTTTTTTTCTTATTTTCACACGAGTTATTTTCCAATTCTTTTCAGAATGAGTTTTAAATTCAATTATTTTCTGACTTGAATGAGCTTTTCATTGTATTTGCAGGTAAAATGTTACAATTGCTCCACAGAGCTGTGTTATAGTCATCAGGGACACTTCATCAGTACTTTCAACTCTCCTCACACGCAAGTACAAAAGTACTTTCAATGATACTAATATATTACTCCTTGTCATATTAGTTTTTGTTAATATTCAAATTATTATTGTAATATATGCACTTATTTTTCATCCAGTCAGCACAGGACAGTTCATCACTCATCTGGTCTGCAATGGTTTTAAAAATCCAGCAGATGTTATTAAGTGAAACACCAACACAGAGGAATGTGTCAGGTATCAGCTACCATCACTACTCAGATCAGTCAGAGAGAAACTACATGCATGATCTTTTTCCCTTTTTATTGCCATAAAGTTGGTTAAACCCGTGTTTGTTTGCACTGGAGTTAAATTACAGCTTAATTTATTCTAATGTAGACGCAGTGACGCTGATTCCAACACAACAGAGAGAATAAATACACTGTACCGCCAAAAGTACCTGGACGTCAGCCTGTATGTGCACGAAAACTTTTAACTGTTTTTAATCTGTATGGCTGCAGCTCCAACAGCTTTGACTCTCCTGGAAAAATTAGGGTTAGAAGTTCATTGGAATTTTTAATTATTCTTCCAGAAGAGCGTTTGTGATGTCACTGTTGTTACACGAGGAGTTTGGTCTCACTCTGATTCAGGACTCCTCAGAACAGTCAAGTTCCTCCACATCTGTATGAATCTGCTTCATGTTCCGGCGTTCAGTCATGTTGGAACAATCAGGAGCTCATCGCCAAACTGTTTCCATAACGCCCATGAACTCAAAACACCGTTCTCATGGCAACCACAAACAATATGGACTCATTTACACAGAGTTTAATGCTTTTATTTACAGATGAATCATTGACACTTTTTATTTGCTGATGCATTTATGATGTGATTTTCTTCCAGACTTTTTACAGGCTGCGAGTTACTACTGAACATCTTTTTTCTTTGATTTTTGTTTTTAATTTTTTTGGTTTAAAATCAATATCCCAATTATATTTCTGTTGGAGGCCAAAACCAAATAAAAAAAAGTTTTAAAACATGTGAAAGACAGATGTAGAAAGCCATGTCGAGCCAGATGTGATGGATCTCCTGCAGTAGGGGTGGACTGCTGAGGGGAAGAAGCTTCGGGTGATGATGATGATGATGAAGATGGGTATGGCTACTGTGTGAACACCTCAAAAGACACTTAATGAGCCGTTTTCCTGAACACAGAATAAGCCGACTACATTACATGCTTGGTTCATGCATAATAGCACAAAAAATTGGAATTTTCTTTTCAAAGTTATTTTTATCTAAAAATGTACAACTCCCAGCATGCAGTGCGTTGCTAGGAGGATGTGTTCAGATATCAGCATCTCACCTTTGATGTCACAAAACCAAAACGCTTTCACTATATTAAAAAAAACATAACCGAGGCAGTGAATTTCAAATGAAGAGGTTATTTTTTTTCCCTTAAATTCTCATTTAAAAGTTTAGGACTTAATTCCTGTTTTGAAAACAAGCCCAAAGTGTTTGGAACATGAACCATGACAGGTTTGAGTCCATCATACAAAGAGGTATCGCAAATGGAAATAAATGCACTGCATAGGCAAAGATACTGACAGCCACTTTATACAGAGCCAGAAAACTGGGAGTGTGTTTGGATTTGATTGTATCAACGAGTGGAATGTTGAACTGAAAACTTTAGAAAAAAGAAATAGAGATAAGATCTGACAGGGCAGATGACTGGAGTGCGGTACGACTGAGGGAAAAAGATGTCACACAGGTGGGCGGGGCAACATGGGGCCGGAGATGTGTGTCCCCGATGTACAGCGAGACACCTTCAGACAGCAGGAGGAGACACAGTGCGTGTGTGTGAGATGAGAGAGGTGGAGATCAGGAGATCGAGGGAGGTGTCAAAATTCAGTTACTGAGCAGGAGCTCTGTCGCCGTCTCCACGTCCCAGGATTTTGATGACAACGCCACTATTACTGCATTCTGGAGGCAGAAACAAACACAAGCTGTAAGCAACATAAAGCAGTTCATTGCACAGCAGGAGGGATGGGAAACTTTCCAGATACCTACTTTTTCAAAGCCCATGGCACATAGTTTGTCTATTTTGCGTGTGTACTCCGGACTGGAGACGGGAGCGCCAGCGTAGACGTGAGACCAGAGCCTCGCTGTCTGTTTAAACATTTCTGGATTCTGCTTGTACTGCGTTGTGAACAAACATGAAAAGCTGGTTTAAAAACACAGTTGTCACTTCCAAGATGGAATATTTTAGTTGAGATTATATCAACTTGTCGAAATTTGGTTCGAACTCTACAGCGTATCAGTCACAAAAGTTTGCTTGGACTCATGCCAGCTCAGAAAACAACTATGTTGGCAAAGTTCCAAGAATTGTAATTTGTTTTAACAGACGAGAATGATTTCATGAATCAAAAACGAAAGCAGAAACACAAAAATGCTCCCACCTGATTGGCTACCACAGCATCTTGTGGATCATCTGGTTCTGCGGCTGCAAGTAAGGCTTGTAAAGACAAAAGGACCGTCCTCAGTGTCATGGCTGCTGCCCTGAAACAACATAATCATGGGTGAAAAAATTCAGTGTGAGTAGAAACACAAAAGGCAGATGATTCCACTCAGCGACGGGTTCATGTTCTCTAGCATGCAGGTCCATTAGAATGAGGTGAAGAAATGAGTCAACTGACTTTATCAGAAGGATGTTGAATCAAATTGAGTATCTGAAGTAGGGCTGGGTGGTATACCGGTTCATACCCAAAACCAGAGTTTATTTTGGTTATGATATGAATTTTTCACATACAGCTATACCGATGAATAGCAAAGACAACGTCCAGAACGTTGGTAGAGGGAACGTATTTCTGCAGGGACCAATTTCAGTGCAACACACTAAGACCACACATGAAAAATAAAGCTTTGAATGAAGAAGGGCTGCTGGCGGGGGCTGTAACAGGGACGCACAGATTACTGACCCAGAACAACTTATTCCAAAAAGAGGAGCCACGTCTGTAGAACGGAATTTTTTTGGCTTCAAAAGATCAGACTTGGCCCAAACAACTAGCAACTTAACTTAATTGCTGCCCCCTATGGGCGATCATATTTTGAAGATGCTGTGCAGCAAAAACATGGTACTGTGCTTATGACAGTAAAATGGGTTATTTAAAGCCAATCTAATGCAGTGATTCTTTACTTATTAGAAGCTAATGTGGGTAACACTGGTCGTTTAAAAAATACAGTCAAATATCGTAAAACTGATATAATTTTGAAAAAACATGGTATGAAAATTTTGTCCAGCCCTAGTCTGAAGACACTCACCGACTTGGTGAGGGGTTTAGAGAGAGAGGTGTTGTTTAATAGAGCTGGAAATTTGGTAGCTGTGACTCTAGTGCATTTGTGTTGAACGTAAGAATAAAAAAAAAATAAAAAGAGTCAAACTCTTTCTTATGGAACTGAAAATGCCACCGATCAGACGACTGCAGCACATAAATAATCCCTCGTTTTCAAGGTTAAGGCACATTTAATAGCTCAATAACAACAAGCACAAGATGCAGAAACAGGGATGAGGGCAGATGAGTCACTCTTCATCATAAACTCAATGAGGTATATTTACATTTGAACTGAATTTGGGCAACAGACAAGCCACAGCAACAGGTGTGCACAATCAAAAGAGAGAACTTTCAAGTATTGACCCGTTAGCGGCAGCGCTATCGCTCATCTACAACAAACGGTACCATTAGTTAAACTGAACACGACATGGTGTTTAATTCCTGGTGTGAAGCAGATAATGGCAGCTGTTTCAAGCACAACACCTACTAAAAACACCTCTACAGTGTATTAAAAAAAACAGGATTTCTGTTGGAGCAGTTTTATTTTGAAAAGCTTACCAAGTGGAAACTACAGTCATGACTGAGCTACACCTTTATGTGAGAAACTATTCCTATAACCTCTGTTCAATCCTAGCGAACCTTCAAAAACAGGGCGTGGTCACTAATACTCTTCACAAGTTTTCAGTCTTTTTTAAACCAAAATGCCAAACAGGAAATCGTCCTAAATCAAAATTCCATTAGCTTTTGCTGAGATGAACGTGTGAATGTGTGAAATCAGCATAAATTAAAATAGAATTTGATGTTTACCTCTGCACCATTTTTTAGGTGAAATCAGGAAACTATGTCGTGTTGGCATGTTTATACTGCATTAATTATCACTGCATGTGTAAAGAGCCTAAATAAACACGTGTTGTGGAAAGCGGGACTTCCTGGCACTCAGTCTGTTTCTCTATACGTGTATGTATTTGCGTGTGTGTGTGTCTGTGGGGGATTTAAATAATTGATTTGTAAAAAAATAAACAAACATTTTATTACTCTAAAATTGGAATATAATTTTGGGATGAAAATGTTCGTTCCTACTTTCATGTAGGACTACCCCTAACCCTGCAATAAGTGGAATATTACCTGAGAGTTATTGCAATCCAAGCAGTCTGCTGTGATATTAATGTTGATCCACATTGTTATGTGCAGATCTACCTATCATTGATCGACAGCTCTCCACTTTATTTAAATGATTGAGTTGACCGAAAGAGAACGTCACAGGTCTGCCGTGCTTTGGCATGTCTCATATTTAAATTTAAATGTGTTTTTATTCAATCGTTTTCCTGCAACTGAACAACAGTTCTACTTCTGCAGCAAACCATTTCCTGTGTGGCTTCACACAAGATCTTTCAGATCGGAATATACCACCCTTCATTTTAATCGATAAAAGTAAAAGTTTCACACACCATTGACCAATTTAGTCCAGAATAATGCACATTTAAGCACTACTGATCAATGTGGTAGCAAACAAAATAAAAGAAACAAAATTCTTCATGAGTTCATCATACAGCTGATTAATATGAATAAGGATGCAGAGTGACAGCTCTCATTTACTCACCACTGATCTTTAAGAATGTCCAAACATATTGCACCTGTGACTGAGCTGATATTGGGATGCCAGATCTTTGTGATAAACCGCACCTATGAATTCAAAAGAACTGGATTAACACAGTCGTTTTCTGATAGTGAGAAGAATAGTTAGTAATTAGTAGCATGGAGAGAAATGAAGCGTTACCTTTGGAGGATTGAATGGATACGTCTCTGGGATTTTAATTTCTAGCTGATATCTACCCCCTGCAGATAAAACAGCCATTACTACAATATGACCTGAGAAATGTGCTAAACGCAGTTTAGAAATTGCTTACATGATTAAAAATCAGCAGGTAAAAGCTCCTCACCTTCATATGGCGTGTCAGGGGGTCCTGCTATCTCCCCTTTAAGTTCTGTGAAGTTCTCATCCACCAGATCCACCTTTATCTGGTTTTTGCTGGTCTGAAATCGCAGAAAATGCAAAAATGTGAAGTTTTCATGCAGAAGCTGTCAAACAAATCTGCAGCTCCTAACATCGTCAGCAGAAGTTGACACCAACTTGTTGCATTCATTCAGATCTGAGTGACATTGACAACCGAAAGTTAGTTCATATGAGTTTGTGTAAAACAAGTGGGATAAATATGTGACTCATTACACAAGGAATGGTCCAAAACTACCTTTCCCAGCTAACTTAGCGGCTACAGAGAACTAGGCCTATATGAATTATGATTTGTAAAAAAAAAAAAAATGATTAAGATCCTCTATATTATAACTATTTTCTAGGCTTAAGAACCCCGAGAGACACACATTGTGGTCCAGCATTAGCCACTTGTGAACACTACCGTGACACAACGTTAGCTAACGCTAGCAACAGCTCCAATGAGCTAGCGAAATACAGAAACACCCACAACCACAACTTTGAGTGGCAAACATGACACAACCAACCTCTTCACTTTTGAGGACTTCCTTGAACTCCCGTTTTATCCTCTGAACTGCGATATTGGCCATGATTCCCCCGTGTTCCCGTCCGGTTGCGGCCTCGTTGCCGTCCGTCCGACCAGCTTCGCTAACGTTAGCTTCACTTTTTAAATACAGTGGAAAATAACAGCTGTAACGTTTTCTCCCGTCAGTGCTGTTAGTCCCAGTTCCTAATGGGAAGATCAGTTAGAAAAAGATCGCTCAGTGTGTAGCTGTCATGTCAAATGTGCAACAACACTGTGGTTGGTGATACAGAAAACATTTTAATACCAAACTGCATGCAGTCTGGAGGAGAAGAGGTCATGTGATCCGAGCCACCTTGAACGCATCCTCCCATTGGCTGATCAACATACAATGAAACATGATTAGTAGTAGTTTTATATCTTGATTACAATATGTCACAGAAATGTTCATATTATATCTATAATCATAAGTGATTTAAATAAATATAATGAATTAAAACAATAATAAATGCTTCACAAATGCAAAGTTCAACTTTTTGGTTTTAACACTTATGTGTTTTCTATCATACTAGGATTTAAGTATTTTACTTCTCATGATTGCTGAAAAAGCTGAGACTACAGTACTGTGCAAAAGTTTTAGGTAGGTATGACAAAATGCTGCATAATTACATGATTTCTCAAGTATAAATTGTAATTGTTTATTGTTATCCATTTGAAAAATGTGAATGTGAATCATTACTAATGCAGAAAGTCATGGAGTTTCTGGGCTCCAGTTGTTCTGATGAGACAAACATGTAAACATTGCTGTAGTTCTGCTTTAATGCTGTTAGTTAACAGAAAAGCTGTAGAGCAAAACAATCATGAAGATTTATCCTTCATGCAGTCCTGAACTCAACATAAAGCATTGGGGAGAACATGAAGAGACAGCAGATTTGTAGATAAGTCTCTGAGTCAGGACTGAGTTCCTTCACAAACTGGATGCATGTGAAGAATTGATGCTGATTTCATTTAGAGTTTTTCCACTGCCTAAAACTTTTGCACAGTATATTTCATGGTAAAACAAAAGGGAGGTCACAGGTTCAAAATATCAGTGAAAGATAATTCTCAGACATCTATTTTTATTCATATATTTTTAAAAATCTTTTTTGTGTTTCAGCTCAGAATTATGATCTGAATGGTGCAAGACAAATGAGCTTTTCCTAAAGGAACGCTATTAATGTTTTTGTTTGTTTTACCTTTATTGATATAATATTTCTGTTGTTAATTCACGGTAAATTTGTAATGTAGCAACACTAGAGCTGAAAGGCAAGGAGGACAGAAAAGGAGGACAGAAAGACACAAACATGGAGAAAATTCAAAGAAAGAATACAAGTGGAAAGAAAATAATAAACACAGTGAGTAATCGCTAACAAAACAACATGATGTCATCCTTTACACAGTGGTTAATAAAATGCATTTCATGATTATTTGTAATTAAATTCGTCCTGTAATCCAAAGATCTAATGAGGCACACATGAGCTTAATGTTGTTAATGCTTTTTTTGTATTTTTTTCCACAAAATACAGAATAATACTTTTTTAAAAATAGTGTCACTAGAGGGCGTCATTGTCCTTTGCTTGGAGAATTACAAAGCATAAAGTTAAGACTCAATCTGGCGCTGCCCAGTTAAATAAGAATAAAAATTCCACAATATACATTTATTAATGATGAAAAAACAGAACGACATGTTTTCTCTATAATGATGGTCGTTGATAGTTACACAGCACTTTCCATAAAGTAAAAGGAGATTTTATTGAAGTTTTGCTTTGAAGTTTCTTTACAGACACCTTATAGAATAAAAGTGAGGGTGACATACTGTAACTTCTTTTTTATGTCAACCTATTGAGTTTTTGAGCCAGACCCAGTTCTTCCTACAGTTTTAGTTCTCAACAGGACAGAAACACAATGATGGTGTTTCCTTTCTTCTCCTCCAGTTCATCCTGCTCTTCTGTCTGCCATGTCGTTTATTCCTCTTGTTAATGACGATGAAGGCGACAAGTGCAACCAACGTGGCAGCTGTTACGAGGATGCAACCTCCAAACACAAGCATCGCTTTGTTTTTAAACATCCATTCGCATGTAGAACAAGTTTTGTGCGTTTCATGAAATCTACATGGTTGAGTTGCGTTATTATTTTTAGGGAAGCCGCTCTGAGTTATGATCTCTTTGTACACTGCGATGGAGGCCTTGGCTTTGGATTGATGCTGGGTTGAGGTGAAGAGCCCGAACTGGGGGGAGTGTCGATCTTGGAGCCTCCACACGTAGAAGCCCTGCAAGTTGATTTGATCCAGATGGTAAGCTGAAAACAAATACAGGTGAGAATTAGAAAGGAGATCCTTTTTTTCTACTTTAAATCTTTCTGTGTCTCATTCTGGAAGATAATCAGCAATGCTGTTCAGTGTTTGCCTTCCTTTATGTTTTTATTAATTTCATGTCTGCTCATTAAGTCTCCAGGAAGCAATAAAGCCATCAAACTTGTATTACATGCCAGACTGTATAACTGTTTCAACAAATACTAACACTGTTTCTTTTATGATTATACCACCCCACCTTTGAGAGCCTCCTGCAGGTAACTCCTTATGTAGTGCTGTCTGAGTTTATCCTCAGCAGGAGCTTCATCATCAATCCCACTTCCGGTTACAATGATGGGCAGAGTTCTTCCATACCGCTGACTCACCCATCTCAGCATACTTCGTAGACCCCAGGGGACCAGAGCCTGTCCTAGGCTGGACGAAGGCCAGGTGGGGTCAGAGAGGGTCAAACAGTCATGATCAGGGGCTGGGTTCTTCTGAGAATTGGCCTGTGAGTGAGGATTAGGAGAAACTAAACGAGTTGTGAAATGGTTTAGAGCAATGAAACTCAAAGCTCCTCTCAGTTCCCTTCTCTCATTGTCTGTAAAACTGGGGAGGGGAGACTCTGTGAGGCCCAGTATTCTCGCTCTTTCCTCTAGGTATACTTTTATTTTATGTGGATATTTCCCCTTCATCTGTTTTTCCTCATATCTCGCTCCCAGCAGCGGGTCCAAGAAGCGGCCGAGTTCAAACAGAAGGAATCTTTCTGCTGCCGCCGTGTGGGATTCAAGATAAGGGTTGGCAGGTTTGGCCCAATCAGCATGTAGCGCAAGGGATATCAAAGCTTTCTGTTCACTGTAATAATTGCTCTCGTACAACCTCCAGGCTTTAGCATGAGCTAGAAGAAGGTTATGAGCTGCTAGATGCCTCTCTGATGCATTGGAATAAACATCTATCAGTCGGTTTGGCTCATTAATTGTGATCCAGTATTGAACCCAGGTACCCAGCTCCTGGTAACAAAGGGCTGCATATTCTTGAAAAGCTTCCACTGTACTGTACTTTAACCAACCCCCAGATGCATGAAGCGCTGCAGGTAAACCCAGATTTGGAGCTCTGTGTGTTGGGTAGAACAAAATGACCATGGCCTGTAAATCCAGCTTCTTGAGCTCAGTCAGCATACAACGGTAGTACCTGAGAACAGAAGATGGTGTTAATCTTTACATCAAGGCTAAACAAACTGCTCCTTCATGTTTTTGGGAATTTCTACCTCAGAGCTTCAGTGTTTACGCTTGATCGGTCTCCCTGGGGTAAAATAAGAGACCAGTTTAGAGCGAAGCGGTAATGAGTTGCCCCCGTGGATGCAAAGAGGCGAAGATGATCGCGAATAGCCAAATAATCCAAACACTGAGCCTGTCTGGTGTGGATTTCCACTCCTGGGATTGGACGCAGCGATCCGTCCCCTGTCAGGTTCCAGCTATACACGCGAGGGTCGGTAAACTGCGGGGAAAACGGGAAGAGGCGGACCTGAAAAACAAACAAAATATTTAGCATATGTCATTTAGATCGTCTTTGTTTCAGGAGGGTATTTCACATCTTACCTGTAAGGTCGAGTCTGCGATCCCCCAGTGGAATTTGCAGGGGAAGTCAGCTGTGATTTCTGTGGCGGTTTCATCAGGTGGAAAACCATTGTCTGTTATGATATTCCTGTAGTACTGAGCAGTGGTTTTGGGGATCCTGGTTCTATTTGGTTGATTGAAGTCAATATAGAAAAGGCCTCGTCTTATAGTGTAGCCATAATTCCACTCAAATCCGTCCACCAGTGACCAGGCTGAGTAGCCAAACACCTGCACGCCATCAAGCTTGATAGCTAAGAAAGAAATAAAGGGGCTTTTAAGGAGATGTTAATTCATATTTTAGATCTCGTGGATTCTTTGCTTACCTTGCAAGACTTGATTGATAAAGCTCTTCATCATATAGATAGCTACTGTGTCTTCCCTTCCAACAATGGCATCAGAAAACCAGCCTCCCTCAGCAACCAGCACACTCGGGTTCCCATACTCCCGTTTAATCCAGCCCAGGAGACGTCGCAGGTCCGGGGTTACAGTCTGTCCATAGTGGACCAAGTTCCGGCCCAAACGAATATTATTTGGCCCAAATGACAAAGCAAAGAAGTCTGCGGTCTTCTGGACCCAGAGCTTCTCCTCAGGTGTAAAGTTGGGCATGAGCGTGGCATGCGTCGTCTTCAGGGAGACTGGATAGTCCCCGTTACCAAAGATAGGACTGGCGAACCAGCCAAGAACAGCCTCCATAGACTGCTGACAAAGGGCAACATTGGTGGTTGTGGCTTGGCCTCTCTGAGGCTCGACCCAGTGGGAACCCAAAACAATGGAGACTTTTCCCTTCTGAGTTGAGCGGAAGAGCCTGTCGTAGGTCTGCCATGCTTTGGCGTGTGCCTAACAATAACAACAAGCAAATATATTAGGATTTTTCAAATTGCTCTTTCACTATTTCAGTATATAAAGTTAACTTGGCACTGAAGCATAATGTAGAAGTTGAAGCCAAAACAGAATGTACCCCCCCTCAATGACTGGCTGCAGTATCATTTTAAGTCCTCCATTACTGACTAAAAACCAAAATAAAACATAAAAAGCGTTTTTTGTTTTTTTTTCAAGATGTTTACTTCTGTTGATTCTTGTAAATGTCTGCAATTTAAATATTCACTTTTTTCAAATATAGATCTCGTTAAAGACCCAGTGCCATGAAAAATCATGTTCTTCGTGTTGTTAACATGTTCTTGGGACATTTTCTGATGCTAGAGGGCATAATTAAGCTCAAAATTTCTGATTATTTCTGCATTCAAATCACCGTGAATCAATAATGCAAAAATGCGGTTTATAAAGGGTAATTTTGTGACGTAGAAAAGGTACTGGGCGGGCCAAAAGCTCCCGCTCTGCTAGCTTACAGCGGTAGCGTTAGCATAAACAGAGAGCTCTCAGCAACGGGGAGGGGTGGGGAGATCCTAGGTGCCAACGGTTCTAACAGGAGCGCAGGGGCAAATTGCTAATAAGCTACTGCTGCTATGCAGA